>LPNX010742235.1:0-82319 GCA_001517045.1 Pseudotsuga menziesii
GCCCTCATTCAAACAAATGGAAAATTTCATGTGCCTTGAAGAGGTGTAAACCCTACCATTCCTAGCACATAACTGGGCGGAGTTGATACCAATAGATTCACTAACGAATCTTCTATCCATTGACGTATCATACACACATTTTGGCATTCATATGATATTTATTTTTTAATTACTTCTAAAACTTATACTTAGAAAACCACACTGCAACTTCAAAGCAGCTCAAAGAAAAATCCGCAGAGTTAAAAATACACAGCCAAAAAATTCTTAAAAATGCTCACATCACATATCGACGTGTCCTCTTCAAAAGGGTATCTTTGGTTTTTCAATTTTTGAAAAAATAGAAAAAATTCCTTTACGTGGACAAATATGTGTTTAAAACGATGCTGAAATCGAATGTGGTCACTTCCGAAAAATAATAAATAATTGTATAATGCGAAAAAAATTAACAAAAAAATATGCACATCACACTGCATTTTATGTAGATCATGCTCATATATTTAATTTTTTAGAATTATTAATGCAAGATTAAATTACTCTACGTGGACACGAGCCACTTATTAACTTCTTCAAATTTTTAAGGTCACACAGTTCATTAAATGCACAAATTCACACATTAAATGACATTGGAATATTTTTAAAAAAATATCACTATGAAGCCAACATAATATTCTACAATTTGTTTTTTTACTGCAAGTCAAAATTCACATGGCATATATGCGTTTTGAGGGCTTCTATCTAGCACATGAGTAAAAAATCAGGTTTTCATCGCCAAATTTGGCCAAAAAGTGTTACCCATCTTCATGGAATCACCCTTAACTTGGAGGATTAATAAATCAAAGTCGCCTCTTATATTCAACATCGTAATCCCCATATCTTTAGCTATTTCCAACCCAAGTAGGAGTGCCTCATATTCTACTAAATTGTTGGTTGCCTCAAATTCTAACCTAAAGGAAAAGTTGAAAACTTGTCCTCTAGGTGAAGAGATGGAAAATCGAACCCCCTTTCCATATCTTGAATGAACGCCATCAAAATTCATCTTCCATATTTCATCTACCTTTTCATCTTTAAATTTTTCTTTAACTGGAGAAAAAATGTAGAGTAACAAGAATAATTTCCAAAACTATCTGTGGTAAACATATTCATTAGAAGGTTTCTTGGGTTTTTCCACATGATGTTTCTTCTCCTTTTCACTACGAAATTCTATCATTGTATTCTCATATAATGGAACTGTGTCATAATTCCAATCCATTTGAATGGATCCCCCCAAATCAGCATCCCACTTTCTTGATAGTAACATACCCCATTTGTCATGTACATCAATTATAAGAATATCCATGTTTAAGTGAATATCAAGGTACTTAACCAATCTAACTAGGAAACCCAAAATAATACCATCCACCTCAACTTCTCTATAGTCCATGGCACATGCATTATGATATGGTTTAGCTATTTTTAAATTTAACTGTTCCATGATTTTCCTGGTCATTATGTTGGCTGAAGACCCGGAATCTAACATAGCGTTATGAAGAAGAATATAATTCATCAATAGTGAAATATATAATCAAGGATGGTCTTCTGTTCCTTGTCCCTTAGTTTGTAAAATAACTGGGATATCAACGGAGCCATCTTTGTTTATTGGAGTGATTTTTTCTTGTCTTCTTGAAAGATTACTTTCTTAGGAGGAGTAGGAGTTAACACTTTCATCATTTTTCTCGTTGCACTAGAATTTCAATCACTTAAGTTGTAGGAATTAATACTTTAAATTTTTGAAACCAAACACTCATATCTAGAATATCATTTGGGTCATGAGGAGTGATTACATGATATTGATTACTTTTTGGAGTTTCAAACATTTTCTCTTCTTTGATGGGTGATTCCTTTGAACTTAGGCATTTCTCAAATCTGCTATGATGTAGCCATAACACCATAGTTCTTAGTCAAATTTTCTACCTCTTGACTATACTCTTTTACTTTTTTCCAATCTTCTTTAGAAACATGATACATATGACCAATTGTGTTAATGTATTCAAGCGCACTTAAAACTTATTCACTGCTGCCACTCTAATAAATCCCTTGTTCTAAAATTCATCATGTCACAGAACAACTAGCTTCTTCATGAAGTGAATCACAAGGTCTACAATAAGGGATCACTTCCTGAACCACATTGGTTGTATCCAGTTGATTTGGAAGATTATTATCTTTATAAGGAGCTTTCTTGGGAACCCAGATACCTTTAGGGTGGGAATTTTTCTGATTAGAGTTATATATTTCCATGGTCACTACTCGATTCTGCATGTTTTTCAATTAATTAGTATAAGTGGCTTCCATGGCTTCGATTTTTTCATTTAACTCAATCTTCTAATCATATGCCTCTTGCATGGGATATTTTCCTTTGGATTTATGTTTAGCCTTCTCTCTTGTAAAGCCAGGAAAGTTAGACTCACCTGAAGCCTGCATGTTTGCATCAATTTTAATGGCTAATACTTGAACAGTTTTAAGATCAGCGGGTTCCTTGTCTCTCAATTTGTACTCATTTCCCCACTAAGTGCCTTTATAAAATAAACCAAGATAGATTTATCAGGAGGATTGAATTCATCATCCATGCTTGCAATAAGATATCTGAATTTTTTATTGAAATCCTCCAGTGTCTCATTTTCATTTCTCTTGAGGGAGTGGAGTGCACTCAACAGGAAATGAGGATCCTTCTTTTCACCAAATCTTTCCAAAAATCCCTTCTTGAAGGAATCCCAATAATTATATGAATCATTGGCAATATTAATATACCAATCACATGCATCTTCTTCAAGAGATAAGGAAAAAAGCTTAATGTATACATCATCATGTTGACTTGCAGCATCCCGACACCAACTAAGGAGACATTTTAAGAATTTTCTAAGATGGCTTGATGTAGAAATGGCAATGTTCCCCTAGAAAGTTGGTAGTTTCTCTATAGCTTTGTTCGGTATGGAATGAGGCTGACCTGTTATCTGAGTAAAATTAAGGGGTTGAAAGAAAGCATCCATTGGGCTGAGAGGATTTGCTGCAGCATGTGCCATTGTGAGCAAGAATTGAATGTATGAAATAGAATTAGCCTCTATATTTTCAAGGATTCTACGAGACTCAAGTCTATGCAATATTTTCCTTAAGACCCTTTCAAGTTCAGGAAAAAGTTCAAATAATTGGTGTAAATTTATTCTCATAGAAAACCCTAAAGTGCTTTTAAATTGTGGAGTCATCAGATGGACTGAGTAGATTTTAAAATTATTTGACTAGATTAATCAAAATTTATTGGATATAAAATAGAAAGAAAAAGGGCTAAGTCGCACCTCAGGAATAAAAATATTTATCCCCAACAACGGTGCCAAAAAATGTTGTCTCCTTTCGCACACTAGGGGGTTAATCACAACAGAAATATTCAAGCTGCTAGATGTGTCCTTGGGGGGAAGTCTTGAGTCAACTACTGTCATTTGATCTTGACTCCTCGATTTAGGAAAAACTCCTAATGAATCCAAGGGGGGTGGTCCCTAAGAAAGAGTTGTCTAAGGATCTTAAGTTTTAGTCGTTAATGACAGAAGTAAGTTATTTAGGAGTTTTTGAAGTAAAATTACTTAGACAAGATTGTTTGCAAATTTAAATAAATATTCTAGCACATAACATCAACACATAAGAAAATTGAAATAAATGTGAATCCAATCAATGTCAATGGAGTCAAAGTAAAATAATGATGTTGAAATGAAATGTTTTGCAATGTGTCTTGGTCAATTTTAATTATTACAATATGAGATGAGTTATGGGAAGGGGATTCTTGATATACTGAAAGTACTGATAATATTTCCAGAAGATGAATAAAGTGGTTACTCACTCAGAAATGTGGGTTGAATCGGAGTCTCTAAGAAGGTGTCCAACACTACACCAACAAGGATGTATCCTGACTATATCTCGAGGTTGCTACTCAGTGGTTACTGCTTCCTTTGAATAATTTTCTCACGATTGTCAAGTATCGTACACCGGATCTTTGTAATGCTTTTTGGGGATTTGACTTTATTAATGAATTATTAGATTAATGTGTAGAATTTAGAGAGTACCAAAAACCACTTTTGCTTCCCCGATGACCAGGCAAAGCCCACAAAGGGAAAGAGCATACACGAGTTTATGAAAAAAATATTATTCCAATTTGATGAGGTAAATACGTTTGTAAAATAAAACACTAATGAAAAATTAAACTGCAACTATGTGTCACTTTCTAATCATCCACCGATAATCGAAAAAAATCCTTTGGTTGGTGGTGAGAGCATACTTTGTGGAAACGAGTCATGTATGAAATTTAAAGATGAAATTGAAGAAAAAAAACTAAAATATACAACCTTTCTAGAAGGAGGTGTGTGTTCATGTGTTGATTAGTAAAATGCAAACCATGAAGGAGACTGTGTATCCCCCCAAGGGGATGGAGTGTGGGTGCTGTGTATCCCACTTGTTTTATTTATTATTAAATTTAAAATATTATGGAAATATGAATTATTATCGCACTTTGATCCTTAAAAAGGATCTAAAGGCTTACAATATTGCCGGGAGAGAAAAGGAAAGAAGAAAATGGACGAATGATGGATTTTTTGAAGTCCCGGGTGACCCAAAACTTGAAATTTGAGTAGTACGTCCTCCTCCTTTTCTCAAAACCTTCTAAAAATCAATGAGTTAAATATTCTAGAATGTCACAAATTAATAAAAACAAATACATAATCTACACTACTCAAAAAGCTCAAAAAATTGAAATTGTTTTATTGAAAAGAGCACTTTGAGAGACTAAATTGAATCTAGTTTAAGATGAAGCTTTTAAAAGGAAACTATATATTATATATATGCCTAATTAAAATCATATTTCAGATATCATATTGATCTATCTAATTTTATTGAGCATCAAGTAACCATAAACAATGAGAAAGATTGAATTTTTTAGAGAAGAAGAGTGAGATTCCCAATCCCAATCTTGAAAGAAGTGAAGGAGAGAGGGATCTGAAAAATAAATATGTTAAGCATAGAAAATTGGCTATTGTAAAATATAAGAGGATACAACCGATCTCCAAGCCCCTTCTACCTAAGATGAACCTGTAAAAACTAGACAAATTATCATACAAACAAGGTTAGATCTAGTCAATCTCATCAATAAAAAAAGTAGGAGAGCATAAGTATAACCAAGTATAGTCTTCAGGATATACACCCCAAAGTTTGGCTATCAACATCTCTGTTCTCAACTCCTCCAAGAGAGACAAAACTGGTGGCAGATAGAAAAGATAGATAGAAGGCCGAGGATGGTGCATCCTTTGCAAAGATGCCGAGGAAAATTCAAATCATCTCTTCTTGCACTGCGTCTTCTCCAAACAGGTCTGGGAACATTCAAAATCTCTCACATCAACAACCTTCAGTTGGAAAGGCAGCACAGTTGAAGAGGCATGGAAGGATTTTTCACCATCCCTTCAAACAACCCAAATAAAAGCCCTACCACTCATGCATATTTGGGGACTATGGCTGGCTAGGAACAAATCCATTTTCCATGAAAAAGCCAGCTCTCCTGAAGAAGTAGCAAGAAGGGGAATGGATATAATCTCATACTTTCCCCAAGCAAAAAACACACCTCCACCAAGAATTATAGCCCCTAAACTAGTGAACAGAAACACACCCTGGGCCTTTTTCGATGGCGCCTCCCAAAACTTGACATGTGGAGGAGGTGCATGCTTATATCTAAACCAGAGTCATTATTTTCAAATTTCTTTGGGCCTAGGAACTGGAACCAACAACTATGCAGAACTCATGACATTAAAATTACTTCTTTGTTTTTCCATTGAAAGAAATTGCAGACAGTTACAAGTTTATGGTGACTCAATGGTGGTTATAAACTGGATGAATAAGATACATAAATGTAGAATTGCTTCTCTAGATGCATTATATGAAGAGACAACCCATTCTCTCTCATTCTTTGAATCAATCTTTTTCACTCATGTCTACGGGGAGAGAAATAAGGAGGCGGACAAGCTCTCGAAGAAGGGTCTGACATTGCAATGGGGTGAATGGAAAATTTTGGAAACACAGGACTCCAAGGCCACGGAATATCTGCACAGGCCTTTTATAAATCCTTCACTTTAAAATATTCTGTAAATTAGAAACATATAATCTTTTTGAAAGCATAGCTCACAACAGCTATCATGCACAGGATGGAAACAATTTTTAGCTGATCAGTCTATGTACAGTTCGATGAATAGAACTCCAACATACAAAACAATGACTTGTTAATTTTTAACAAAAGTAATAGAATTACTTTACATACATTGCAAGGTTAATGTGTAGGTTCAAAACTATATCAAACTAAAAAGAATTTCAAAGGTAGTGCAATCCACGTGGTGGATGCTCGCTAGATGAAGGGTTTTGGCGATAAACCCTATGCAACTACATTCGTTATGTTTCCCTAAAACTCATTTGGCTTAATCAGTTGGTTGTTTTGGAAGGAGGTGTAGGTTGATAGGCCCTCCGCCTCCTCGAGTCTTTGCAATATTGGTCACTCTTGTCTTGGTCATGGCGTTAGTAGGCTTAAATCTATGGTTCTTTGCCATAATTGTCTCTTTGAGCTCAATGTTTAAGCTGGTAAGTCGTAACGAATCCTCCAATCAATTTTCTTTTCTTTTACTTATTCCAAACTATATACTAACAGTTCTAAGTTGTTTCTTGTTTGATGGTAGTTTAAAATACCTGGCATTGCATAATCGAATGTCAAAGGTGTTTTCCTAAGCTGAAAGGTGTGAGCGAGAAAGGCTCGGTAAGCCTCGGTCCCAACCTTGGGTACCCTTCGTCGTGATTGTGTATGTGGTGTTACCGGTGGTATTTGCAGACTTCTACTACGGTGTTCATACTACTTGTAGTAGATTGTTGTTTTGTTTTGGAATAGTGGTGGAGGCTGTATGGTCATCTTAGTGATAACCCTTAGGGTTTCACAAGTGAGCTACGGCTCTTGTAAAAAAATGATTTAGGGTAAACATAATATTGTTCCAAGGTTTGAAATCATTGTTCAATACTGTAATTATGTTATGTGGAAGCTTCCTCGGCCTCTTGCTCAGCCACTATAACTCTTTTGAGACTATGAACCGTTAAGTATTTTGGTATTTAAACAATGTGGCGATTGTATTGGTTAATTTCTTGATAAATTAAGAATTTGATTATGGTTCTTTTCTTTTAAAGAGCTTTCGTCCAGAGTGTAAATATATGTTAGAATTTTATTTCCTCTTGTAGTTTTGTTGTATAGTGCATTAAGCTTGGTAAATAGTTTTCTGTTATAACAACAATTGGTTGTAATTTCTCCTATGGCTGTGAACTGGTTTAAGCCATTAGAAAATTAGTTGTTGCAATTATATTTGTGCAATCTGTATCATAAAGGATTAACCTAGGGTTTTGTTTTTAATAAACAGTTTTGGTATTTAAGTAGGATGGTTATCTTCAGATCTTCAATTTTTGTATAAACAATAGTTATATTATGATAGTCTTCCTTTTAATTGGAAGAGTTGGAATCTATCCTTCAACTTACTTAATTGCTGGACAAATATTTAAGAGATGAGAGTTGTTCCTTATCTGAAGTATACAATTGTCTATTTTTAATTATTCGCTAGTTGTGGTAATCTTCTTTTTTTAAATAGGTTCTGTGAATGGATATGAAGGATTATATTAATAGACTAGGGTTTAGAAGAACAATTTACAAATATTAATAATAGTATTAGTGTTATATTGATTGTTTACAATTTCGTTTACTAAGTACTTAATTTATGTACTGTAATATGACTTAAAGTAACATGTTAGTATAGCTTAGGTTTTAAAGTATTAGAATAATGAATGGTTTTTTTGTACTAAGTGTAAATGAATAGATTTGTAAAACAGTAATTGTTATTGTATTATACTACACACAGTTTAATGACTTTATGACAAAATCTTACTATAATAGACTCTATGTAAAATGTTCTTAGAGGTTTTTGTATAAAAGGTTAAGTTCTAGAAATGGATTATTATGATAAAATAGCTAGAAAAATAACAGTAAAAAACTTCCAAAGTTAAATCAGTTACTTGAAGATATTGCTAGTAACTTACCAGAAGAAAAGATTGTTGATTCATTTCTATGTAAAATTTTCAAATTCGATAACAATTCAGATCATTTTATCCATGTATAATCATTCCTATCTATGGCTAAACAATCCTTCCGTACTAGAGTACGCCATCGTAAGATGAGTGGAAAAATGCAGAAAGGAATTCTACTCATTAATCAATCATTTCTAATTCTAGACTCATTTATTCTGATAATCATATACAAGTAAAATTTCCTGAATAAATTGCAGACTTAAACATTCTACTAGCAGATTCGAAGTATCTAAGTAATAATAGAAAAACTAAACATGGATGCTTTCATTCCAGTAATTTGCTTGGATAGAAATAAATAAGATAACACAATGGAACCTGGTAATTTGTAGAAGAGACAAACAGCCCAAGGAGCTTGTTCCACACAACCTTTTTTTGAAGATATCTCAATTTCTTGTCTTAGGACCCCCGAGCCTGTCCACTGATCCACCAGGATGAATGCACTGTGTGAAGAAATGGGATTAAATACACCTACAACTCAACAATAGTACTTACAAAAGTACTTCTATGCTCAACAGTATAAAACTCATCTATGTGTTTGCACTAGTTCAGAATGCAGTCTTAATCACTCAATCCACTTCTAACTTTCCCCTCATCGAATCTCTTGTGCTCCTTTCTCAACTTCAGAAATTTCACAAGGTAAAGAATGAAAAGCCTCCTGTTGAATTCGATGGATAGATATATGCATTCCGAGGTATTTTGGTCATTTTTTTTAATTAATGAGCCATGTGCTCTGTTCCACTTTCTTGGGGAACATGACCACAAAATTAGGAAAGTTTCCCCCTGCAACAACTAGAAGTGATTGAGGATGCTTCCATGTGTATGTTTGCTCTCACGCCATGCTATTCCTACTAGTGGGTCAGTGGACACTCATTCAACAACCTCCTTTGTCGATTTGTCTCATCTTTTATTTATTAAATAATAAAATATTCAACATAATTGATTACAGTCATCCTTGACCCCACTTGGTCAATAGTCATAAACTTTACAATAAAGAAGAAATATAATGTTTTCTTAAACATAAAATGTTATTGAAATTAGGGTACATGACACCAATTCTTAACAAGGCCAAGCCTTTTATGGAAAGAAACCATCATTGTATGTCATTTATTACAATTCCCCCAACGGGGTGTGAACATGCAAAATAGTGACCACAACTGGCCCTGTTGAAACCATGGGACTTCTTGAGCACTGATTTGTTCTGATCATTGGTGGCTCACTTGAAAAATCCCCTAAGTGCAACTTAGTGGATAACACTGCCTACTAGAGGAGCAATTCAATGATAAATTAGTAGGAGCAATTCAATGATATGTCTTGTGAAGTATATCATTTGGCAGTTTCCCTTTTGAAGAGGAAATTGATTTTTTTTTTCACCTAAAGGATTTGTTATTGTGGCATTCAATTGTCTACAATTGTATACTAATATGGTGGCTATGTCCTTTTCAATATAAAATATTTCTATATTTTGAATTTCCTGTTTTGTTATTAAGGTACACAACATTTGGTACCAAATCACTTTCATGAGCTCCAAATTTATTTTATTTTTTTAGGCTAGAGATGTGTTTCGATGTCTATAAATAACATAGTGATTTGTTTTTAGCATGGAAATCTACAATATGTTGAATCAATACAACGCTTGTTTCAAGAGACAATGCTTCAAATTTCATGTATGGAGGGAAAACTTATTGGATTCCCTGAAACGTTCACTGAGAACAAGAAATTCAAAAGATGATGCTTATAGAGCAGAAATTCACAAGCGGCTATGATACCACTATAAGAATCCCATTATGGCATAAATAATATTGGCAAACACAACCCAATTTAGGCAAATATGATAACCACACAAAACAAAAAGATAAACGTTAAAGCACATTTATTTCTCATTAACTAACTTATATATATATATAAGAAGCGACCTTTTGGAATTCATATTCCAAGTGGCCTCTTAAACTCAGGGTAACTCTTGGTCTATCGTATAACTGATCATTTCCTTCCTCAAAAAAGGGGAATAATAATAATACAACATATGAGAATATGCAAACCCAAAGAATTAGATTCCCATTAATTATTTATAATTTTAAAAAATAAGATATAATAAATTTTTAATAATTCTATATTTAAAAGAATTTTGAAATTTATATAAATATAATTTAGAAAAGTTTTATATTTAAAAAAATATTTATGGTTTTTTTATAATATAAAAATAGATTGAAAAAATAAATATTTTTAATTTATTTTATATTAAAACTATAGCTCAAAAATAATTTTGATTGCTTAAAACTTTTTAACCTTTTACAATAAATTTTTACTTTCTTTTATAAATTTTAAAAAAAAATTAAAAAAATGATTTTGAATTTTATAAAAAATAATAATAAAATGATTTTGATAAATGGTTAAATGTTTTCAACATTAAAAAAATTGATTTAATTATTAATAAGATAAGAATTTATAATTGAAAATTGAAAATCAAGTGTTAAGTTTCTAAGAAAAAATAGAAATATTAAAAATAAAAAAAACTATGTATGAGTATAGATATATCTATGTATTATTGGTTGAACTATTTTATATATTTATTTTTAATATTTTTATTTCTAATGTTTTTATTGGTTTTAAATTAAATATTTAGTAATAATTATTATACTTTTATTTTTTAAATTTTAATTTTTTATTTATTAAAAATTAATTAACTAGTACAAAGATTAAATATAATTACTAACACTATACTCATTTTTTTTAGTTTTTTTAAATTTCTAAAAAAATAACCTCCAAAGTTTCAATTTTAATCATAGTTTGGTATAATCATGGTTTTTTAAATAATTATATAAGTGGCGTACACATAAACATACACACATATTATATTGAAAAGTAGAAATAAGTTTTAATTGTGCAATATTTAAGGCTTATTTTATATGGATTAACCATCCATTTAAAGCCATACATTTGCAACCATGATTTGGAAGTTGTTCATAGCATAGATATATTAATGTGTTTCTTCGTTTACCCACCCATTAATAAATTCGTATTCCACCACTATAAATTAAGAAAATACTACCTTGTGAAGTTTGATGTATCCAATCAGTTTTAGGGTTTGGGGAACAAAAAAGACTCGAGTCAACACATGCAAAAATATTTAGGGTTTCTTTTTTGGTACATCGGCGAGGGAATATATTCTACATATTCATGAAGAACTTAAGGGGTTATAACTTGAACTTAGTCATTATAAATGTGTTTTGAAATGGTTGTAGATAGTTTTTGCTCGTTATATATATGGCCAAGGGAATATTTCTCATTATAGTTGTAGCAAAGACCTTTGAGGTAGCAGTATTCCATTTCATCTTCAGAGGTGGAAAGGATGGTGAAGGATTAGTGTAAGAGAACGTAGGTGGATGAGTACATGGAATAAATGGGACCTATTTTATTTGGCATTCATCACGGTGTGTTCTTTTTTAGCTCTTTGAGTGGCATCCAACCAAATAGTAGGATGATCCATTAAGAAGTGTGCATGTATCTATTATTTCAAACCATTGTCAAAACTTTCTTTGTAAATGTAAGTGTTTGAGCTTCATAGTTGCCCCAAATAATGTGTCTATTTCAAAACATTTAAAAACATTTAAAGATATTGTTGACCATGCATGATGCTTTTTAGGCTATTGTACAAATCTTTTATAGAAAATATTTGGTTTGCTAATAAGATATGATTGTGATTTTGTATTCATATAAAGTAAATATTTACTCTTTCAATAAGTTATGATTATGACAACATGCTATTTTAGATGGTTGCATTAAGAAATTCCCACATGCTATTTTAGATGGTTGCATTAAGAAATCCTTCCATATTAGTCTAATTGAAGCATTTTTCATACTTGCAACATTGCATCATGATAAGTGTAGGAATTTAGATATATAAATATTTAGAGAAGTTTACTTTAAAAAGAATTTAAGCATTTTCAAACTTTCAACATTACATCATGATAGGTGTAGGAATTTAGATGTATAAATATTTGGATAGATTTACTTTAAAAAGAATTTGGTTGTTTATTGATTTTTTTTTATATCAAAATAAAATAATCTTTTATTTTACTGTATTTAAGTTTTTTTTAAGTGTTATCCTTTATACATGGTTAATATAATTTTTTAATTTTTATAATTCTTTTATACTACTTTTATGTTTCAGAGTACCCATTAATATTTTTATAGTAATTCAAATTAGCTTAGTAGTACAATTTGAATATGATTTATTGTAGCAATTAATATTTTTAAAATGATTCATATTAGCTAAGTAGTAAGACTTGAAAAAAAACTGAAGTGGTTGTTTATCACTTTTAATAAAACCAAACTAGATAATTTATCAAGATTTTAAAAATAAAAAGAAAAGAAATCTTCATGTACAAAGAAAAAAATCATGCTCACCTTACTTTTTCCTTGTTAATATATTAAAAAAAAAGATATTTCCCACACATTTTAAATAAATGTGTTTTGAGTATGTTAGTGTGCCAAATTCCGCAAGATTTGTAAGGAAAGCTATTGCAGCTAATCTAGGGATTAGGAGGGAATGGGAATTAGAGCCAAGGGACAAAGAATTTGCTTACATAGAACAAGCGAAATACCAGTAGTTGAACTAACCTTTTGAGCTACAACTCAAATGATGTTTACAGCTATATAGCTATAATCATTCAAGAAAACCAAGCAAATCATGGATAACTCTGGATGCTTGGTGAAATCATCAAACCAAACAAAGCAAATCGTGGATAGGCGGATTAGAAGAAGATCAGATGTATAGATCGTTCTCATCCATGTACAGTTTTAGAGCTTGCTTTTGTTTCTTGTATCTCCTCCTTTCTCGCAGAAACATGTTCCTGAATTTCTACACAAATATATTGTAAACAAAACAGAACAGGTTAAAGTCATTAGCATGCCTGCAGCCATTCATACAATATTTACACGTACTGGAAGTATCAGATTAGTTGACACGTACTTTCTTGCTTTGAGATGAGAGTTGAGACCACATTTTGCTGATTTTCTTACTGATATCTTCAAAGGAATCATCAGGATGAGCATAGTTGACTGCATGCCAGTTAGCCATCACGAAAAAAGCATACGAATTACAAGGCATCGGAGGGTTTATGCGCTTTTTTAGTATTCGCTCTAAGACCTCATTGGGAGGAATGGAATTTGTTGCACGCTTCTTTTTCCCAGGTGCAGGTTTTCTTTTGAGCTCATCATCAACTTGCTCTGCAGTTTGGTCCTTTACATAAATAGAACTGAAAGGTTTTCTGGAAGATAAAAGGGAAGAGTATGAAATGGGAGTAATGGACCCACTTCTCAGCCTGGTTCTGATCGGCTCACGAATTGCGGCGATTGTAACAGAATTATTTGATAATATCATTGCATTTGCTACACTTGATTCTTCTTCGCTCATTGATGGGTTTATGACGCAGCTGGAGCAAGTTGGTGTAGGATTTTGAAGCACATTGCAATTGTCTCCGCCATTGATGGAGTAATTTTCCTTCTGAACATATGTATGCAATGGGCTACTGTTATACCCATTATCTTCTTTGCAGTCCTGGTTCTCTGTTTCATTTTTGTTCTTATTATTATAATCTTTTGTATTGAGCCGTTCATCAATAATAGTTGAGCATTCTGCGCCATTGAATCTGCTCTCATTTCCATCTGTTTCATCGCTATTATTAATTGGGTCTTTCTGGGGTGAGAGTGTGGTCAAGGTAGAAGCTGAATCTGAAATGTCTGATTTCTCAGACTCTGCTATCCCTGTACACAACGGAATCCATTCCTTGTTCTTGAACTCTTGCTTCTCATCCATTGCTCTGCCTGCTAACTTATGACTTCAACTATGTTCTCGGAAAGATCACGATGGATACGAAGAAATTCAGGCATATATAGATTTGTTTTTCGATCGATGTGTCACTTCTAATCCCAATCCCGATCAAATAGTTTATGGTCTCTTTTGTTTATTTCTAATGTAACTTCTAATAGCTTGATTATTTATTTTCTTAATTTAAAAAAACAAAACTCATACGCACGTAATATTACAATTGAAAATAAATTATTTATATATTATAAATATTTAAATATGATTAATCTGCCGAGGAGTTGAAATAGGGACTCCGTCGTAATGATGACTACTTAATTAAACATTAAACATAGATTTGTTAAGACCTTTCCTTCCTTCTTTCTGTTATGTAAATAAACTAAACTTTCTCTTTAAAATCTCGACACCTACCCATATCGAAATGCTTGAGCTTAAAAAACATGTAAGTTGGATTCATCCAAGGAATCAACAGCGGACCAACAGCGAAGTCAACCATTGACTTTGCTATTGGTCTGTTGGATGAACCGAACATACATGTTTGTTAAATATGACCTATTAAAATAGTTTCTCTTTAAAATCTAGGAATCATAAAAATACTTTCTTTTCATTGACATATCCTCACTCATATACTAAGAATCCTCTTTCTCATGGAATCATAAATCGCAGACGACGATAACAAAATGAACTGGTGGTTACCTCATGACCATTTTGATTCATAGGGTCTGATCGAATTCCAAGCATTTTCAAGTCTCCACAGTGGTCCCTTCATGGCGCTTTTCAGATCTGATATGTCTAACATTAAAGTTAAGTTATTGAAAGCATGGCATGGTCGTACCTAGTACCTAGGAGTTTCGTACCTCGTACTTAGAAGTTGTATTGGGTATAATAGAATTATTGAAATGATTTGATGGTCATTTTTTTCAGTTTTTTATTTTGCAAAATCAGACTGTAATTATGTTTCAATGTCAATTTTTAAGGTAGAAATGGATTCAGCACTCAAAATTCTAAAACTTGACAATTGTAATTTTGATTTTTAAAAAAATCTCACTGCTTTTTACCCACATAGTGCCAAAATTCCAAAAACTTGACAGCTGTAAGCTCGATTTAAAAAAATTCTCACTGTTTTTTACCAAAATAGTGCCTAAGAAATCAGCCTATTCTGAACCCAATTGTAAAAGTTTTAGACTATGCAATATGGCTGGGGCATTCATTAAAATAATTATGCCCATAGACATAAATAGATATTATATCAGATTTTGGACTTGTCTGAGCAGATCAACAAGAAAGAGTAACAAATGTATAACAAGTATTCATTTTAAAGAAACTGGTAACAATTTGTTTTTTTTAATTCTTTATCAGTTTTTGTTTTTTTGATTTATTAAATAGTATTTGTTTTGTATTCATAATAACTTTAACAATTTAGTATGAATAATAGACATAACACTAACACAGCCACAAGTAAAGTGGCTGATAAAAACTTTTAAGCAGAACTAACCACTTAGTAAAATCCAATTGGGTGATCTCCAATGACTAAGTAGGGACTTCCTGACAACTTATTTATTTCAAGCTGGTGCCAGCTTGATAGGAGGGTCGTGTCGCTACAATGGATGGAGAAGTATGATTTTTTTTGGGGGGGGGGGCTAGTAGAATACAATCCAGTTTACTTGTTCCCACGAATATTAACTATGCAGAAGACGACAAGTCTAGAAGCGTATATTAGGTCATGTATTTAAGGCGGTGCGAAGGCATCCTGCTCACTTTTTCTTAATCAGATTATTGCTGATGATGCCTGTGCTCTTGTCTGTTACTTCCATTCACTATTTCTGGTTAAAGTTCAGAATACCAGTACATATCCCGGCAGCATATCCTGCTTAAGGAAAAAGAAAGCATTTAGTAGACGGTGTAAGAATTGATTTGTTTGAGTCATTTGACTGTTTTTTCTTCTTCTTTTTATGTCAGAAAATTTTACTCATTATTTATTATGTTTAACCATTCAGTTCGTCCAGTGGGCTATTTATATAGATTATTTAAGTTAATTTTCATTAGCAAAAGATAGATGGAGTGTGTAAAGTTTTGTAAATAATTGTAAATTAGTAAATTATTTAATTTTTTGATTTTGATAAAAAGATTTTTATTTAATATTTCTTATATGGTTGTGAAGTTTAAGGATACATAAGCTCTATAAAATTATGGAGAAATATGTAATAAATTCAAAACTGTTATATAGCTTACAATCTCAAAATTCAAGGCAATATACCCTATCCTATCCTCTTCATAAAAACTAGTCTTTGAGTATGACTAGACTAGGTACATATTACACAAGAAAGTGATAAACATCAAGAAGACAAAGGCTTCCTAATCTTGCTTCAAGTGCACTAAAAATTCAAAACTAAGCTCATACAGATGCAAGGATTTCCTCCCATAAAGAATTAAAGGTTATAAGAGAAAACTAAGCCACTCTAAGGAAGTTACTAATCCTAATATAGAAGATCAAAAGTATCTCTTTGTTTTGACTAGAATAGATTGCTAAAATAATACCAAACTTTCAAAAGTTCAAAACATTGTGGTTAAAATAATTTGTCATCTTTATGATGCCAAGAAAGTTGAGGATGAAAAACACATTCTATTAAGACCAATACAACAATATACTCATTATAAACTCAACATACTACTAAAAAAATTGCTTGTAGGAAAAAATGAAAACCCTCCTATGAACCTCAACACAAATAAAAATATGTTAATATAATATAGAATATTTTTGTAAAAATACTATTTAAAAATATTGTTATTTCTAAGTTGCATCAGATTAACTAAACACAATTATCTATCTAATTATATATAAACAATTAGATATCTTATTTTATTATATAGTTTTATTTTTATATTTTATTTTTTCAAATAAATACTGTAAATAAAAATATTAAAAAATAAATAAATTACTTTGTTATTTGAAAACAATTATTTATCTTTTATTTAAAAATTCACAATCTATAATCTTATAAATTTAAAATTGACAAGTTATAAATACAATAAAATTTAAATTTAATAAAAGCTTCATCCATTTCCATTATATCCCATTATAAATTAACAATTTACTCAACCATAAAATATATATAATTGAAAATACAAATATCCAAATATTAAAGATCATAAGTCAATTATGTATACACTATGAACTTAGCCTCAAAGTGATACAAAACTAAATAGAACCACTATCAGCAATGTAAGCTACAATTTGATCTATAAGGAATTTCAAGAAGATGTATACCAACATGTAAAATTTAATGGTGGGCTCCAAAATTCCAAAATATGGTTAAAGAGAGACATTTTTATGTTCGTGATAAGTGTGAGCACAATACATTGTTTCTTGGACATTATTTTGATTTAATCTATTCATGAGTCATGAGTCATTGTGAAAGAATGCGATAACATTCATAGAAAATTGGATTTGGGTTGATGGGTGGGTTCGGGTAGTTTAATTTTATTGGTTGAATTTTATTCATAAGAAGAAATGGATATGACATAATTGGAGATTTTTTCAAATAGGGCATGGATGTTGTCGTTTGGGGTTACTTCAAAAGTGTTTTCACTTCGCTAGGAAAGTACTAGGTTTTCTAAACCCTTGGTGATTCTTGATGGGCATGTGAATGGATCAGCTTGAGTGGATGCTTGACCTTGGTTAGAGTGTTGGAATGGTTCCTTTACCTAGGAGGTTTTTAGGCTTTATTGACATGTTGAGTAACCCATTGGGTGCACACAATGAGGGATCCAACTGCTAAATCAGGGGACGTGCTTACCTATGATGAGCGCTAGGTACTCGGAGGAGGGCACTTAGTGTTGGTTCTTAATACCAATTACAACAGGTTTGCAAATTGATTCTTATAGATAAACACAAGAGAATGGAACACAACACATCAACACATTACACATAAATTACCCTAGAAACCTCTCTCTTGGAGGAAAACCAACAAACCAATGATATTTCACTCATTTATTAACAAACACTCATAACATGGGTTTAAAACCGTGAATTCCTAGACAACAAATCACACTTCATTACATCACGCCATAATAATATTTCATAACAATTACATCTTATTTATTTATGTAATACAACCAACTACTCATTAATGACAATCCATAACTTTCTAACCACTTTCAGTTATTCTATTACAGTCGAATTGAATGGGTCAACCTTGGTATATTTCCCATTGAGATTTGATCGTTCAGTCGATTTACCATCGACCAAATAACTATTTGGCTGGTTGGCTAACCAGACTTCCACCGTTTGTCACCTCCAACTCCATTCGAATTATACTAGTTGATCCATAGAGTAACATAGAGAAACATAGGGTAAATAGGCCACATGGACAAGTGAGGCTCAAAGAGGGTTCTTTTAGCCTCACCTCTCAAACTATACAAAGAAAGACACTCATAACTAATAACTCAAAAATAACTTAATAGGATAAGAGAAAAGTTGGATGACAAAAATCCTTGAATGCTTTATTGAGAATTCATAGAGCATTTTTATAACATTATTACAATGTTCCTCAGGGTCATACCACCAGCCAAAACCATGGTTTTCAAATACCATGTATGGGAGAGGTACACTGTGCCTTGAATCCATACCATGGAACAAAACCATGGGTTGTCAAATACCATGGATGGGAGAGGGTGGCCTCTCCATTTAATGATTTTATGATGAATGAGAGAGGTTGGAATATCCATTTAATGCGTTTATGACTTATACATCAAAATTTAGACCATGTTTCCCCTGAAATTTGGATCACTCCATTTGTCTCACAAATGGTATTGAACATCAATGTGTTTCATTTTTTAATGATATGTTGGATAATTTTCTAGGAATATTGCACCATGAATGTCACAATACAACATAACATCATGCTACCCAAACCCGACATCTGAACACAATCTATGTAACCAAACAACTTCCTTACATGCATGAGTACCTCCAATGTATTCAACCGTAGTAATCGATAGTGCAACAATCAACTACCATCTACTCATCCAACTAACAACTCTACAAAATATATTGAACACAAATTTACTGGTTGATCATTTATGGTTGATATCTCCAACCAAGTTGAAATTGAAAAAACCATGTGTGTTGATTTCCTTATTTCCCTCAAGCTCTCCTCCATAACAAATTGCATAATTTGTCATGCCACACAGATGCCTAAATACTCTCTTGTTCCAATGCTCTTTTCCATGTGTCGATATGTACCTTCCCAATACTCCCATTGCATGGGAAATATCGGTTGAGTACAAACCATATCATACATCATACTACCTACAACACTTGCATAGGGAACACATAACATGTACTCTATTTCTACTTGTGTCTTTGGACACTGTTTAACATATGGCTTGACTCTTACGGGAATAGGGACCTTGACCGATCTAATATACTACATGTTGAAGTGTTTCAAAACTGTCTCAACATATTTCCTTTGACTTAACCACGACATTCTACCTACATGGTCTCTCTCAATTTCCATTCCAAGAATAAAATTTCCTTCTCTGAGATCCTTGATGTCGAACTTGGAGGACATCTGCATTTTTACCTTCTTTATCAGATCATGTTATTCTAACCAACAACATGTTGTCAACATACATAACCACATATATGAAAGGACTACTAACTTTCTTCCCATACACATAAGTATTATCCTAACTTTTCATAAACCCCAACTATTGGATACACATGTCAAACTTATGATACTACAACCTATGTGATTGTTTTAGACTATAGAGAGCTTCTTCAGCTTGTAGACCAACTCCCTTTTTCCTTCCACTACAAAACCTTCAGGTTGCTTCCTATATATTTCTTCTTCAAGATCACCATGAATAAATGTTGTCTTTACATCCATTTTCTCTATCTCAATGTCAAATACTATAAATAAAGGAATTATGGAAGTTATCTTAGAAACATGCAAGAAAATTTCACAAAAGTCAACTCCCTCGACTTGGGAATACCCCTTTACTACAAGTCGATCCTTGTACTTCTTGACTTGAACTGTTATAGTAAAAGGGTTTTCTTCCATTTGGTAATGTGATTGGATCCAACATTTTGTTCTTCTTCCATATTTGTTTTCTAGAGTTTACCCTTTGTTGACTTGATTGCTTCCTTTACCTACTTGAGATCATCCTCTATGGAAAATAATTAAATTTAAGAATAGCGAAATTCAAGTGGATTATACCTTCTAGTTGTTTCCTTATTGGAGTAGACCTACTGACATTTGAAGTTTATTGTTCCACCTTATTCATTGGATTTAGTCCACTCACTTAAATCTAGAATTTCATCATTCATTTCAAACTCTTTCTTTTCTTTTTTTTCTCTTTTATCCTCTTCATCCGTAACACACTCAAAAATTGCTCATAAAAAAATTCCATGTGTTATTTTCATCTTACTTGATTTACATTTTAAATGCTTCTGACTCTAGAGACTGCAATTATGCTGCTTTAGTTAACCTTGTTTTCTTATGACCTTTACCTTTTAAAAGAATTGTGCAATTTACTAATCTTGGCCTTTAATCCAATATTAAGATTTACCCTTAAGTATAATACTTCATGCTTAGTCATGCTGATAGATAAGGTGTCGCATTTGACTTTGATTTAAGAGATCACAAAACATGACTGGTTTACTGAAAAGGGTGAGGGACCTTATCTCACTTTGGTTATTGTATTGTCATGACTATCTCTCTCTCTCTTTTTAAATAAATATCATGCTTTCCACATGAACCTCTTATCATAAATATTTAGCACATAGTAAGGTTTCAATTGTAACTCCTTGCGGGCATAAGACTAAAGCTTGTAAGTCTTTAACCTAACTTTTGATCCTAAGTCTTTCTTGGATTTTAAGGAAGGATGCAAGGTTAAACATGGATTACCAAGTTAATAATTCCTAGAAATAAGTTTTCTTGTTTGTAAAGGTCTCCTCCATGAACCCAAAAGGGGAACGCCCGGGTTGACTTGTATAGACTAAGGTTGTATCGGCAAAAATGATAGATGTTTAGGTGTGGCTTAAAAAAATCGCACGAAGACCAAGGCATGGTATGCACTTTATGAGTGCAATAAACTGTCTGTGCATTTTTTTATATAAAGGTGACCTTTGGTTGTAAAGAATACAGTGTGACCTAGATGTGAGTTGACAGTGTAGCTAGGTTCACTTCATAGTATGAAACCTCATTAGGCCATACACCTGGAGGTCGGTCACGTGGGTCTTGTTAGGGTTTCGAAAGGTGAATTAATATGTCTAAGGCAACAATAATACATTTTAATATTTCAAAATCAGTTGCATTTGGGTCGGGGGCCGAACTCTGCAACAAGCTTTCCATTTAGCTGATGGAGGTCTAAACTCTGAAGTTAGTTTTCCTTAGCTTCTAGCGTTGGTCCTGGGGTTTACATGTGATGCAGGTGTTGATTTCCCTTGAAATAAAGGGTACTCCAGTCTTAGATTTGTAGGTGACTTAACATGGAGAACCGGACCTTCACAACCTTGCCAAAAGGATCGTGGTATGCTCTGAACAGGTAAGAACCAGTTTTTTTTGTATCCAGCTTTCTGTTTTGAGGTTGAAATTGAAATACTTTTTTTCTTTAATTAAATTCTTTCTTTTTTTACAAATTGTGCAAACCAAGAGGGATAAGGGTGCTCGGAGGAGCTGGCCATTGGATACCCTCGACCGACGTCTAGGTTCGTTAGATTTCTATGCTTTTGAAATGTTATGGAGGTTTTCTTTTCAACATAGCACGGAAGACTGCACATCTGTTGAAATGCCGCGGGTACTAGCATTGGGAGGAAGGTGACTGGGTCTCCTTCTCCCAACTCAATCATACGGTAACTTCTTTTCAGTCTTTTAGATTTAAATAAAAGAAGAACAAAATCCTAACCAATGCCCACCACATGGTTTGCAGGTCCATACAGTAGGTTCGTTGGGCGTCCACTTACGCAATGCTTTAGAGATAAGTTAAATGTCATGGAAACCTTAACCTAAAGGTTTCCACCTGTATAATTAAGATTGTTTTACTACCTAAAGTAATTTCCTCTTATTGTTTTAGCTTGTAAAAGAGGACGATTTATAAAAATGGCTGCTAGATAAAAGTATTTTGGGTTAAGATTCCCATTGGTATCTTAAGCTTACAATATAGGATTTGATCCCATAACCTGTGTAAAATTCTAGTTCTTAAAGAAATTTGAATTCCTTGGTAATAATTCTCTTTATTACTTCCTTTACCTATTTTGTTCTACTAGAACAGTAACTCAACTCCTAGATGTCAGATAATTAAGTTCCTTGATTTCTGAGTCGACGTTGAGTATTAGGCAAACAAAAATACATTTTGTTGTTAAACTCTAATTTTGAAGGGGTGATTTACATTTTTGTCCCAGCCTTGGGTTTCAACCCCGTGACCTTTGTGATTATGGATACTACTTATCAAAAGGCATGAAACAAAATAAAAAAAACTTAAACCTGTCTGGTACATAAGCCTTCTTGCAACATAGGTTAATGTGGTTTTTAAGCAGGTGATGGCAGTTTTTTTTTTTTAAAGCTCATACATTTCACTGCATATCTCAACATATCTGAAATTTATTAGTTTTATGAATGTCATTGTATGGTTGATAATTAAAATTTAAAGACCATCCTAGCCAGCATTAATTTTTATCTTCACTATGGTTTCTTGGTTATTGAAATCGATTTCTTGATTTGTTTTCAATTAAACATTGCCAATAAAGGAGCTTATTTTGTTTTTAATTACATAGTTCCAGTAAAGGAGCTTGTTTTGTTTTTTATCACACACTGCCAGTAAAGGGGCTTGTTTTGTTTTTAATTGCACACTTCCAGTAAAGGAGGATTTGCTTACTATTCAGGAATTTTGGGTTGTAAAGCTAAAAAGAAAAGTCTGTAACTAAAATAAGGTTATGTAAATACATTCAAATTTCCTCATGTAAAACAAATCAAATTTAAAAGATATGTAAAAGTATATTATCTACTTAAGACTCTTCCATCTAAATAAATTTCTCTGTGTGCAAGAATAATGTAAATAGAAATAACTTGCTTAAATTTTGGGTTGTATAATCAAATTATTGTTTACAATATGGCCTCAATCCAGGCTTACCCCTTTCGGTTACTATTATTTTTTTTATTTACCTAACCTATTCTAAGGATTTCCTCAGATCCACAATTTTAGGAATGTAGTTCTTACCTAGAAAACTGTTGTTATAAGGGTTTACAACCAAGGAGCTAGTTTTTCAAACCATTAACTCTAAGGGGAGATTACAGATTATAGGAAACATTCCATACATTAAGGTTGACTACATATAATCGAAAACTTATCATGTACCAAATAAATGCATTATATAATACAAACTATAAGGGAAAATCATAATAGGAAATATAAAAACAAACTCCATTCATTAAACATAATATTCAACCCACAGATAAAATATCCAACTAGGTTATAATTAGGAAGTTTATAGAATAGAAAAATAATTATCTTTGTTGCTTAACTGAATTCTACTCGGATATTACAACATACACAAGTTCGGCTTTGAAAATTTGAAATAAATGAAGGTATACAATTTAACTACTTCAGATCTACGGAGCTTAAAACAGAATTTAAAGTATATGGTAATAGAAGTGCGGTATAAACTTGGCACCAATGCTTTGGGAAAACAAGAGTGGAAATGTCGTTCATCCCTACCAATTTCCTAGAGCATCCAAATCGCTTGCTCTAGAACCCCTGAGCCTGCTTCTTGAGCCACAAAAGTGAATTCTTAATGCACCATCTTAGCATCATTTGCAGATATTAATCCCCAGTCCAATTTTAGCCTCATGTTGCTCATGGACATACTAAGTTATAGTATTTTTCCTAGATCTTGGTCATTTATGAGCCTCCTGCTCTTTAGCACTCAACTAGGAGTGATGACTTGATTTTAGGGGGTGATGCCTCCTGCATCCTGATTTCTCACTCAGTGGTATTTTCCACTTGTTCATTCCCACTTGTGGGTCAACAAGCCCTCTTCAACAACTATCTCCACTCTTATCCCCCTTTCAACATATTTTATTTAATAATTTTTCTTTTGGTTACGTAACATTTTATTATTGACATTTTCCTTGTCAAAAATAGTAAAAGAATAAATAAAATAATAACAAAGTATTTTCAGCAGAATTAATATTGATAATTAATTCTTTGGGGGGGGGGTGGGGGGTTACATACACCTCCCCTTAGGAGATAACACTGTCCTTAGTGTTATGACTTTGTTTATTCTTCTATTTCATCTCCTTGGAATAAATATGGATATGCCTCCCGCATATCACTTTCCATCTCCCAAGTAGCCTCTTCCGGACTAAGGTGTTATCACGTCCCCACCCCTCATACCGACGATGGAGAAGATGCGACTAGGTTGCTGCTGCTATCAAATGGGAAATCTATCCCCATGAACATGATAATTAAAAATGCATTGAATTAAAAACCTACATAGATGCATTATACATGTAAATACACATCGGAAGAAAAATACATTCATTCAAACATTCAACATGTTCATATTAATTCATAAAACAAATAGTTTGTAGAGAATATGCACAAGAATACTTATCTTGAAATGAAGATGACCTGCAACTAGCTATGTCGCTGCAATGTTCCACCCAACCATAGGCCAGTGTGCTCATCAATCTCTCAGCAACACTGCCACCTTCAAGTTGGAAATGATTTCCACAAGAAGCTAGGGAGAAACAAGCTTACCCACAGCAAGACCATACACCCACAGTCAACCCAACACATAGTTTGGTTTCACAGACCATTTAAGGCAACAAGCCAATAACATTGGGGGGGTTCCTTGAACTTACTCGGCCAACCCAACCTTCACATCAAACCCAGAAAACCATCTAATAGATGGATTCCTTGGACCTACTCAGCCAAGGAAACTCCAGGATGCACCTCACAACAAAATACAATTGCTGGGTAAGGACAAAACGTCTTGGGAACCACAAACAGGAATGGAAGACGGGAAGAAAAATAACCTAAGAGAGAAAATCATTTCAGGGAATGTTTAATAGCTCCACTGAGGCAAAAACGACCTCTAGAAATCCCCATCTCATGGATTCAAATTCTAAAAATGTATTTTGGCTTCACGTGGGAAAAACGACCCCTTCCAAACCCTAAAATGTATATCTATCTTCCTGGGCACTTAGAAACACCAAAAATGACCTCCCGTCCATGGGGAAAAATTCCCAACAACAGAAAAACGTGGGGGAAGATCCCAACTTGCTCATAGGGAAAAAAAAGGCCTCAATAAACACCCAAAATTTGTGGGTTTCTTCTACCATTCATTTTGCAACCAAAAATGGGTTTTCCCCAGCCGGGTAATGAGGAATCAACAAAAAAAATGTCAAGGGAAGATCCCATCCGCTGAGCATTTCCAAAACGACCTCCCATCCATGGGAAAAATGAAGAAAACTACAAAAACATGAGGAAAAACACACTGGTAGACAAAAAACATGAATGAGAGAGATCTTCGAGCTTACCCTGCGTGAGAGAGCCTCCACATGAATCAGAATGGGTGAGGAATTAAATGCATGGGTTCATAATGGCTTGGGCATGCATTTCCAAGCGTTTACTTGCCTCACAAGTCAAAAATACATTGTCCAAAAATGGGTGGCTTCCCAAATTCAAATTTGACCTCCATACCTTTCCCATCCCAAGGAGATAACTTCTTCAACCACTTCTAGATGACTGGGCACAAAAGGAAAAAATGGGTAGTTGACCACTTTATGGGTTTTCCCCTTAGACATTGGATCAAAGGTTTGATTATTTCCCCCTCCCTATTCCTTGTGAAATCATGCCCCCATCTCCGATGCATAGCTAGTTGTGGTATTTTTATTAATTTGCATTTTACATGATGTCTCAAACATATTGTTCCTCACTAGCACATAAACCATCGGCATCGATTTTAATCCCCGATACATAAAATACTAAATCCATGGTGGGGCCTTTTCCTTGAGCTCCACACCATGATCAAATAAAATATTTACATCATGTGCAATTAAATACCATGGGTTTAAAACCGGGGTGTTACAGGTGCTTCCATTGCACCTTGACTTGTCCAATGGTACATTTTTGGAGTATAAGCTCTCTCCTGTCGAGAATGCGCTCTGGTCCCACTTGGAACTCTCCTTCGGTTTCCACCTGGATTACATTCCATTCAATCACATGAGAGTTATGATGAATATATCTTTTCAATATAGAAACATGAAATACATTATGAACTTTAATATTTGGTGGTAGGGCTAATACTCTGGCCAAAATTTCAAATGGCCCACAATAGCTGGGTGCCAGCTTCGAATACTTGCCCAACTTTAAAGAGATTTTCTTGGGATTTACCTTTATATATACATGATCACCCACCTAGAACTCTCTAGGAGTTATTTTTAGATCAACATAGCTTTTCTGTCTAGCTTGGGGAAAGTTTCATGTTCTGTTGTAGCTGTTTCACAGTTATATCCATTTCCTTCAACAAATTAGGACCTAATATTAATCTATCAACAAGGTTTCTCCATGATATTGGAGTATTACACTTACGCCCATACAGGATTTTGAATGGACTCATACCTGCAAAAACTTGGAAATTATTATTATAAGCAAATTCAACTAAGTGTAGGCAGTCTTTCCACTTACCTGGTTTATCCATAACATAGATTCTTAACATATCTTCCAGAACCTAGTTTACTCTTTCAGTCTGCCCATCTGTTTGCGAATGGTATGCAGTACTGAGGTTTAGTTTGGTACCCAAGCCTTTAAATAAAGCTTTCCAAAAATTACATGTAAACTTTACATCTCTGTCTGAAACTATTACCTTTGGCATGCCATGTAACTTGAATACTTCTTTCATAAAGATGTCTGCAATATTAACATCCTTGTAGGTAGATTTAACAGGTGTAAAGTGTGTTTCTTTGCTCAATTTGTCTACCACAACCATGATAGAGTCATGTTGTCTGAAATTCTTGGGAAATCCAGTGATGAAATCCATATTGATTATTTCCCACTTCCATCAGGATGTTGATTTTCTGCTTTAACTTGTTGGCATTCCAGGTAACAAGCTAAGTATTCTACCACTTCTTTTTTCATATTCGACCAAAAGAAATCTTTTCTGATCATGGTAATCATTTTTTGATAACCCAGGTGCCTCGAGTATGGTATTTTATGTAACTCATCCACGACCGTTAATTTAATTTCTTGAACATTTGGTATGTATAAGCTGTTTTTATGCAGCAATAACCCTTGTTGATTTAGGCTGAAATCTGTTTTTATCTGATTTAGCTAATTTTTAGCAGCCTTTTCCTTTAATGGTTGATACTCTTTATTAGAAATTATAACACTCCAAATCTGTTTTTCCAAATCGGTTTCATAGCTGCTTCTTGCCAATAGTAAATTTGTGTTTCCTCTTAAAGTGTCTGCTACTTTATTTTCTTTTCCTTTAATATCTTTTATTTCAAAGTCGTACTCACTTAGAAAACACATCCATCTTGCTTGTCTTGCATTCAAATTCTGTTGGTCGAATAAATATTTAACACTTATGTTATCTGACATAAGTAAAAATTCCTTCCAATTAAATAATGTCACCACATTTTTAGGGCGTATATTATTGCAGTAAGTTCTAAGTCATGTGTCGCATAGTTTTTCTCATGATCTTTTAATTTTCTGGATTCATAAGCCACCATAGAATTATCTTGTAATAAGACCCCACCTAACCCTCCATTGCAAGTGTCGGTACATACGATGAAATTCTTAAATGGATCAGTAATTTTAAGGATTGGGGCGGTGGTTAATAAGTGTTTTAACTTGTTAAAACTTTCCTCACACTTTGTAGTCCACTCGAAATTTTTACCTTTCTTTTGCAAGGAGGTTATGGGGTAAGAAATCTTGGAGAAACCCTCAATGAATTTCCAGTAGTATCTGGTAATTCCCATGAATGATTTGATATCAGATACATTCTTAGGGACCAGCCATTCCATGATGGATTTTACCTTGTCCGGATCAACCGATATTCCATCCTTGGACACTACATCGAGGTACCGAATCTTGTCTTTTTAAAAGTCACATTTACTGAATTTTTCATAAAGTTGTTGTTCTTGTAATACTTGCATAACTATTTTTAGATGTTCTTCGTGTTCTTGTTCATTTTTAGAGTAGATTAGTATGTCATCAATGAATATGACTGCAAACTTATCCATATGATTACTTAAAATGTTGTTCATTAAACACATGAAAGCAGTAGGTGCATTTGTCAATCCAAAGGGCATTACGACAAATTCATAGTGACTATAACAGGTCCTAAACGTTGTTTTAAGTATATCTTCATCCTTTATTCGCACTTGATGATAACCCGAACTCAAATCTATCTTTGAAAAGATAGTTGCTCCGCGGAACTGATTGAATATATCATATCCGGGGAAGTGGGTATCGATTTTTAATAGTCATTTTATTTAATTTCCTGTAATCAATACATTGTCTAAGTGTTTTGTCTTTTTTTTTTACAAACAAAACCGGTGCTCCCCAGGGAGAGACACTTGGTCAAATGTATTTCTTATCGATTAGTTCTTGTAGTTGTGATTTTAATTCTGTGAGTTCGATTATATTCATCCGATATGGAGCTTTTGATGCTGGTACCTCTCTCGGTATCAGGTCAATGGTGAAGTCTATATGGCGTTTAGGAGAAGTATGGGGACTTCTTCCGGAAAGATATCTTTGAACTCCTTCAAAATAGGTATGTCTTCCAGTTTAGGTTTCAACTCATTTTCTTTGTCATTCATTATATAAACTGTGAATACCTTACACCCTTTTCTTACTGACCTTTTCATTCGTAAATCAAAGATTTATCTGATGGTTACCTTCCTAGGAATCCCTTTTAATTCTATATTATTTCCATTATCATCAATACACGTAAATGTTTTCTCAAAATAGTTTAGTAAAACTTTATTCTCTTCTAGCCAATCCATTCCTATTAAAAGATCATAGGACCCCAAAGGATATACATTTACATTCACATGCATAAGGAAATCATTCAACATTATCTTACAATTTCT
Source organism: Pseudotsuga menziesii (assembly GCA_001517045.1). NCBI lineage: Eukaryota > Viridiplantae > Streptophyta > Pinopsida > Pinales > Pinaceae > Pseudotsuga > Pseudotsuga menziesii. The sequence goes on from LPNX010742235.1 coordinate 29,101, forward strand.
AACAATGCTAGTAACATTTCATTTTGTACCTGTGGCTAACTATACTAGCCAATATTTATCAAACTTTTTAGGTACTAAATTGCATAAATCAACTATTCTAGGTGAAACATAACTCAGACTTGCACATGGATCAATTAAAACGGATATAGGTTGATTGTTTATCATACCTTCAATTTTGACCATGGAGGTCTGATGTTATGCTTGCCGATTTTCCAAAGCAACGCAAATTCTGGGCATGCTCTGTGCCATATCTCCAACTGTGACTTCTTCTTGTAAGGAATTCACATTAAAATTATTTTTTCATGCTTGACAGTATTTAAAGTAGTGCGACCCTCCACACTCCCAGCACTTTAAAGGTTATTTTTGTGCAGAGTTTTTATTAGGAATATTTGAAGGTTCTTTTACAACAGGGGTTTGGGGCTTAAATTTTTTATAATTATTTTCCTCATACCCTGTCTAATTATTCCCCGAATTCTTATGAAAATTATTTTGTTTCTTATTAGGCTCATAATTATTGGGTCTTTTATTCTTCCAAGCAGGGATACTTTCTCTTTTATTTTTATTCTAGTCGTAGCAGAAGTTTTCCTTCCTCATCGCTTCCTCTAGCATCTTGGGATTGTCATATTCAATCCACTCTTTGAACATGAGGGGAAAACAACTGAGAAATCGTTGTATTTTTGGATTCTCATCAACTATGTAGGGACTGTAATGTAGTAAGCTCAATAACTTACTACAGAGTTCCTTCATTGTCATGTCTCCCAGCCATAGTTCATAGAACTCCTTCGCTTTTTCCTCATAGTATTGTTCGGATAAATATTTTATTTTAAATAGTTTTTTAAAAGTTTCTAGTTTAGATACCTTTCTTTTATACCCTTGGCCTTCTTGATGTCTTTCCACCATATATTTTCATTTCCGTTCAGATTATAGATGACCATATTTGCTTTCAACTCATCTGAGTAATTACATATTTGAAAGTATTTCTTCATACCAGACAACTAGGCTCCTGCCTCCTCGCCCTTCTCAATTTCTCCATTAAACATGGGCGGTTTAATTTTTTGAACTCCCTAGAGATTTCCTCCTAGGGTCTGTATTTTTTCTTCTTTTTATTGTCGTCGTTGCTTTTTCTTGACTTAGGTGACTTTCTGTGGTGTTTAACCGACTCTTCATTAGAAGTGTCAATGTTATGGTTGGAAAATTCCACCTTTCTGCTCTTACGTTTATTGTACGGGGAAGTTTTTGGAAAATCCTGTCCCAATTCTTTAATTTTTTACTTTTCTTCATTATGGATATTTGTAGAAGGATAGTGCTTAGTTCTTCCCGAGTCTTAATTATTTGCTCATTATCTTCCTTGACTTTTCTTGATTCAGATTGTAGTTCATTAACAATCCGTTTTAGTTCAGAGTTGTTGTTCAGACTCTCATTTAGATCTACCCAGATCTCCCCATCCCTTAGGTTACCTTCCTCATCATTTAAAGGTTGTTATGGGTGACATTCTTCTTCCTCTGTAGACATTCCTACATCTTCCATGGTCTTGGAAAAAAAATATATGTATACTTCTCTTTGTTGGATGTAAGAGAAATTTGAAATAAACAAAAGTTAGTTTTTTTATTTCTAAATATAGTTTTTGTGTGAGTTCTGGCCTAGTGATGAAATCGTGCTCTGATACCATTCTGTAACACACCCAAAAATTGCTCATTTAAAAAAAAAACCATGTCTTATTTTCATATTACTTGATTTACATTTTAAATGTTGCGCACTCTAGAGACTGCAATTATGCTGCTTTAGTTAACCTTGTTTGTTTATGAGATTTACCTTTTAAAAGAACTGTACAATTTACTAATCTTGTCCTTTAATCTAGTATTAAGATATACCCTTAAGTTAACACTTCATGCTTAGTCATGCTAATAGATAAGGTGTCACAATTGACTTTGATTTAAGATATCACAAAACACGACTGGTTTACTGAAAAGTGTGAGGGACCTTATCTCACTTTGGTTACTGTACTGTCATGATTGTGTCTTTTTTTTAAATAAATTTCATGCTATTTCCACATGAACCTCTTATCATAAATATTTAGCACATAGTAAGGTTTCAATTGTAACTCCTTGTGGGCACAATACTAAAGGTTGTAAGTCTTTAACCTAACTTTTGATCCTAAGTCTTTCTTGGATTTTAAGGAAGGATGCAACATTAAAAGTGGATTACCAAGTTAATCATTCCTAGAAATATTTTTTCTTGTTTGTAAAGGTCTCCTCCATGAACCCAAAAGGGGAACGCTCAGTTTGAATTGTATATACTAAGGTTGTATCGGCAAAAATGATTGATGTTTAGGTGTGGCTTAAAAAAATCACATGAAGACCAAGGCATAATCTACACTTTATGGGGGCAATCAACTGTCCGTGCATTTTTTTTAATAAAGGCGACCTTTGGTTGTAAAGAAGTTAGTATGACTTGGCTGCAAGTTGACAACGCAGCTAGGTTCACTCCATAGTAGATAACCTCATCAGGCCATACACCTGGAGGTCGGTCACATGGGTCTTGTTAGGGTTTTGGAAGGTGAATTAATATGTCTGAGCAAAAAATAATACATTTTAATCTTTCAAACTCAGTTGGAGTCGGGCCGTGAGCTAAACTCTGCAACAAGCTTCCCCTTTCACTGATGGATCTTTGAACTCTAAAGTTAGTTTTCCTCATCTTCTAGCGTTGGTCCTAGGATTTATAGGTGATGCGGGTGTTGATTTCCCTTGAGAGAAAGGGTACTCCAGTATTAGATTTGTAGGTGACTTAACATGAATAATCAGACCTTCACAACATTACCAAAAGGATCGTGGTCTATTCTGAACAGGTAAGAGACAGTTTTTTTTTTGTATCCATCTTTGTGTTTTGAGCTTGAAATTGAAATACTATTTTTCTTTAATTAAATTATTTCTTTTTTTTACAAACTATGCAAACTGGGAGGGGTAAGGGAGCTTGGAGGAGATGACCCTTGGCCACCCTCGACTGACATCCAAGTTCGTTAGATTTATGTGATTTTGAAATGTTATGGAGGTTTGCTTTTCAAGGTAGCATGAAAGATTGAACATCTGTTGAAATGATGTAGGTACTGGCGCTGGGAGGAAGGTGACAGGGTCTCCTTCTCCCAGGCCTGCATCGTATGGTGAGTGACCCAAATCAATCGTATGGTAACTTATTTTCAGTCTTTCATATTTAAATAAAATAAGAACAAAATCCTAACCAACACCCATTGCATGGTTTGCAGGTCCATACAGCAGGGTCATCTAGTGTCCACTTACACAATGCTTCAGAGATAAGTTAAAATGATGCGGCAACCTAGAGGTTTCCACCTATATAATTAAGATGGTTTTACTACCTAAAGTAATTTCCTCTTATTGTTTTAGCTTGTAAAAGGGGACAATTTTTAAAACTGGTTACTAGATAAAACTATTTTGGGTTGAGATTCCCATTGGTATATTTAGCTTACAATACAGAATTTGATCCCATAACCTATGTATAAAATTTTAGTTCTTAAAGAAATATAAATTCCCTGCTAATAATTATTTTTATTACTTCCTTTACCTATTTTGTTCTACTATAACAATAACTTGACTCCCAGATGTGCAGATAATTAAGTTCCTCAATTTCTAAGCCAGCGTTGAGTATTAGGCAAACAAAAATACATTCTGTTGTTAAACTCCAATTTTGAAGGGGTGATTTACATTTTCGTCCCATCCTGGGGTTTCTACCCCATGACCTTCGTGATTATGGATACCACTTATCAAATGAAGGCATGAAACAAAATAAAAAGAACTTAAAATCGTATGATGCATAAGCCTTCTTGCAGCATAGGTTAATGTGGTTTTTAGCAGGTGTTGGCAGTTTTTTTTTAAATATTATACATTTTGCTGCGTATCTTAGCAAATCTGAAATTTATTAGTTTTTTGGATGTCATTGTATGGTTGATAATTAAAATTTATAGACCACCGTAACCAACATTAATTTTGATGTTATTCATGCATACGTGGGAAAATGATGAATATGAATGTGGAATCTGCGTTAAATTTTGTTTTGAAGCCAACGTTTCAAGCCACTCATTGGGCTCATCATCAGGAGTTGAGTGCTGATCCAGTTCAAGACAATTTGGTGAATTGATATAGATTACTTCAAGGATCAATGAGAGAGGTTGGATTTGTGATTCTTTATAATGTTGATGATTGGTTGTCAGTTGTCACTTAGCTCAATTCCCTCATCTCTATTAATATTATTATCATGGTTTTTTTTTCTTTTTCTAGGGCTTCTCTTATTTTTCTCTTGGTGTAATTCCCTTCTTGTATGAGTAATTTTGTGTTTTCAATGCAGATTTGGTGTCCTCCAGACATTTTGGTTAGCTTTGGTGTGGTTTCATTGTTCACAAAAATTCCAATAAAACAAGCTATCAAAATAGTAAGAGATATCACAGATGATGAAACAATAGCATTAGTCGAAGTATACCTTAACTCCACATACTTCGGCTTTAGAGGAAAGATCTATGAGCAGATTGAGGGCATTGCCATGAGGTCTCCACTATCACCAGTAGTGGCCAACATTTACATGGAGTTTTTTTAAAAGGAATCCCTTCAATCTTTTCCATTACAACCAAAATGGTGGATACGATTCATAGATGACACCAATATAAATTGGTTACATGGTAGAAAGAATCTGAACAAATTCCTAGACCATCTAAATAGCAGATCTGACCATATAAAATTCACAATGGAAGTGGAGGAGGAAAACACCATTTCATTTCTAGAGGTCCTCATTAAGAAAAATGTTGATGGATCATTAGGTCACCAAGTATTTAGAAAACATATGCATACAGAGAGATACCTCCACGTAGATTCCCACCACTACTCAGCCCATAAACTTGGGGTGATCAACACATTAGTAACTCGTGTCGTTAGATTATCCGATAATGAGCATATTGAATAATAATTGCACCATCTATATAAAGTATTCATAAATAAAAAATATAACAAAATACAAATCAAACATGTCATTAAAAAAGTACAAGACGATCCTCGAAAAAAGAAAACAGAGGAGGATGAGGTTGCAAGGATTACCCTCCCTTACATCAAGGGAACCACAGACATAATAGCCATGGTTTTAATAAAAAAATATTAACGTAACCTTCTCCCCTCTCAACACAATTAAGAAAATTCTAAACTGGGCCAAAGACAAAGTGGATCCCAACAAAAGGACTTGGGTCTATGTCATTCCTTGCTCTTATGGAAAGGAATATATAGGCGAGATAGCTAGAGAAATCGATATCAGGGTTAAAGAACATTGTGCATACATCAGACACAACCGCACAAAGAAATCCACTCCAGCAGAACACTCATCAGAAATGGGGCACCAAATCTGCATTGAAAACACAAAATTACTCATCCAAGAAGGGCATTACACCAAGAGAAAAATCAGAGAAGACCTAGAAATAAAAAAACATGATAATAATATTAATAGAGACGAGGGAAGTGAGCTAAGTGATAACTAGCAACCAATCATCAACATTATAAAGAATCACCAAGCCGACCTCTCTCATTCATCCTTGAGGTAATCTATATAAATTCATTAAATTGTCTTGAACTGGATCAACACTCAACTCCTGATGATGAGCCCAACGAGTGGCTTGAAACGTTGAGCTTCAAAACAAAATTTAATGTAGATTTCACATTCATATTCATTAATTTTTATCTTCGCTTTGGTTGCTTGGTTACTGAAATTGATTTCTTGATTTGTTTTTAATTAAACATTGCTAGTAAAGGAGCTTGTTTTGTTTTCAATTACACACTTCCAGTAAAGGAGCTTTTTTTGTTTTTAATTACACACTGCGAGTAAAGGATCTTGTTTTGTTTTTAATTACACACTGCTAATAAATGAGGATTCACTTACTATTCGGGAATTTTGGTTCGTAAAGCTAAAAGGCATAAGTATGTAACTGAAATAAGGTTATATAAATATGTTCAAATTTCCTCATGTAAAATAAATAAAATTTAAAATATATGTAAAAGTATATTATCTGCTTAAGACTCTTCCATGTAAATAAATTTCTCTGTGTGCAAAAATAATGTAAATAGAAATAACCTACTTAGATTTTGGGCTGTATAATCAAATTATTTTTTACAAGATGGACTTGATCCAGGCTTACCCCTTTCGGTTACTTTTATTTTTTATTTTTTTTATTTACCTAACCTATTCTAAGGATTTCCTCAGATCCACAATTTTAGGAATGAAGTTCTTACCTAGAAAACTATTGCTATAAGTGTTTACAGCTAAAGAGCTAGTTTTTCAAACCATTAACTCTATGGGGAGATTACAGATTATAGGAAAAATTTCATACATTAAGGTGGACTACAGATAATCAAAAACTTATGAGGTACCAACTAAATGAATTATATGATACAACCTATAAGGGAAAATCATAACAGAAAATGTAAAAACAAATCCATTCATTAAACATAATATTCAACCCATAGATAAAATATCTAGATAGGTTATAATTAGGAAGTTTACAGAATATAAAAATAATTATCTGTGTCGCTTAACTGAAATCTACTTGGATAATACAACATACACAAGTTCAGCTTTAAAAAATTGAAATAGATGAGGGTATAAAATTTAACTACTTCAGATCTATGGAGCTTAAAACAGAGTTTAAAGTCTATGGTAGTATAAGTGAAGTATAAACCTGGAACCAACGCTTTGGGAAAATAAGAGTGGAAATTCCGTTCCTCCCTACCAATCTCCCAGAGCAGCCGAATCAATTGCTCCAGAACCCCTGAGCCTGCTCGATGAACCACAAGAGCGAATTCCTAATGCACCGTCTCTACCATCATTCACATATATTAATCCTCAGTCTAATGCTAGCCTCCGGCTACTCATGGACATACTAATTTATAGTATTTTTCCTAGCTATTGGTCATTTATGACACTCCCGCTCTTTAGCACTCAACTAGGAGTGATGACCTGATTTTAGGGGATGATGCCTCCTGCATCCTGAGTTCTCACTCAGTGGTCTTTGCCACTTGTTCAATCCCTATTTTGGGTCAACAAGCCCTCTTCAACAGCTATCTCCACTTGTGTCCCCCTTTCCGCATATTTTATTTAATAAAAAAAAATTTGGTTACATAATGTTTTATTCTTGACATTTTTCTTGTCAAAAATAGTAAAAGAATAAATAAAATAATAACAAATTATTTTCAGTAGAATTAATAATAATAATTAATTTTGGGGGGTGTTATATCATCCTTGGAAGTTCTTTCAACTTTCTTGAAGGTCACATATCAACTATAAACTTCCTTCCTCATCACTGGGTTCCATATTTTATACCCTTTCACTTCATCCTTGTACCCAATGAAGATGAATTTCTCCGACTTGCTATTGAGTTTGATTCATTTCTCCTTTGGGATATTCACAAAGACATCACACCCAAACACTTTTAAATGTGTATATTCATAGAGGGAAGTTTACCATCCCATTCCTCATATGGATTCTTATAGACTAGATCCATTGATGGTGACCTATTCACCAAGTAACACACCCCGTCCACTGCCTCTACCCATAATTCTTGTGTGACTCTTGCACCACTAAGCATGCTCCTCGCTTTCTCCATCCATATTCTATTCGTTCTTTTAACAACTCCATTTTGTTAAGGAGTGTATGGAGTTGTGTTTTGTTGATCTATACAGTGTTGTTTACAGAATTGGCTGAACACTTTTCCAAAGAATTCTCCTATGTTATTAGTTCTTAACACCTTGATATTTTTATTAGTTTTATTCTGCACAACATATTTGAACTCTTGAAACTTCTAAAAAACCTCAAATTTCTTCCTCAGTAAATAAAACCATGTCATTATGGAGAAATCATCAATGAAATAAATGTAATATTGATACCCTCCTAGTGAAGGGATCGACACATGTGCAAACACATCACTATGTATTAAACCAGTATTTTTTTAGCCCTAGTAGCACCAGATGAGAACCTTAGGCAACTATGTTTACCATAAATACAATGTTTAGAATAGTCAATTTCTTTAGAGAAATTAGGGAGATCTTCTACCATACCTTTACTATGCATACGATGAAGACCTTTCTAACCTATATGTCCAATCCATTGATGCAACAACATGATCGAGTTTACTAGACAAGAAGATATGTTGTTGGATTCTATATATACCACATTAGCACTTTCGTTGGTGTCTAGTCTTCCCAATAGTTAGTACAAGTTTCATGTCCAAACTCCTCTCATAAGTACCATTGCTCCTCACACCATCTTGTATGTATCTTTCTCAAATACAAATTGCACAATTTCATTCCCCATCTTACTTACCGAGATTAGGTTTCAATACAAACCTGGGATATGCAACACTCCTTGGAGTGTCCATATTCTTCCATATTTCAATTTCAGTCTAACTTTACCACATCTAGCTATCCTAGTTGGTAAATTATCACTGAGTAGAACATCACCACCATCATTTTTTCTCATACTCACAAAACTATTCTTTGTGAGGATTAATATAGTATGACGCACTATATTATATCATCCAAGAGTTATGATCTAACTATGTACTTTTGGAGGCCAAATACACATCTCCTTTCTATTTTTGTGAAGACTTACCATCAGTCAATTGACCTTCATCAGTCCCTTTTCCTTTCTCGACTTTCGTCGACTTACGATTTTGTCTATGATGTTTGACTTTGCCACATCACCAACATGTTTTAATTGTTGGACCAAGTGATCTATTCTTAGATATACCCATCAACTTTAATATTTCGTTGAAGGTTTTTCCTTTTCCTTTGTCTAGTGGTTGACCTCTTACTGTGAAGGTTTCATGAGTCACTCCTTCAATTTTCTTTCGTCTCATATCTTCTGACAATATATATGTGACCACATCATCAATATTCAATGTGGTACTATTGCTTCCAATATCCATGACTAGGATATCATAAGAATCCTACAAATAACACACCAAACTGATGCATTTCTCGTCCTCGGTGATCCACTAAAAACAACTAACTAATAATTTTTTTGGAGTACTTGAATGATTGTATCAACTTTTTAAAAAATAATTAGTATGTACACATTATTCATTCTTATAAATATATTTACTTGTGTAATTGCATATTTGATGCATAACTCTTTGCTAATTGGGTAATTTCCAAAACTTAATGTTCATACTGAAATTGTTAAATGATTTGAGAAACACCTAGAAAATAATAAATTAGGTTTACCATGCTTAAAGAAAAAACACTTAATTCACTACATCTTATATCAAGTTGGTACCTCTTTCAGTTATCGGTACGTTGCGATGCTGGTACCAAAATCTTGTTGACATTTCAGCAAGACAAAGCCACACATATTTATGACCATATTCAAGAGTGGCATAGATGGAAGACGCTGATTAAGGCCAAAATTCTTCCTGAGTTTCTATTGGAATGGTTCCTCAAGTCGTTATTGCCATATATCGCGAAGGATGTTTCGACATCCAGAGTTATGAATGAGGAACAAGCTATTTTCTGAGCTCAACAACTAGACTTGATATATGCTCAGTCTGGGTTCCTATATGAGATTATACCTAACGCTCTGTGGTCTAACTTCATGCCTAAGTTTAAACTTGGGCCACAAGTTGATGGCATTGTTGGCTCCAAAAGTACTAAGGTTGTAGACCAGGTTACAAACCAAATGAGAAATTTGTCTATTAATCAGTCTGTGACTAGACAAGCTATGTCTTCGTCCAATCCCACCCAAATGACAAGTGTGCTTTTAGTACACTTTTCGGACCAGAAGGGTAACCACCAACCCGGACGGAACAAGGAAAAGGGAAGAAACAATCGTAAAGGTGGGAATAGGAAAGAGAATGCTAACAATGACAAGAACAATGGTGATGCTGGGGGGGAGAAGAATTCTAAACCTAAGGTTAAGTTCCCTTGCAAACTTTATGGGGGAGATCACCTCACTTACTTGTTCCCTCGTATTGATGAAGCCTCAAAATTCATTGCACAGAGCCCAGCTGTGTTAATGGATCCTTTACCGCATAATAAAAATATGAATTCAAGGAATGTGGACTCCCTCAGTGCTTATGGTGGGCATCAAAAACCGTCTAATGCCGAAGGTGGCCATGGTTGTATCAACATCATTTTGGCTACTAATGTTGTGACGCGTGCTAAATATTATGGTTCGTCGCAACCCAATGAGGGGAAAGAGCCTACACTTCCTCAAGTTCCCTTGTAGATTGACAATCCTAAAGGTATACATCGCATTCCTAAAGGATTCCTTAAGCGCTTGGGGCACAATCCTAATACTCGAGACGCCCAACGCTATTCTATTATCGAGGATTTGGGTTAGACTTCTTGTGAGATGTCAACTCTTGAATTCCGTCAAAATTTCCCTTCATAGAGAAAGGTATTATTGACTGCCCTTGGGATGGTTGATTCTCATCCTTCCATAGTGATTAAATTTAAAACTCATGAAGTCCAACCTCACTTTCCTTACCATGTGTCCTTTATATTCCATGTGGAGTGTATGAATAACATGATCATGTTAAACACAATGGCTCACCGAGAGCAGGGGGTGGGGTGAATCAATATTAAATTTGAGCACATAGATCTATGGATCAACACACAACTCACAAAATAGATCGCACAATTTTACTCGGGAATTGAAGAATGAAACAGTGCAAAAGGATTGCAGTTGTGAATGCTTTCATTAATCAAAAGTAATTGGATAATTAATTACAATGTGATACAATGGCTAAATAGCCACATGCAATTCGAATCCACATGAGGAAATTCGAATTGATTAGACTCTACTTGGCTGTAGGTAACTAAGACCTTGTCTAAATCATTATAGGAGGACTCAATGGTTAACTGACCTTGTCTAAATCATTATCGGAGTTCATCAGAGTTCTAAAACACAACTCATCTAATTCAGTGTTAACTAAGACTAATTGACTATGGTAGGTGAGAAATAAGCCCCTGTTGCATGCATCCATGCAAACCTAGTGTTAACTGAATGTAGAGGACTAGAAATGAATGTAATTGACTCCTAACTTAGCTTGACTAGTCACCAACTCAACTCAATTGACCTGGGTTGGTATCGGCACTCCCAGTGGCTCCTAAATTGTAGGGGTTGATCTAGGAGGCTCTTAAACTAATGCATGCAAGTGAAATTAGTGGTAGTAGGCCTCAATTAGTGTTCCCCACACTTTAGTAACTGGAACATGTGCCCCAATTAGGCCAAGTGGACCCAATGGTGCTAGTGACTAAAAATAGGCTAGAAGGACTCCCAATTTAGACATGACTCCTGCTTTAGACATATGACCAAATTGGACAAGCGAGGATTAATAATCCTAACACCCCTCCTGAATGCTAACTTGGAAAATCTATGGGTCCTGGTAACTAAGACCACAGGTCACTCATTACATTAAGTAAAGTAAAGTAACTGCTCAGTACAAGGAGCTAGGGAAAAAACCACATGGGAAAAAATCCCCCCCTCTAATTAAGTAGGTAGAATCATAATCAATTTGGTTCTTCTATGCACAGGTATCCTGGGGCCTATAATGTAAACCTATCCATCATTATGTCTGAATGAATCTTCCTCTTTGGAAGAAGAATAATATGCTCAACTAAATCAGAAATATAGACAGCTGCTGGATGAAGACTGGACCCATGTAGAGCAACTGAAATCAACTAATAAGTGAGAAAAGATTCTTGAGGATTCAAACCATGTGAGGAACACTCAAGAAATTTATATGTTTCATCCATGAAAAGAAAACCATGAGTGGTAAAAACAGCCCCAAGTGTTAGGAGCAAGTGTCCAGGTAGATGCAGAAAATCTTCCTCTTTACCAGTTCTGTGAGGAGATGAGCATGTGACCAAAAGTAGAGAATCCCTCGGACTATGGAGAGAGAATAATTGAGCTCCATAATCTGATATAGCTTCAGAAATAGCTAATGAATCACAAAATTAAATATCAGCAACCTCATAAGAGGAAACTAACACCAAATCCCCAACAACAATTTTGAGGAAGAATTGTGGTACTTGAGTTTTCACACTGAAATTGGTGAGAGCACCTACAAGCATGACTGAAAGCTCTTGGATTATAAAATTTGAACCAAATAATATCATATCAGAAAGTAAATCATATATAAATGGGTTCATATCAGATCCAAAACTGTGAAATGAAATCAAATCCCCACTAGCAGTTTTGAAGGAGACTTGCGATACTTGTTTCTTCACAATATTAATGAGAACAGCTACAAGCAGTACTGAAAGCTTATGAACCTAAAATATTGAACCAATAAATATCATATCAGGTCTAAATAACATCATATCAGATCCAATAAGTTTCATATCAGATCCAAGAGTATGGTCCACCGAGACGGTAGATGCATAGTTTTCTTCTTCTTTAAAATTCTGAATTTTGGTGCATGCAATCCTACAAGAATTTGCTGGAAGATCTAGATCATGGGGAGCGAATGGATCACTCTGGTAATATGATATTTCTTCCAAAATATCCAAGGTATTACATATTTTCACACCAGCAGCAACATTAGAGGGAGAAAAATAAAATTTCTCTTCACTTTCAGAAGCAATTACTGGCAAATCTTTCACATAATTCAAAGGAAAATCATTGGAGAATGTTTGCATGGAAGTGCAACAGTATTTTTATTCAATATCAGAGATTCGAATGTCTTCTTCTGTTTCATCCATATGAGGAGATGAGATATGATATATCTCACAAACTTTCGGAGCATCAGGAGAAGGAGTCACTGCAAGGAGACTGTCTTCAATTCGAATTGACTGTGTAGAAGCTTCTGCTTCTTCTTCATCTTGAACAACTTGATCAGAGAGAGTGGAGGCCTAGAATTTTGGATCAAGAATGTGTTGCATCTGCAACAATTTCCCAAAATTCTAAAAAAAATTTGGACCCTCCTTTACTTTGAATTAGTCAGTTCTTTTCTTGATTTCAGCCTATTGATTTTTGGCCTATGGATTTTAAAGCGTTTTCCGGCACTTTGGGTTACTATCAATCGTTTGGTGCTTGCTCATTTCAAGGTTTTAACGAATCCCATCCTTTGTTGAATTCATCATCGTCTTGCATATCTCTTGAAGCCTTGTTCAATCGACAGTTAAGTCTTTGTCCTCTTCGCCGTTGCGGGCAGATTTTTGATCCTACCCTCCGACGTTGTGGAGCGTTTCCGGGTGTGGACTGTCCTTTTTGCTCCGACCATTGCGCATGAGTTTTCATTCTTTGACGTTTCGGGCAGATTTGGATTCTTCGTCGGAGGGATTTGAAGTCTACCTCGTCCGATGCTGCGGACGGGTCTTATTTTATGGCATCCGCCGTTGCGGATCACTTCAGACTTAGACTTTCATCGGCGCTCCGATGTGTGTTTTGTTTTTGCCGGATTTGTAGCGGAGCGCTTGGCCATCGTTTGCTCCTCCGTTGCGGACAACCTCGTGCTCCGAGCATCTGCCATTGTGGAGGGGTTCGGATTCTTGGTCATCCGATCAAGATATCCGCCGACGCCCGGCTGTTGTTTTTTTCACGCGTTATATTTAGCTGGGCGGGTGAATTAGTACCAGGGATTGTCCGCCGTTGCGGAGGGACTGAAGCTCTTGTCACCCGATGCTTCTTTCATTCCTTGTTCGATTTAAAGCTCCCGCACGTGCGACTTTTTATATTTATACGGGGCGACAGTTCAGAGTTTGTATTGTTTTGTTTATTGTCGAGCACTGTCGCGGTGAGTTGAGCTGTCGATCTTGGGAGTGCATGAAGATCTAGCTGTCGTGTACCAGCTTCCAGGTGGCGAGGGGAGAATTCCAACCGTCATCCATTCACTCGTTTCGTCGGATTGCCAGGTAGGTTTTTCCACCCGTCGCATTTTAAACGATAAATGTTTTTCTTCCGTGGCGGTCTCTCGCTTCCAGCTAGACCTTAAGATAGGAGTAGGATTTTTCTTCATTTTCTGACTATAAGGGAGAGGCGGTTTTAAGCTTTTCGACAGTTCTGTCTTGTTTGCTGCCTTGCGCGCATAGGGTTACAGGGGTTTCCGACGCGGACGGCCGTTACGCCGTTCGCGCCGAGCTTTTCTTGTGCCATCATGCTAGGTAGAGGATTAATGGGTTTTGAGTTTTGCTTTGGGGATTCTGGTAGGTTTTTGTTTCCCTAGTGCTTGCTAGGGGTTTTGAACCCAGGCTGTTTTGCCCGCGCGGTTAGGCGCAGTCCCGCTGAGGAATCTATTGGTTTTTCGGGGGGGAGAATGGGTTGTTGAAAGAGATTTTACAGTCAACAGTGTCGCTCCTTCGCTACCCCAGCCGCAGCCTGTGTCGATTGTGAAACCCCTCGCCGCCCTTTCGGGCCCCGTCACCTGAAAGCCCTAGCCATTTAAGGGGAGGTATCGCCATTTATAGTGCGTGGATTGAGAGCAGCACGGGTGGTTTTTCATGGGAGTATCCAGTGCATAAAGTAAAATGATTCCCGAACGATGTATAGTCGGGTTAATGGAGTTTTTCCGCCGTAAGCCGCATGAGTCGTCATTAGTCTCGCGTTTGTCGAGCTCTATGGTTAAAATGTTGATTGTAGCGAACCTTCACTCTGTTTGTTAATGAAATAGATTAATGGCGAAATATTGCACATTGCACATAATGTGCTAGTTTGTTTATATCGCTACCAGGCGGAAAGTGGCATATTGCAATTTAATGTAGATTTAATCCTGACACAAGTATGATTGATTGGCTTTCTACATATAGGTCAGATCATGAAATAACACATCCATAGTCTTAAGACATTGTAGGGATGAACAACATATGTATTTTTTGCATTGAAAATTACCATACTTTGCATAAGATAATGGCACATTGCACAATACTGCACGCTAGCTTGATTGTTCAGTATGAGAGACTTATGATTTGATGTTATGGACTGGTCACAATTATGATACACTCGAGAAAAGATATATTGCTGCAAAATGTTCACAAATTCAAACTGCTTAAAATGTCATAATGTTTTTACATTGCGGGAAGAATTTGCAATGTCCAAGAGACAGAAAAGGAAGGCCCCTGCTGTCGAAGAGCAAACAGCAATAGAGGTCATCCCACAAACGGAGTATATCTATGAGGACACCCAATGTGTCATGGGGGTTGAGCCCGACTATAAGTGGGGAGAGGTATACAGACTGATTTCCCGTAGGGAAGTCCCAGAAACAGGTCTTGAGGAAGAGCCCATTTATGCCAATATAGAAAGATCTGCCATTATGAAGGTTGCCACCAGGCCAGAGCTGTTCCCTTGCACTGATGTGATGAGATGGATTCTACCACACACGAATAACAACACAATGCTGATGGGAAATGTTGAAGGTCATGGCTATGCTGCATTTAGCCCTGGATATGTGGCATTGGCTTACCACCTACCAGAGCCCCAATTCTTCCTGTCAAACGACTGGTTAGAGAACCTCAGGATGGATTTAGTGGAAGCCCTGAGAAGAATGCTCTTACCAAGAAAGCTTTACAGACACAGAGCAACTGAGGACTATGACACAGCGAGCTTAAGATCTCCTTACAGGTTTATAGCCTTGATGTTAAACCGGATCTTTGGAAGAGCCAATGGTAGACTCTTCAAAATGGAGTGGATACCTCTTATGTTTCATGTAGCCACAGAAGGAACAATCTTCAACTGGGATAGCCTAGTATCTAGCAGTCTCTCTTCTTGTGTAGCTGCAGCCCTGGGAGGAGGAGAAGCCCGAAAAAAGTCTGAGTTCTACATGAGTTCATTTCTGATAGACTGCATACTATGCCACCAGCCTTTCCTGGGGCTCAAATGTGTTTGGGATAGGGAAAGAATGCCCGTGTATGCAGCCTACAAACTACTGGGTGCTCACCAGTACCATAGCTATTACCGAGAAATCTGTGAGCATTTTATTATGCCTCTGCATGCGCTTATCTTCCGAAAGGAATGTAACTGCATGTCTGAAGAGGCAATGAAGGTAATAGAGGAGTATGGTGATTACTTTTTGACAGTAAACGGGATGTATCTTAGAATTTTTGGTGGATCAAAAACACCTTATCTGCTGCCCAAGTATGCAACGGATTATATAGTCCACAAAGAGGCAGTTAGACAAGTGTTTATTGATGGAGTTGGTCACTTCTTGTTTCAGAAAAAGAAGGCTGCCTATCCACCTCTACCATTTAAGCTAGGCAGCTGCAGTTTCACCAATGTGAAGCAAGCTACAGAATTTATAGAGGAGCTAGGAAAGTTCCACTTTGGCGAGATGACTTTCAGACGAAATGACACTCATGGCAGAATGGCTGAGCACTGCAAGAAACACAAGGTGTTTTATGAGTACACCCACCATTTTGATCAAGATGAATCTGTTTTCAGGAGTGCACCAAACATGACTGCACTTAGTAGGAGATTCAAACCGAAAAACCCCACCAAGGACGGAAAAGGATCTGAACAAGATAAAGCTGAGCAAGCTAGGGCTGAAGAAGCAGCCAAAAGGATAAGAGAGGAGGCTCAGAGGCTGGAAGATGAGGCTGCAGAATGGATGCAAAAAGGAGAAGAAGAAAAGAGGAAAGCTTCCCAGGAAGCAGTTGAATGAGCCAATGAAGCAGCCAGAGAAATAAAAGAAGCTGCTAGGCAAGCAGCCGAAGAATCCCAGAGAAAGCTAGACGAAGAACTGCGAGAGCAGGAGGCTGAACAGATAAAGTTGACGCAACAGCAAGCTCCTGAAACACCATCAGGGCAGAGTCAGGGAGAGGAAAATCCCAAGGTGCAGATCCCTCAAGTTCCCACTACCATCATAGCTGCTACCCCTATGCTTCAGCTAGTACCCTTCGTACAGAAAAAAGGGGAAGAAGTCCCTGATTTCAGCACCATATATTATGATAGGGCTACTAAAAGGATAATGAGGAGAAAAGAAAGAAAGGTAGAGGCAGAAGGAATGGCCAGAAAAATGATAACCGATAAGGTCATGATGGTAGGGACAGATGTAGATCCAAGGTTTACTATAAGAGCCGGGACTGCAGCAATACATGCTTCAGAGGATAACATAGACAGAATGATGATTGAAATAGAGTCATCCAAGAAGACTTCCTCTCAGCTTAAGGACACCCTGAGAAAAGAAAGGGAAGAAGGAAATAGACTTAAGAGAAAATATGAACATGTGCTGAGAGAAATGGAGGCCACAAAAAGTGAAATCTGTGCCATCCAGGTAGAAGCATAGGCCAAGGAAACAGCACATAAGGCTTTGGAAATTGCACAGCAGGAAATTCAAGACTTAAAGAATGAAAAGGAGCAGTTGAGGGAAAAGATAGAAGACCTAGAAGCGCAGCAGTCTATTATCTATGAGTCCAATGCCGCATACGTTAAAGAACTGAAAGAGCAGCTGGAGGCGGCAAAGGAACAGCAGGTTGATCTACAGCCAGTTAAAGAACACATCCTAGCCCAGAAAGCTAAAGTGCTACACCTACAAACTGCTTTAGAAGAAGAAAGATGCCAGGTCCTCCAGATTGATAGCCAACTTGAAGAAATCTTGGAAACCGCTTCTTATTTTGTTGACAGGTCCCAATACATCCTCGAAGTACTGACTACACGGATAGCCAGGGCGGAGAACGATGAGGAAGCTCCAGCTGAACTACCATCCAAGGATAAGCAAGCCCTTAAACGGGACCACGATCTGATAGAATTCGCCATCAATACTGCAGAAGACTTCCAGAAAACAGTCAAGAAGACCAAAGGAGTCTGCACAGAATTCTTCAGGAGAGCCCTGGTTACCTACAACAGATGTCAGATAGAAGCCGAGCAGAGGCTATATGAGTTCCCTGATCATGATGCATTTGTAGAAATGTTGCAGAAAGGACAGCAAGATGAAGAAGCCAGAGTACAATGCATCAAAACTATTGATGACCAAATCCTGAAAAATGAAATAGGTCATACAGCCGTCAGTGTGCAGCTCTTAGAAGAACAGGTGCGATTGAACACAGCCAGGGTAGAGGCCATTAGAAACCAGGATGAAAAGTTCGAGCTAAGCATTCAGTTTTTAGATCCCAACTCGTTTGAAGGACTCGCTGCTGAGGCAACAGCGTGGAGAAAATTCTTAGAGAACCAAGCGGGACCCTCCTCTCAAAAGGACCGGTCAACTTTGCTGTAATTTAATATATTATAAAAGGATTTTTGGAAAATTGAAACGTTGGGAAGACAAAAGGGTTGGGAATCCCAAAGGTCACTTTGGGCAGCCCAACCAATTTTTTCTTTTTTGTATAAAAATAGGAAACGTAGAGAAGGAAAAGGGATTTTTTCCCAGTAAGACTGGAAATTTATTGTAAGAAGAACTACTTCCTTTTTCAATATAAAGTTACAGTTTGCCTATGGAAAGAAGATCGGTGGGATTTCAAATGTTTTGACATGGATAATCGAAAGATGAACTACTTTGTTTTTCAGCATTATATCCATGAATCGTGAGATCATTCTAACTTCATGACCTATGTCTTTGTTTAATGATTTCTGATTTATTTTTATGAAATTTCTACCATGAGTAATGTATACTTGTCATAAACAATTAGCTATCTGGTTGTGTAATATTTTTTGATGTCATGTGTGTAAAAGATAATGCCAGCTATTTGTAATTGCTTTTATTACGCGTGCACATCCACATTACTCATATATGTTAATCACAATTTGGCTCCCCGGGGATAGGATAGGTAGATAGATAGGTAGGCATTTAGATAGGTAGTCTTTTCATTTATACATGAGTGTTTCAGATGCATGGTGAGCCTAAGACGAGAGGTAAGAACCTGCGCATCACTTTGTGAATGCTCCTTGCATCCTTCACCGCCCTGCATGTAGTTAGCAATTTGCATTTCATACTTAAGTCAAAAAATACAAATTCCGGTGGACCGGGCCGCAACCGGTAAAACCCTTGTTTGTTACTTTGACCTACGGTAGCCGGACCGTAAACCGGATGGATTCCCTATACCAAACAATCAACGGGCTAGTTGGGAACGTTGATTGGGAAAAATCCCTTACTGTTGCCGCCTGTGAATTTACAGGCCTCAACAATTTTGGCGCTAGAAGGAGGGCCGCCAGTAAAGGCTGGCCGTGGATTTGAGTTCCCGAGACTATCCTACCAGCAGATGTTCTAAAGTTTAACCTAACTCAGGTTTGAAGTTTCCAGTGCTATCCTTAAAGGACTGTTCTTCCCAGCATCCCTCTCGCTTACCTTTGCTCATGGCTGGTAATCAACCCAATCCTTTGCCGGCATGGAGAGCTAGGTCACCCCTGAACCTAACTCCTCCTTTGCATAACCTACCTCAAGCCTTTGACAAGCTTTTGCCCAAGTTTGACCCTGCGGAAAACATTGCTGTAGATGATCACCTTCAAAGATTTTACTTAGCGTTAGAAGGGCTAAGGGCTGGAGAGTATGAAGATGTGGTGTGTAGGCTTTTTCCTCATACTCTGAAAGGAGCAGCAGCATCCTGGTACTTTGGACTACCTGCAAACTCCATTCCTAATTGGGACATTTTTGAGAGAGTTTTCAGGAGTAAGTATACCGCTCAGAAGATGCATGCCTCATTGATAAAAGGCCTTGTTTCGTTAAGAAAAGAAAAGAATGAAAAGGTACATAGTTTCACTCAGAGATTTTCATTGTACTTAAAAAAAAAATTCTGCCATTGACAGACCTTCAGACAAAGTTCTAATTGAGTATTATACCTCAGCCCTAGGCCCTGAGTTGGCCATGTTTACCAAGATGAAACTCAAGCCCACGCTGGCAGAAACCTATCAAGAGGCTGAGAGAGTAGAGGCTGAAAGTGAGAGTATAGAGGACTATCCTGATTCATTTGAAGATAAGACCACTTTAAGAAGAAGCTCACTGCTGTCTAAATCTAAAGAAGACCAACCACATAATTATCATGAAATGATGGAAGTGCTTCAGAAAATGTCCAACCGAATTATAGATCTGGAAAAGGAGAGGGACACTCAGAAAACCAATAAGCCATACTATCCAAAGAAGGAAGATAACAACCAATGGCAAGTCCCACCTCCTAATTTGGCATCAATAAACATAACAGAAATAGGAGGAGATAATTTCTGTACCTTTCATCAACAACCTCATTCTGAGAAGAAGTGTCCTCAATGGTTACATTCAATAACATTGGTGATGAATAAGTTGTTGGACCCAGAATTGACTAGGGACAGTGGTGAGGAAGAAAAGGAGAAACAGACCATAGTAAAACCAGACGATGATAATATGTTTTCATGGAATGGTATATCGGTGTTTAACACGGAAGAAGACGTTCTCAAGTCTCAATATACCCCTACAACCACAAAAGATGAAAACCTGGCCATTAAGAACAATGCAATAATATCAAAGGTTCCATATTTGCGAGAGGAAGAAAAGGGGCAGGCTGATGTGAAGGCTAAAGATGACATACCTAAAGATATTCATGGCAAACAGGAAACAGAGCCACTCATTGAATTTTCCAAACCGGTGGAAGATGATGAGGAAAGCCAAGATGGCAAACTGGAAGAAGAGTTGCCCGCAACAAACCAACCTGTGGAAGAAAAGATTGAGTTGATCAAGACTAAGAAAACCAGCGCCCCACCTTTCCTTGTGACTCTTGAAATTTTAAATCATAAGGTCCATAATTGTTTGGTAGACTCTAGATCATCCATGAATGTTATGCCTCTGGCAGTTTGCAAAAATCTCAATGGGCAGCTAAAACCTACTATTTGGGATGTCACTCAACTTGACAAAACTAGTGTCAAAGTAGTAGGGGAAATGGAGGACGTTCTGATTCGATTATCTGCAAGTAAAAGGACATGCCATTACATTGACATAATAGTAGCAGACATACCTGATTGTTATGGAATGATCCTAAATCGAGATTGGACAGCAAGATTGAATGGGTACTTTGCTTCAGACTGGTCTCACTTGTGGTTACCTCAGAAGGGAAGCCCAAACATGATTAAGCTTTTGAGAGAGCCATATATGAAGCACAATGTCACTAAGCTGGGAGAAGAAAATGAATCTGCTGAGTCTGTATTGGGAAACCATCTAACTGAGTGTAAGCTGAGACATCATACTTCAAGAAAGGCTAGTCCTATGACGGATGCTCAGCCTGAGCTCCTTCAACTCACTCAGACTGAGAGAAATGATTGCAGAATCTTAGATATGGGTTCCATTTCAATAACAGCGCAGTTAGATCATGGTTAGAAAATACTCATGTCTGAAACCCAGCTCATTCCTTAGCTTTTAGTTGTAAAATTTTTGGGGGAATGGGCGTTTTTCTTTTAGATTTTGACTGCTGCTGTATATAAATAAATTGTTTTGTTTTCTTAATATTAGATGTTGTTTCTTGCTTTAATATTTTGATGGTTCTTCTTTTATTACTTGCTTTGCTACTGTTTCTTTATAGCTTTGTTAGTTTTCCTTTTGCTTTTGAATAAGAGGAAAACTTTTGGATGCAATGGGAATGCCAGGGTTCTGTATCAACTAAAGTCCTAAGCAAAAGACTGTGCTTTAAAGTATAGAATGTCTTCTAGTAATTGTATTCCTAACCGGCAGTGCATTCATTTGAAGTCTTACTTAATCCCTGTAAATAACTCAGAAGTAAAGAGGGTCTGAAGTACTATTTAGAGGCTCCATCCATCTCACATCTTAAATACCCAAGGAAGCTGACAGCAAAAGACCCACGGAAAGGAGGCAGAGCGGGATAGTTTATCACATATAAATGATCCCATGCCATGGATTAAGAAAGTTAAAAACTATGAAGAGTCAAAGCTCCTGAAAGGAACAAGACATATCAAAGCAAAGCTCGAAAAGCATGAATCTCAAAGCATAAAGTACCAAATGGCCACAAGATCCTCTCCGTCCGTGAACTGAACTACAAAGTATATTGTTCACACAAAAGGACACTATGGGATAGAGGATCCTGAATTAAAATTCAGTAAGAAAGGCATACAGGAGGAATCATATCAAAAGAACTAAAATTCAAAAGGGCACAAAAGTGCAGATTGGCATGGGAATGAGGAATAAAAGGATAATACTATCACCCTCTATCACAATCCTGTGGTGTTTAAGCTATAACTTCCAAAGGGCAGGTAAAATGAACCTCATTTATTTGGCCTCAAAAGAGTTATTCAGACCTGAAACACTGCTGGTGTTACCTTTTCCCGAAAAAATAGACTTCTTCTAAGTAATTTAATGCATAGGTTGGCTAACTTAGGGATACAGACATCTAGAGGATTTCGATTTTATTCGAACAGTCTTAAGCTAGGAGAGAGAGTTAATTCAGAGATCTGGGGTTCACCAGGTAGTCGCCAATTGTTGCATCTGCAACAATTTCCCAAAATTCTAAAAAAAAATTGGACCCTCCTTTACTTTGAATTAGTCAGTTCTTTTCTTGATTTCAGCCTATTGATTTTTGGCCTATGGATTTTAAAGCATTTTCTGGCACTTTGGGTTACTGTCAATCGTTTGGTGCTTGCTCATTTCAAGGTTTTAATGAATCCCATCCTTAGTTGAATTCGTCATCGTCTTGCATATCTCTTGAATCCTTGTTCAATCGGAAGTTAAGTCTTTGTCCTCTTCGCCGTTGCGGGCAGATTTTTGATCCTACCCTCCGACATTGCGGAGCGTTTCCGGGCGTGGACTGTCCTTTTCGCTCCGACCATTGCGCGTGATTTTTCATTCTTTGACGTTTCGGGTGGATTTGGATTCTTCGTCGGAGGGATTTGAAGTCTACCTCGTCCGATGCTGTGGACGGGTCTTATTTTATGGCATCCGCCGTTGCGGATCACTTCAGACTTAGACTTTCATCGGCGCTCCGATGTGTGTTTTTTTTTTTCCAGCTTTGTAGCGGAGCACTTGGCCATTGTTCGCTCCTCCGTTGTGGACAGCCTCGTGCTCCGAGCATCCGCCATTGCGGAGGGGTTCGGATTGTTGGTCATCCGATCAAGATATCCGCCGACGCTCGGCTGTTGTTTTGTTCACGCGTTATATTTAGCCGGGTGGGTGAATTAGTACCAGAGATTGTCCTCCATTGCAGAGGGACTGAAGCTCTTGTCGCCCGACGCATCTTTCATTCCCCGTCCGATTTAAAGCTCCCGCACGTGCGACTTTTTATATTTATACGGGGCGACAGTTCGGAGTTTGTATTGTTTTGTTTATTGTCGAGCACTGTCGCAGTGAGTTGAGCTGTCGATCTTGGGAGTGCGTGAAGATCTACCTGTCGTGTACCAGCTTCCAGGTGGCGAGGGGAGAATTCCAACCATCATCCACTCACCCATTTCGCCAGATTGCCAGGTAGGTTTTTCCACCCGTCGCATTTTAAACGATAAATGTTTTTCTTTCGTGGCGGTCTCTCGCGTCCAGCTAGACCTTAAGATAGGAGTAGGATTTTTCTTCATTTTCTAACTATAAGGGGGAGGCAGTTTTAAGCTTTTCGACAGTTTTGTCTTGTTTGCTGCCTTGCGCGCATAGGGTTACAGGGGTCTCCGGCGCGGACGGCCGTTACGCCGTTTGCGCCGAGCTTTTCTTGTGCCATCATGCTAGGTAGAGGATTAACGGGTTTTGAGTTTTGCTTTGGGGATTCTAGTGGGTTTTTGTTTCCCTAGTGCTTGCCAGGGGTTTTGAACCCAGGCTGTTTTGCCCGCGCGGTTAGGCGCAGTCCCGCTGAGGAATCTATTGGTTTTCCAGGGGGGGGAATGGGTTGTTGAAAGAGATTTTACAGTCAACATTGTCGCTCCTTCTCTACCCCAGCCGCAGCCCGTGTCGATTGTGAAACCCCTCGCCGCCCTTTCGGGCCCCGTCGCCTGAAAGCATTAGCCATTTAAGGGGAGGTATCGCCATTTATAGTGCATGGATTGAGAGCAGCACGGGTGGTTTTTCATGGGAGTATCCAGTGCAGAAAGTAAAATGATTCCCGAACGATGTATAGTCGAGTTAATGGAGTTTTTCCGCCGTAAGCCGCATGAGTCGTCATTAGTCTCGCGTTTGCCGGCTCTATGGTTAAAATGTTGATTGTAGCGAACCTTCACTCTGTTTGTTAATGAAATAGATTAATGGTGAAATATTGCACATTGCACATAATGTGCTAGTTTGTTTATATCGCTACCAGGCGGAAAGTGGCATATTGCAATTTAATGTAGATTTAATCCTGACACAAGTATGATTGATTGGCTTTCTGCATATAGGTCAGATCATGAAATAACACATCCATAGTCTTAAGACATTGTAGGGATGAACAACATATGTATTTGTTGCATTGAAAATTACCATACTTTGCATAAGATAATGGCACATTGCACAATACTGCACGCTAGCTTGATTGTTCAGTATGAGAGACTTATGATTTGATGTTATGGACTGGTCACAATTATGATACACTCGAGAAAAGATATATTGCTGCAAAATGTTCACAAATTCAAACTGCTTAAAATGTCATAATGTTTTTACATTGCAAGAAGAATTTGCAATGTCCAAGAGACAGAAAAGGAAGGCCCCTGCTGTCGAAGAGCAAACAACAATAGAGGTCATCCCACAAACGAAGTATATCTATGAGGACACCCAATGTGTCATGGGGGTTGAGCCCGAATATAAGTGGGGAGAGGTATACAGACTGATTTCCCGTAGGGAAGTCCTAGACATAGGTCTTGAGGAAGAGCCCCTTTATGCCAATATAGAAAGATCTGCCATTATGAAGGTTGCCACCAGGCCAGAGCTGTTCCCTTGCACTGATGTGATGAGATGGATTCTACCACACACGAATAACAACACAATGCTAATGGGAAATGTTGAAGGTCAGGGCTATGCTGCATTTAGCCCTGGATATGTGGCATTGGCTTACCACCTGCCAGAGCCCCAAGTATTCCTGTCAAACGACTGGTTAGAGAACCTCAGGATGGATTTAGTGGAAGCCCTGAGAAGAATGCTCTTACCAGGAAAGATTTACAGACACAGAGCAACTGAGGACTATGACACAGCGAGCTTAAGAGCTCCTTACAGGTTTATAGCCTTGATGTTAAACTGGATCTTTGGAAGAGCCAATGGTAGACTCCTCAAATTGGAGTGGATACCTCTTATGTTTCATGTAGCCACAGAAGGAACAATCTTCAACTGGGATAGCCTAGTATCTAGCAGTCTCTCTTCTTGTGTAGCTACAGCCCTGGGAGGACGAGAAGCCCGAAAAAAGTCTGAGTTCTACATGAGTTCATTTCTGATAGACTGCATACTATGCCACCAGCCTTTCCCGGGGCTCAAATGTGTTTGGGATAGGGAAAGAATGCCCGTGTATGCAGCCTACAAACTACTGGGTGCTCACCAGTACCATAGCTATTACCGAGAAATCTGTGAGCATTTTATTATGCCTCTGCATGCGCTTATCTTCCGAAAGGAATGTAACTGCATGTCTGAAGAGGCAATGAAGGTAATAGAGGAGTATGGTGATTACTTTTTGACAGTAAACGGGATGTATCTTAGAATTTTTGGTGGATCAAAAACACCTTATCTGCTGCCCAAGTATGCAACGGATTATATAGTCCACAAAGAGGCAGTTAGACAAGTGTTTATTGATGGAGTTGGTCACTTCTTGTTTCAGAAAAAGAAGGCTGCCTATCCACCTCTACCATTTAAGCTAGGGAGCTGCAGTTTTTCCAATGTGAAGCAAGCTACAGAATTTATAGAGGAGCTAGGAAAGTTCCACTTTGGTGAGATGACTTTGAGACGAAATGACACTCATGGAAAAATGGCTGAGCACTGCAAGAAGCACAAGGTGTTTTATGAGTACACCCACCATTTTGATCGAGATGAATCTATTTTCAGGAGTGCACCAAACATGACTACACTTAGTAGGAGATTCAAACCGAAAAACCCCACCAAGGATGGAAAAGGATCTGAACAAGATAAAGCTGAGCAAGCTAGGGCTGAAGAAGCAGCCAAAAGGATAAGAGAGGAGGCTCAGAGGCTGGAAGGTGAGGCTGCAGAATGGATGCAAAAAGGAGAAGAAGAAAAGAGGAAAGCTGCCCAGGAAGCAGCTGAACGAGCCAATGAAGCAGCCAGAGAAACAGAAGAAGCTGCTAGGCAAGCAGCCGAAGAAGCCCAGAGAAAGCTAGACGAAGAACTACGAGAGCAGGAGGCTGAACAGATAAAGTTGACGCAACAGCAAGCTCCCGAAACACCATCAGGGCAGAGTCAGTGAGAGGAAAATCCCAAGGTACAGATCCCTCAAGTGCCCACTACCATCATAGCTGCTACCCCTATGCTTCAGCTATTACCCTTCGTACAAAAAAAAAGGGGAAGAAGTCCCTGATTTCAGCACCGTATATTATGATAGGGCTACTAAAAGGATAATGAGGAGAACAGAAAGAAAGGTAGAGGCAGAAGGAATGGCCAACAAAATGATAACCGATAAGGTCATGATGGTAGGGACAGATGTAGATCCAAGGTTTACTATAAGAGCCGGGACTGCAGCAATACATGCTTCAGAGGATAACATAGACAGAATGATGATTGAAATAGAGTCATCCAAGAAGACTTCCTCTCAGCTTAAGGACACCCTGAGAAAAGAAAGGGAAGAAGGCAATAGACTTAAATGAAAATATGAACATGTGCTGAGAGAAATGGAGGCCACAAAAAGTGAAATCTGCGCCATCCAAGTAGAAGCACAGGCCAAGGAAATAGCACATAAGGCTCTGGAAAGTGCACAGCAGGAAATTCAAGACTTAAAGAATGAAAAGGAGTAGTTGAGGGAAAATATAGAAGACCTAGAAGCGCAGCAGTCTATTATCTATGAGTCCAATGCCGCATACGTTAAAGAACTGAAAGAGCAGCTGGAGGCGGCAAAGGAACAGCAGGTTGATCTACAGCTAGTTAAAGAACACATCCTGGCCCAGAAAGCTAAAGTGCTACACCTGCAAACTGCTTTAGAAGAAGAAAGATGCCATGTCCTCCAGATTGATAGCCGACTTGAAGAAATCTTGGAAACCGCTTCTTATTTTGTTGACAGGTCCCAAGACATCCTCGAAGTACTGACTACAAGGATAGCCAGGGCAGAGAACGATGAGGAAGCCCCAGCTGAACTACCATCCAAGGATAAGAAATCCCTTAAACGAGACCACGATCTGATAGAATTCGCCATCAATACTGCAGAAGACTTCCAAAAAATAGTCAAGAATACCAAAGGAGTCTGCACAGAATTCTTTAGGAGAGCCCTGGTTACCTACAACAGATGTCAGATAGAAGCCGAGCAGAGGCTATATGAGTTCCCTGATCATGATGCATTTGTAGAAATGTTGCAGAAAGGACAGCAAGATGAAGAAGCCAGAGTACAATGCATCAAAACTATTGATGACCAAATCCTGAAAAATGAAATAGGTCATACAGCCGTCAGTGTGCAGCTCTTAGAAGAACAGGTGCGATTGAACACAGCCAATGTAGAGGCCATTAGAAACCAGGCTGAAAATTTCGATCTAAGCATTCAGTTTTTAGAGCCCAGCTCGTTTGAAGGACTCGCTGCTGAGGCAACAGCGTGGAGAAAATTCTTAGAGAACCAAGCGGGACCCTCCTCTCAAAAGGACCAGTCAACTTTGCTGTAATTTAATATATTATAAAAGGATTTTTGGAAAATTGAAACGTTGGGAAGACAAAAGGGTTGGGAAGCCCAAAGGTCACTTTGGGCAGCCCAACCAATTTTTGCTTTTTTGTATAAAAATAGGAAATGTAGAGAAGGAAAAGGGTTTTTTTCCCAGTAAGACTGGAAATTTATTGTAAGAAGAACTACTTCCTTTTGCAATATAAAGTTACAGTTTGCCTATGGAAAGAAGATCGGTGGGATCTCAAATGTTTTGACATGGATAATCGAAAGATGAACTACTTTGTTTTTCAGCATTATATTCGTGAGATCGTTCTAACTTCATGACCTATGTCTTTGTTTAATGATTTCTGATTTATTTTTATGAAATTTCTACCATGAGTAATGTATGCTTGTCATAAACAATTAGCTATCTGGTTGTGTAATATTTTTCGTTGTCATGTGTGTAAAAGATAATGCCAGCTATCTGTAATTGCTTTTATTATGCGTGCACATCCACATTACTCATATATGTTAATCACAATTTGCTTCCCGTGGATAGGATAGGTAGATAGATAGGTAGGCATTTAGATAGGTAGTCTTTTCATTTATACATGAGTGTTTCAAATGCATGGTGAGCCTAAGACGAGAGGTAAGAACTTGCGCATCACTTTGTGAATGCTCCTTGCATCCTTCACCACCCTGCATGTAGTTAGCAATTTGCATTTCATACTTAAGTAAAAAAATACAAATTCCGGTGGACCGGGCCGCAACCGGTAAAACCCTTGTTTGTTACTTTGACCTACGGTAGCCGGACCGTAAACCGGACGGATTCCCTATACCAAACAATCAATGGGCTAGTTGGGAACGTTGATTGGGGAGAATCCCTTACTGTTGCCACCTGCGAATTTACATGCCTCAACAGAATGCTTATGGTGCTTGATGTGCTCTCCAAATTTCTATTAAGATCCTCATCAATCTTTTCAAATGTTCTATCCAATTTTGTCCAGAGATCCTTTGGGTATTCAACAGATCTATTGAGGTAGCGCAAGATAGGAGAAAGAGCCAGACCAATTGTTCCAAAATATGCATCACATACATTCAGCCAATCATTCTCACTCTCATAGGACTCTTCACCATGTCCAATAGACACCTCATAGATATCTTGTCTATTCAGAGATGCAATTATCTTCATATTCCATAATGAATAGCTTGTGAATGGGGTAAGAAGAGGAACTGATGAATCCATTCGAGGTTGTACCTTCAAACACACAAAAGGGGCACCGTAAGGTTGAACAGCCTGAACATTTAAGTTTTTCATCACACCCAGCATAATTTATCAAGCAATCTTGATCAACAATTCCTTAACTTGGGGTATTAAGTGGTAAAACTTCTTCTTCTGGTGCAGTGCTGGAAGGAGCAATTTTGCTCAAAAAAATGATCCAGTAGGAGATCTGAGGAGGAGAAGTGCCTTGTCCTTCCGAGGCTCTGATACCATATTAAAATTGAGCACATAGATCCATGGATCAACACACAACTCACAAAATAGATCACACAATTTTACTCAAGAATTGAAGAATGAAACAGTGCAAAAGGCTTGCAGCTATGAATGCTTTCATTAATCAAAAGTAATTGGATAATTAATTACAATGTGATACAATGGATAAATAGCCACATGCAATTCGAATAAACATGAGGAAATTCGAATTGATTAAACTATACTTGACTGTAGGTAACTAAGACCTTGTCTAAATCATTATCGGAGGACTCAATGGTTAACTGACCTTGTCTAAATCATTATCGGAGTTCTAAAACACAACTCAAGTGTCTAATTCAGTGTTAACTAAGCCTAACTAACTGTGGTAGGTGAGAAAAGCACCTCTCCTACATGCAACCATGCAAACTTAGCGCTAACTGAATGTAGAGGACTAGAACTGAATGTAATTGACTCCTAATTTAGCTTGACTAGTCACCAACTCAACTCAACTGACTTGGGTTGGTATCGGCACTCCCAATGTCTCCTAAATTGTAGGGATTGATCTAGGAGGCTCCTAAATTGATGCATGCAAGTGCAATCAGTGGAAATTGGCCTCAATTAGTGTTCCCCGCACTTTAGTAACTGGAACATGTGCCCCAATTAGACCAAGTGGACCCAATGGTGCTAGTGACTAAAAATAGACTGGAAGGACTCCCAATTTAGACATGACTCCTGATTTAGACATATGACCAAATTGGACAAGGGAGCATTAATAATCCTAACAATCGATGAGCTGATACTTAATCCAATTTTCAACTCCAATCAAAACTCATATATTCAATAAGACATTTAGTACATTATCATATTCATCAATAACCTATATCATTAATCATTCATCAAGGTAAACATATAATCATCAACCCATTGCATAAGAGACGCAAGAAATAGTTTTGTAATCTTTTATAAGTATTTCAAACGGCTACGACCATGAGGTAAATCAGCACTTTTGGCTTCCACTTCATTTGTTCACCGTGATTCCCCTATCAATGTGGAATTCTTCAATGGCTATGTCAAAGTACAACCAATATATTGAGAAATGTAACTGCTATTATATGTCAAGACAAGTGAAAATTCTATCCATAGCATGTTGTCCAAACTGATCTCTATCTTATGCTGCTGATTGTATGCCTGTGTCTTCCACTTTGCTGATTATTTTTCTTCATGCACTTGCTACTATCCTCTTTCTCTGTTAACTTCTATATTTCACTGTTGGCTTCCCCAGATGTGTTGAAGAGTTTGTCTTAGAATACTCTGTAATTGTGGTTCTTCTTCAACTTGTCTTCTTGTCAACTGAAAAGCAAGCTAGATAGAGTCTTTAGTGGATAGGGAGTCACTTCTCCAAGTAACACTTCATTGATAATCATCTAGTAAGTTCATAAAAGGTAATAATGTACCAAAATCCCCCTATCATATCAAAATATCTCATCATATACTCAGATCTAAACTCCAATGCAATTGGTCAATTTTCTTAGTTTATCAAAGGTCCGATATCTGAGTTTGCTGATCATATCATGCTAGTTGCTTTAGCCACTCAATCTTCAACTCCATTCCTTCCTTGGATTCTTGATCTTCATATTTCTTGCTCCCCCTATCATTATGTTGTTGATCAAGCTTGTCATCAACATCTGCTGGTCCATCTTTGCCCAAGATGCCACATGTCATCTCATCATATGCCTTTTGCGAAGAGTTCATTCCATATTGTTGTACATGCATCACTGCCATATCATCATCGAAAACGTGTATGCATTATCCTTGTACACGATTCAGTGTTTTATTTTGGACCACTGAAAAATACAAGATAAGCCTTCATACCAATTGCTAGTGTATTGCAATATGATCCTAGGACCTATTACTTCTTGGAGAGCCATTCTCTACCATTTGAGTCCATTCTCCAATGATGAAATCGTGGTGTACTCAAAGTATTTGGAATACTTTAAGTATGGCTTTCCATATGGAAGCCACCTTCACCTTTTGTGCATTGGTCTTCAACTTCATTTAGATTAAGCACACTGTTTTTATTCATCCACACTTGCTTCTTGGAATCTATATGTTCATCATTTTCTCCATTGTCTTTGTTGGTTTTCTTAGCTAAGCTATATGTTAGTCTTATCATGGTATTCCAACAATTTTGAACTTTGTGCCCAAATCAATTGCATGACCAGCACCTAGCTATGATGGTGAAACTTCCATCACTTCTTTAATCAACTTATTTTCTCCATCCTTGAGAATGTCCTTGACTGTAGGTTATTTTCTTTTGATCTTCAAAATCTTCTGAATTTATCTTCTTCCAAGGTTCACCAGTTCTTCTTGCTGAAGTGTATGAAGAACTTCTTCTTGGTTGAACTCTTTAACTAACACATTATTGGGATTTGTGTCCAAACCCACTACACATGTATCATCTTAAGGTATGATATGTGGCAGCAATATGTCCTTCTTGGTTGCATGTCCAACATCTAACCGAGTTTCCTTGTCTTCTAATATTTTTCCTTCCATCTACACAATCCATTTCCTTGTGTCCAAAGTTAGAGCAAGAAAAACAATAGCCATTAAATTTATTTTCATACCTTGAATTTTGGCTCCATCTTGGAGTTGTCCTTCTTCTTTCAAATGAATGGCTTTGATAAGTGGGAGTAGCTTCATGGGGTACTTTTGAATTTTCAACTTCTTTGTTGGCATGTGCAAGTGCATCAGATTCATCCTTGGTCATTCATGGACTAGCTTCTGGAGTTCTGGGGGACCACACGACTTCTTTTAATTTGTCTTCTTCCTTCTTGAACCCAAGGCCATACTTGTCAGAGGAAAGCCTTTTACACTTCATAATTTCATCCAGGATAACCGAACTTTCATTAAACTTCACATGATCTTTTTACTTCTTAATCTTATTTCTAAGACCAACAACTTCCATTTCAAGCCTCTGGTTTTCTCTTTCTTTTTCTTCCAGCTGAAACTTCATAACATCTTCTGTTCTCTTAGCTTCCTCAAACTGGACCTTTAGATCAGTATTAACCCATCTTGCTTCTTTAAGATCTTTAGAATCTACACCAATCTCTTATTTCTATTTTGCTAATCCAATCTTCAATTCCTTGATTTCATCATTTTTTATCTTGCAGCTTAACTTGCAAGTCTTTGTTCTTGAGTTGTAACTTTATTATCAAATATTTTGTCTCCTTTTTGTATTTTTCAAATGACCTCATCATTTTATTCTTGAGTCTTGGACTAGATCTAAGATCAATATCTGTCAAAGTGCTTGTAAGTGCATTATTTGCTTTCAACAAAACTTCTTCTTCATCTTCTATAAGAATAGCTTCATCATCATTACATTCAGAGTTATCATCCATTGAGGAGTACTTACCTTCACTTATATCTGAAGCTTGTACCTAATTTTGTTCTTTCCTTTCATCTTTGACTTTTGCTTCCTTTTCTTTGTCTTGATTTTTCTTTAGGTATTCTTCTTCCAGCTTGAACTAGCACTAGTAGAAAATGAGAAATTAATGACTAAAATCAGGCTATAAACGACTATTTTTGAGTCGGTGACTAATAGTAGAAAATTTCCACTATCTTATTGCTAGTTGTATTTCACTAGTCATTAATAACTTGACTTAGTAGTCATTGATTTAGTCATTGATAAACAATGATTTAGTCATTGATAGACAATGCTTTAGCCATTGATAGTTAATGATTTAGTCATTGTTTTAGTCATTGATAGTTAATGATTTAGTCATTGATTTAGTCATGGATTTAGTCATTGATTTAGTCATTGAGTTGGTCATTGATTTAGTCGCTGATTTAGTCACTGATTGCAACCATTAATGACCAAATATATGACTAAATAAACTACTAGATGTTAACATATTAATGACTAAGCTAAATACGACTAAGATACGGGAAATTAGCTACTAATAGTCGTATATATGCGAATTCAGTTGTTTTTGTAGTCACAAATTTATGATAGGGCACAGAGGAATCGAACCACCAACCTCCTGCCTATAATTAGGCAGGCGCTCTACCATTGAGCTAGCACCCTTTAAGAAGTTGTTATTGCTTGACAATGATGAAGTAAAACATAAGATGTCTAAGACAATCACTGAAGTAAAACATAAGCTGTCTAAAGAAAATACACATTAGCTTCTATACTAATGATTATTTAGGACTGAATCAGAAGCTATTAAATAATATAATATGGAAGCATAGAAAACGTTGTCTACACAGATATCAATAACAAATGCAAAAGATAATTGGACGGAAGTACAATATACTAAAATCCTAAAGTCACTTACAGGAGCCAGTGATTTGCTCAATTTACTTGAAGAAGCTGATCCAAGAAAGGAAACCTCTGCCACTAGTGGAGGTAAACAAAGTCCCCAGTGTTGCTGTGAAGGATTTGTAACATCATAGAACTTCTGAGTTTTGTTGCTAGAAAAATAGGACATAGAAAATCAAAAATCATAAAAGCTAAATATGAAATATTTTTTTAAACAATTTTGGAAACTTGTTTGGACCAAACAAGATGAAGCCAATATGACCACTGAAGGAAACTTGTTTGGACCAGACATTGGTGAGTTGACAAGCAGCTCAGATGATCGAGCAGAGGTTAATATGTGGAGTGTGTCAATGGGCTCAAAGAGAGAGTCTTTACATTCAAAATTGTCATACATTTTGGGAGATGAGTTTGAGAATACAAGTGAGAACAAACCTGAGTTTGAGAATACAGGCAAGAAGAATCAGCAAGTTTCTGAACAGTCAGTGATGGATTCGAGAGAAAACACTAAAGAGCTTCCAATTTTGTCAAATTTATTTGAGCAACATGGTTCATTTTTTACAGTCAATTCCTCCTCAGTCATGGATTGCAGGCCTGCAGAAAACAAGTATGTTGAGTATGTTCCCACGATTGGGACCTGTTACTATCCTTATAACCTAGCACCAAATAAAGATTCAATACCATAAGTAAATGCTGGAAACAAGAATAGCAGAAATGAAGGTTTGAGTTTTGAAACTGAAGGACCAGAAAAATCCGAGGATGAAGTGTTGTTGAACGCTCTGTGGGCAGAGGAGACAGAAAGGATGAGCACTGGAAACTTTTTGGAATCCCAGGATAGAAGAGAAAGGAAAAGAGGCAAGCATCAAAGCACGATGAAAATGCCCCCTGAAAGGAGATATTTTGATACTTTTGTTCAATCTCAGCATGAAGCAAGCATTGCTTTTGGTCACGTAGACACTCAAATGTCAAATTTTGTATGGGACGAAGGTGATGGTGGTAGCCAGGAGAAACAGCTAGACAGGGTTTCACAGAAAGATATTCTTTCTCCAGAAATGCAAGGACTGTCAGAGTTATGCTCATTTAAAAGAGATGAGAACAATGTGCAAAAGGCTTCCCATTATAGTTTTATGATGTTGAATATAAAAATAACAGAAGATTGTACATCAAATGAGAAGGAAGAAAAAATGTCTATTAGCAGCAAGAACCGGATGGAGGTAGGGAATAAACGAGGAGGATATCTGTGTCCATTCACGAGGATTGAAAAGAGGTTGGACAATGCCACCTTGGATGTATCTTCTCATCAAGAGAGAAAAGATTTTAAACACACTCAAATTCAAGGGATGCCAAATATTTATTACATGAAAATAAGAAAGAAAATGTGGAGGAACAATTCATTGAGCCTTATGAGGATTGTGTTGCCGTGAAGGAATTAAGTGGAGTTTCAGGAAAAGGTGCCCAGGAGTCTATTGTAGGAGCGGCAATGAGAGGAACCCCAGAATCTTTGTTAGATGAGAGTAATCAGATACATTCAGTTGTTTCACCTAAGCATACTGTTCTGGAAGACATCGAGGAAATGTTAGATTTGATATTTGATGTAAGAAAGGAATATCAGACAACAATGCATGCCAAAGTGCCTTCTCAGCAGGATCATTTAGCAGCCAAAATGCAAGGATTGCTAAACCAATTAGTAGATGGGGAGAAATAGTGCACCTTTGTAGGTTGCCTTAATAATCTGGATGCAAGTGATAACACAGAAGATAAAATGTGTGAGTTTTCAAGAAACAAGGATAGGTCAGTTAAGGGGGCAAGAGAGAATAACACTGTGAATGGATCTTCTCATGAAGTGATAGATGTTTTGGGACATACAGAAATCCATTGGGTGTTAGGTTCTGCTGTGAAGCATGTCAAAGAGGAGTCCCTTGAGAGTGTTCAAAAGGCAGAAATGAGAGGAGGTTTAGATAACCTACTAGATGAAAGAAGTGATTATGTTGGAGTAACTGCACATGAAGATATTGCATTTGTAAATATTCACAGGATGTTGGAGTTGGTGATTGATATAAATGATGTAGAGATGCATGTGACACAGGTTGACTGCAAGAATCCAGTAATCGAGGCAGTTTGTTCAGTGTCAGATTTTATGTTGGATGAGAAAAAAGAAGTGAAAGGCAGTCATGATTTGTGTGAGGCAGGGGATGAAGAGAAGGAGAAGATTACTAATAATATAATAACTGGATATTTTCTAAATGTGGAAGCACGGATTTGTAATATGGGTAGATCCTCTCAAGAAAATGATGTTGTTTTTGGATGTTCAGAAATTCAGGGGACATTAAAGTTGTTACTTGGTGGGACTGACATGGGTAATGCGGGGAAGCATAGCACAGAGGCATTACAGGAAATTGCTGCTTTGGTGGAAAAGCAAGGAGTTTTGGATTTCTCACCCTATAAAAGCATTGTGAAAAATGCCATGTCAGTGGAAAAGAGAATAGTTTTGGATTTGTCACTAGATGAAACCGCTGAGAGAGATAAAAGAATGCATACTACATATGCTCTGGATGAAGCTGCCACAACAGTGAATCTACAAAGAATGTCGTTGTATGCATGTCATGAGAAAATTTTAGTGAAACATTCAGAACCCTCAAGGAGCTAAATTGTTTTAAAGTCAATTTAGCTTCTTGAAGCTCATTGAACCCTCACTCATTTTGATCTTTCAGGCTCTCTAGGATTCAACAGTAAGATTTTTTGTAGTCTTCTATTTCTTTTTCAGCTCTTATGGAGTTTCCTTAGCACTCTCAATGATTAATACTTGTAATTTTTAGAGTACTATTTGCCATTTTTGGCCACTAATGGACTTTCACATCTAAATTAAAGTAACCATGTTGGGACCTCTCATATGTTGACCAATGAATATTAATAAATGTCCATGATACAGAAGTACAACCCTAAACCTACTTTAAGTATAAAATCCAGTAATGGTACCTCACCATTATTCTGAGATTTTTCCCTATATAAAAGACAGTTGTTAGAATTGACCCTGACTGAACTATCTTAAATGTTGTTTCATATAAAACCCCAAAAAAAGTAAAAACAATACTAAGTTTAAACTTGCAATACCTTACTCTCATGCAGAAGGTGTTGATGTCCTTGTCCAAGGTATCGAGAAGACTAATAGTCTGTATAACCATGTTATCCACTCTATTGACATTGAATTTCACGTTGGCTCTGTTGTAGCTGTGCCCAAGACCCAATTGAGCCTTCTCCAAGTTTATGTGATTCAAGATATGTGATTAAATTACAACTGAAATAAACATTATTTCATTTCAATAAACAAGTATCTATCTGATTAGAGTCTGTACCCATGGAAGCTTTAGCAACTTCTATGATATCCTTGGCTTTGTATTCATCTCCAGTTATTTCTATTAATTCACATAAAGAGTCAGATGATAAAGTGGACTTATCCTTCACAAACTTTGCCACCCGTGCATATATATAGTTGTCATTAATAATCTTAACCAGCTCAGGAAAATGCCACGAATACCATTCCCTGCAGATAAATTACTAATTAATTAATGTTGAAGCTAGAGAATCATCAAATAGGGCATGCAACAAGAAAGAATGGGATGATTAACTATAAAAATACACATCCATCCACAGTATCTATATTGACCAAAGAAACACCTTATCCTACTGGCTTGCAAGCAACAAATACAATTTTCTTGGGTCCCTATTATGAAAGATCCAAATGACAAAAAGAACCATACATTCCTAGCCACTGGAGATAATTATAAAAACCCTTTTTATGAATGTCTACACTGAATGGATTACAATAAGATCAAAACAAACATAACCCTCCCAAAAAATGAAGACTCTTTACATAAATAAAGATACGAAGAAAATTTTGGTTTAACTATGTAATTGGTTAAAATAACTAAAGTGATCTACCTCATGGAGATGCACATGACTACATGTTACACTCTAGTCTGTACCCTGTTTTTGGACAATTACTAGTCCTAGAATGTCGGTTATCAAGATTTTACCCCCACATGGTTTTAGCCTAGAATCTGACCACTGAAGGAAACTTGTTTGGACCAGACATTGGTGAGTTGACAAGCAGCTCAGATGATCGAGCAGAGGTTAATATGTGGAGTGTGTCAAAGGGCTCAAAGAGAGAGTCTTTACATTCAAAATTCTCAGACATTTTGGGAGATGAGTTTGAGAATACAAGTGAGAACAAACCTGAGTTTGAGAATACATGCAAGAAGAATCAGCAAGTTTCTGAACAGTCAGTGATGGATTTGAGAGAAAACACTAAAGAGCTGCCAATTTTGTCAAATTTCTCTGAGAAACATGGTTCATTGTTTGTGGTCAATTTCCTCAGTCATGGATTTCAGGCCTACAGAAAACAAGTATGTTGAGTATGTTCCCATGATTGGGGCATGATCCTATCCTTATAACCTAGAACCAAATAAAGATTCAATACCATAAGTAAATGCTGGAAACAAGAATAGCAGAAATGAAGGTTTGGGTTTTCAAACTGAAGGAGCAGAAAAGTCTAAGGATGAAATGCTGTTGAAATCTCTGTGGACAGGAGACAGAAAGGATGAGCACTGGCAAATTTTTGGAGTCCCGGGATAGAAGAGAAGGGAAAAGAGGCAAGCATCAAAGCACGGTGATAATGCCCCCTGAAAGGAGAGATTTTGATCCTTTTGTTCAATCTTAGCATGAAGCAAGCATTGATTTTGGTCAAGTAGACACTCAAATGTCAGATTCTGTATGGGACGAAGGTGATGGTGGTAGCCAGGAGAAGCAGCTAGATAGGGTTTCACAGGAAGATATTCTTTCTCCATAAATCCAAGGACTGTCAGAGTTATGCTCGTTTAAAAGAGATGAGAACAATGTGCAAGAGGCTTCCCATTATGGTTTATGACGTTGAATATAAAAATAACAGAAGATTGTACATCAAATGAGAAGGAAGAAAAAATGTCTATTAGCAGCAAGAACGAGATGGAGGCAAGGAATAAACGAGGAGGAGATTTGTGTCCATTCACGAGGATTGAAAATAGGTTGGACAATGCCACCTTGGATGTATCTTCTCATCAAGAGAGAAAAGATTTTAAACACACTCAGATTCAGAGGATGCCATATTTTTTATTACATGAAAATAAGAAAGAAAATGTGGAGGAACAATTCATTGAGCCTTATGAGGATAGTGTTGATGTGGAGGAATTAAGTGGAGTCTCAGGAAAAGGTTCCCAGGAGGTTATTGTAGGAGAGGCAATGAGAGGAACCCCAGAATCTTTGTTAGATGAGAGTAATCAGACACATTCAGTTGTTTCACCTGAGCATACTGTTCTGGCAGACATCGAGGAAATTCCAGATTTGATATTTGATGTAAGCAAGGAATATCATACAACAATGCATGCCAAAGTGCCTTCTTAGTAGGATCATTTAGCAGGCAAAGTGCAAGGAGTGCTAGACCAATTAGTAGATGGGGAGAAACAGTGCACCTTTGTAGGCTGCCTTAATAATCTAGATGCAAGTGATAACATAGAAGATAAAATGTGTGAGTTTTCAAGAAGCAGGGATGTCCCAAACTGGTTGCTAATGATCAATTTTCCATCCAACCATAGGAATCAACTAAGGTTTCCAGTCCCAAGATAGACCATGATACCACCATGGTGAAAGAAACTCCTACAAGGATCTAAACTTAGCACAATCCATTATCAATCCATCAGACTAGCCATGGCACTCTCATCCACTGCTCTACACAACACAAGGTAGACCTAATCTTTCTTTGTTCAATGGTCCCTCAGACTACTCTTCTCTTCCAGTGCTCTTCAAAGTGTACAAAAAGAGTCCAATCTATTGTCTACAGTCTGGTAATAACCTAGGGAAAAACACTTCACCTCAAGATAATAAATGACCTAAACAATAACAGGGTTGCAGGTCTGAAAGTGTTGACTAAACTACAATGGACATTCAAGCATTGTTATACTCTCCAACCATCCTGATTTCTTCCACATTTTAACAAGTTCCCCCCAACTTCTATGAACTCTTACCAGCCAAAAGCACATAGGAAACACTTGTTATTTTCAGTTATAACATAACATGAGGAAACACTTGCTATTTTCAGCTATAACATAACTCTGATCACCCAAGTAGGTTTCCTTTGTTGCATGTCTCATTGGTTGTCCATGCCAACTCAGGTGCTATAATTAGCACCAACTCTTGGTTTGCATTGGGTACCATCTTCAAAATGTGAGGAAGTATCTGTGAGTTTTCCCTCAAGGTCTTCCTTGGAAAATACACACAAAAATATATATAAGTTGTAATTGAAATAAGTATATAATGCCATTTTACTACTTTGATAATGTATTTATCATTGGCTTCATACAAAATGCAAAGATTTCTTCTTTTTCTTCTAGCCCTAGATTATTTTGTACTCCTGGGAGAACTTTCGCACCCCCCTATTGCCCATTTTAGTAGGTTGTAATGTTTATCCTTGTTAACCCCCTATTTGTAAAAGGGTGTTCAGTTAGGATTTTTGAGCTGACCTAGGTAGCTTGTGCATGAAAACAAGCATTAAAGAGGCATCATTTTCAAATATGGGCATGTTTGAGCAGCCTGGTGATGGTATCTATTGGACAGCTTTCAACCTCTTAAACAGTTAGTAATATACATGTTGGGGAGCTTTTCCTGTGCAATGTGATCATCTTTTGGAATAACTATAAGGTAACCCAGAAGAAGCAACCATTATGGTACAGTTTGATGTTGGAGCCGAGAGACCACCTGTAGTTGTTACAACTATTGTCTTTTGCAGCATTCAAAAAGAATTCAATCACATATTTGCTACAGCACACAAATATTTTCCGCATGTTGAAGGAATAATATTAAGTGTCATTTAAGCTCTTATAACAACATTCCAATTGAAATTTAAATCCGGAGAAAATGTTGACAATCATTTGAATAATATAGCTTTGTTTCTGTCTCATGGGTATATAGAAAATCATTTTTGTTGAATCATCATTCTATGCCTGTCAGGAATTGGATCAATTTGTTATAAGCTCCCTACCAAAGAGAACTAATGCTCAATTTGTCTTATGATAAAGAGAAAGAGAGTGGTTTATATGGTGCTGAGTCATAGCACAATAAGGAGGTTTCTCTCTAACAAAGACAAGAAAACACTCTAGGATTACTTCAATGAAACTTGTTCATTAACCTCACCAAAGTCTTGGTACAATGGCATTGTTTGTGCTCTTATCTACTCTTGGAAAGAAGGTTCAAATCAAAACAAGCCATGAGAGCCAAAGTCTAAAATATACTATGTAGATGGTAAATAGGTCTTGACTCCCAATATGTAATTGCACCGAGATTAGCAAGGTGCTCTATAGCTCAATATGACAGATATTGTCATGGCATACACAATTGAAAATATACTTAAAAAAATTAAACTAGCATAGATCCATCTTAATATCAGATCTATCAAGCACCAAGAGTGACAAAATTTATTGAGGTGTAAATTTGTAATCATTTAATTTCTTGTCATGTATTAAATATTTTCTATTAAATGATAAAAAAAATTTACACCGCAATAAATTTGATGTCTCTCAATGCTTGATAGATCCAAGTTTAAGATGAATTTTACATTGGTAAATATGTAACCCAAGTTCTTTCCACTTAGTATATGTCTATCAATCAGTTTTTGGCTTGTAGAGGTATGATATCATTCTTCTATGTCTTGCGAGAGATGATCAAATGGTAGGGTGCACTGTTCATGATGGTGCTCTTGGTTCAAATCCCTCTTGGCATGCTCCATGTTCAAGTGGATGATGCTAGGTGCATGTCCCGAGTTGACATTGACAACATAATACCAAATAAGAGAGGTATGACCAGAGTTGGTTTTATCATGAAACATGAAATCCTTTTATGGGTTGGATAAAAATTTGACTATTGTGGATCTTGTGATAGAGGTGTGGCCCAAATTTGTTGTAGAGGTTCAAATTACCAAGAATCCTCCTAAGCCAGATTGCTTCACAAGATGCACCAATTATTTCTTTGTACTCTACTTCTGTGGAATACAATGCAATGGTTGGTTTTTTTGTTACCCTATGGAACCACCCTTAATCCCGTATTGAACGAATAACATGTGTATATTCAATTTCACCTATGCAACCTAACCAATCTGAATGGGTGTAACCAAGAAGCTTAGTGTTATTAGTTATATTTGGGCACATACTTAAGACCACGGTTCAATCTTCTAACCTTGTGAGGAGATAGGATTTTGACAAATATTCTAAGAAATCTTATGATGAGATGTGGAAACTCAAACGAAGATATGGTATACAACCCTTTCAAGGTATTTTCACAAATTGAAGACATCAAATGATTGGTAACCATTACCATTCCTAGGATAATACTGACCTCAGACCTGTAAGGAAAACCTAAACCAAATTGCAAAATCATTCATAGTCCAATTTACTCAAAAGAACTCACTTAGTGGTGGGAATGACAAGGGTCTTACTTACCTCCACTTGGAAAATGCAACTTGAACTCTGAAAATTTTCTCCTTCCAAGCTCTTGACATTATCCACAAATCCTTCCATTCCTTATAGACAATGGTCAACCATGAGAACTTCAAGAACCATCATTGAGAAATGTAGGTCACACACAGGTGTGAGAAGCAAATATTTAAAGGCATGTTGTAAATATGGTTCCAAATATAGCAATAAGGGTGGAAAACAAGCTTTAATTGTAATTATTCCTACGTACATTATGGGAGAGAAAGAATTTCGCTTAATGTGCTAGAATTTGTTCCCATTTATTGACCTCCACCTTTCCAATAGACGCTTCTAAGCTTCACTGTTGACAATAAAGTCAAGCGAATCAAGAAACCTACTAAAAGAGTGTGATGGGGAACTAAAGCTACTTCCACATCCCCCTAAAGTCTTGCAATCAGGTGTATAATCCTCTGTTTCTACACCTCCATAGGATTATAGTCCCTCATACATGATAGAATCCATTAGTTAGTAAGTGACTATGGAGGTGTAGAAACGTTGGATTATAGTCCCGCATACATGATAGAATCCATTGGAAACGTTGCAATCTTGAAATCCTGAAAACCATTAAAGTCTATTGAATTTTGAATGGAATCTAAAATTCTGCTTTTTGCATATGAAGTTCGATGAGGTTGGAACCACTCAAACATCCTAAAACTTTGTGGATCTTGTGACAGAGGTGTGGCCCAACTTGAGGAGGGAACCCATCGCTATGATCTCGATGATATCGAATGACTGTTGGTATGGGACCTGGGCTGGCTATGCCAATGGGGTCTCGCTAAAGTGGAGGTGGTCCTCCGAGTCTGCACAGATCTAGGGTTGGAAACAGAATCACTATCTGTCTACCTCTTGGTGCCCCTTGTAGATGAGAGCACCATGAAAAAAAAAGTGATCCACTGAGTGGAAGCTGGTCCAAGATGTGGATGTGCTTGAAGGATGAGGGAGTAGAGGTGGAGGTCCTCCTGCAAGTACAAGGCCAGACATCTCTGGTCATGGTACCTCAAGAAATTGGCTATAGTCTAAAGCACACTGACAAGAAGCTTCCTGAAAAGAACTCAACATTATTAGAAATAACTCATCATCATGTTTAAGAACTCGTTAGCATGCATAAGAATTCATCAGCAGATGGTTGATTGATGAATTCAGCCATGAAATTCTTCAACCATCAAATAAATCGGTGCTACTAGAAAATGCAGTTGCTCTGTGACCTGAAACAACACCGCTAACAACTACACACATATAGATTCATGCATCCTGATTAATATTTAACATGGAATTCATTAAACCACGAGATTCCAAGTAAAAATGTATAAAAATCCCAACTGACTACTGTAGACATGGACTGGGAAAAATGGTATCCATGGGTCAGGCAAAAAGTTCAAACTTATTGAGAAAAATGGTGCAAAATAAATGAGTAAAATAGGGGGGTTTCAAGGCTCATCAATTAGTGTCATGTCATATTTACTAAATTAATTCACTGTAAATATGATTGGCCAGATATGAGAGCCACTCATGTAATCAGGTCAAGGGTACTCAATGCTGCAAAAAGCCACTCGGGGGTCTAAATTTATATTTTGTGGGGAAACACCAAATCAGTTGGCACATGGCAATCTGGATGGGAGGAAAAGACACTGTCTACTTGGAAACCAAAAAGCAACATTCTTGAGGGCACCCATCCTCAAAGCATGTACTTAGTAATCACATCGAGTACGTGCAATATTGTTGTCAGTTTCTTATTTGTCGGAAAAAACACATTAGAAAACTTCTTGGGCTACTACTATAATTTTGTTTGAATAAAGTGAACGAGTTTTCAACACAAGTTCACTAGTTATCTAATTGGATCCATTGGGTTACCTGCAAAAAAAACCTATTTCCTGCTCATATTTGTAATGTTTTGCTAGGTAGATAGAACAGTTAACAATCAAAGGAGATATCTTCTTCAATCTCATGGTCACAATGGACATCCACGTGTACATGTATGTATGTTTTCATCCATGTGTTGGAAACATTAA
Organism: Pseudotsuga menziesii; assembly: GCA_001517045.1. NCBI lineage: Eukaryota > Viridiplantae > Streptophyta > Pinopsida > Pinales > Pinaceae > Pseudotsuga > Pseudotsuga menziesii. Next base: position 73,062 of record LPNX010742235.1, read on the forward strand.
AATTGCATGCTTAGAGGATTTTATGCACGTGTCTCTCTGAACTCATTTTCACTTGTCTATGCCTCAATGCCAGAGCATGATTATGTAACCATTCATTTTGTGAAATGTGCAGAAAAAGGTTTCAGAACCTTAGAACCTAACCAGTTTATTATGGTGTAACTAAAAGAAATAATAATGGTTGCAATATAAGTGTATCAATTATGAATAGATACAAGTTGATAGCAATTCCTGTCATAAAACAGTAATTTAGGTCACAAAAATTTTCATTATCAAGATTAAATGCATACCTCTTGCAAATCTAAAGAAAAACACTCTGGTGAGCTCCCATATGTTCCAGCATTCATCCTCAAAGCAAGAAGATGAAAATCAAACACCTCATGCATCTTTGGCCCAGCCAAGTTCCCATGGATCAAGTTACATAGTACCGTAAATGTTTTTGATGAAATGATTTTTGGAAAGACATCTGAACAACAATCAGTGATCACATTTGAAGAAACCACCTTTTGACTACCAGACTCCTTCATAGATGTCTCATTCTCTATCTCGGTGATTTCCTGAATACTCTTCATGGGAAGAATTCCACTCTTATTAGGAGTATCCTTTGAAATGGTTTGTTGAAGCAACTTCTTGGCACAGTCAGGTGGCCCAGAAGCAAGTGCTTTTGCAATGGCACTCCTTATTCCTCCTGCAGTTATGCTTGATGCATTCAAAGCCTATTCCAAGACTTCAGTCCAATGCGCAATTTGATTATAATTTATATCTTTTTCACTGAGCGTGCTTGATTTTTTATCTATGTTTTTGGCCCCCCCATTTTCATCTTCTATTACAGGGTTACATGATCCACTCAAAAGCTCTGCTTGTGCTCCGTTAGTGCCCTGCAGAGATCCTATGTTATTGTCTTCCATTCCCAGCTGAGATGACCCAATTAAAGGCTCTGCTTGTGTTTCATTAAAGCTCTGCACCAAAGAAAAAACAAAATAAGAAAGACAAATTACAGAACCTGCAGCTAAAATTATTGGAAAAGACTTATAAAAGCCTAATGTAGATTGCAGCCTCAATTAATTTTCTTGATCCAAGGACGAACAACCTCGCGGGAAAAATATACTTCTTACTGGAGCAACACATTAGAAAATTTAATGAAAAAAGTGTGCACAATAAAAGCAAGCACATGGGGATTGATGAAACAGTTGGCACAAAGTTATGTTGTCTCGTTATGAGCCCATCATTCTTGTGTATCAGAGATCTAGCTACTAAAGAAGTTCATGTGTACGACTCCTAGGCTGTAAGGAAGTAAACAAGCAACATGATGTCCAAAGTATATGCTGAAAGTGATTATCGTGTGAGACCAAGTGCTATAAGTAGCGCGGTCAAGATTGTTTCCCAAGAGGCATTCTTGTACCAATTGTCTCTCTACCATATATGTTGCAGTTTTCAGTAAACAAGAGTGATCTTTTCTGCATATATTTGTGTGGGTTATTTTTTGTGGTGAATGGTAGATCAGGTGACTACAAATTTTTTAAGTTCATTTGAAACTTTCTGTGTTGACATATGAGAAAAATTTTAACCTAGTTGTAATGATCTTGTGAACAGTCTGTGCCGGTGCACTTTACATCTTCTGCAAAAATAAAGTTGATGTGTTGTACTTAGCATTTTCACATGTACATCTGTACTTTATTGAATAGGTTGTGTATCCTAAAAATACACCAGTATCAAAGCCAACAAATTATAAATTATCAACATCCGGAACATTAATCAGCACACAACAAATGATAAGCCTTTGCTCAGAAAGGAGTTGATTTGCACAGAAAAAATACACTGTGCACAAGTCTCATATTTTTCCACCCCCTTTTCAATTCAACTGATGGTTGGAAGCATTAATCAGCATGCAACACATTGTAAACCTTTACCCAGAAAGGACTGGAGTTGCACAGAAAAAATACAATCTGCACAAGTCCCATATTTTTCCACCCCTTTTCTATTCAACTGATGTGTAGAGGCATCCGGATCTTCTGTAGTATTAGATTGCAAATGCATCAATCAATGTAGTCAAATCTCTATCTAATTCAACAGGTTTAGAAAAGAAAGGGAGGAAAGATTTAGAATCCTGCTTGTTGGGATATAAAGACATCTTTACTAACTCTCAATGTAAGGCTTATTATGACTAGTTTATGCATCTACAGGCAAAAAAACCACTCCACAAACGCAGGGGAAAACATGTCATCCATTGTCACCATACAAACTGTTTTTTAAAAGACCATCTGGACATTCAACATCACATTTGCAGTGAAATGCAAGAAGGCAGATACACAAAATACATCAATGTAAACAAATGAATAAACATTGAAGCTCAGAGAAAGTCACAGTAGTTAAATATGAACAAACAGTCACTTTATAGTGTACATAGCATAGTCAAACTCATAACACTGAATTGCTGGTCCTTGTATTGCGTAGCAAGGATATAGTGCAGTGTGTCAAATCATATGCACAACTGGAACCCCATGTAATAGGTAAGATATTTCCTATGACTATATGGCTTCCTAGGCATCGTCAGGTAATTAAAAATATGATATATCATATGATAATTTGTTAAGTCATATGCACAACTTCCACCCTATGTAATATGCAAGGTATTTCTTATGACTATATTGTTTTCTAGGTGTTGTCGCATTATTACGAATATCATATGTTGATGTCCTCTGGTTGCACATGTAATGGCATATAGAAGTAAGGTGCCAGGAAATCCCTAATGCGTGCTTTGGTAATAATGACACTCCACTAAATTCAACAACCTGCTATCTGGCTGCCAAGATTCTAATGAGACCCAATTTTATGGTTTTATAATATATATTGAACAGTATCCTGCTGGCTTATGTGTTATCTCACTTACAAGAAAGTGGAAGAAGGGAATTACATGCATAACTTTTCCAATACTGTATGGCTCCTCCACATGTACTTCGAAAGATCCAAGGATGCTCCCCCAACAGCTCTACTCTCAAAGATTGGAAAACGATGTGTTGCACTATTTCCTGTCTGTCCCTTTATGTGGGCCCCACTAAAGAGTCAAAAGGTGTCAGGCCCGGTGGAACACTTCCTGAGGAAGAGGAACACATCAACAGTCCCAGAACTGAAACTCACTTGAAATCTGCCAGCATATGTGTGTACATGAACTAAGTTTCAGTATTGGACTCCATTATATGAATCTAGGCATACACTCACATTCTGTTAAGCATTACAGACGTACGCTACAACAGTGAATCCCTTATATCAGTCATTGGAGGGAATCCTTGGATAAGATCTGCATCAAACACTTCCAGGCACCTTCTGCTAAAATGTGGCTCTCTGACTTATGTTGGGTACAATTTGACAAGATAAACAACTGTTGATTACAACTCCGGTTTACCATGGCCAAGAAGTTTGCAGATTTGGAAGTGTTTTACCTGTTCATTTTAGTATTATCAGTCATATAAATTTGTCCCTCATTGCTGGTTGGTGAACTACATTATTCCTGTAAGTGGCTGTTAATTTTGGGAAGCATTTAGATATGAAAATTAAACTATTTCATAATTTAGTTTGTCAACTATCCTAGATGTGAAATGAATTGAGATTTACATCATTTCATTTATTATGTGTTTGAAAAAATTCTTCCTCTTGAGATTGTTGAGAGTGTTCAATATTTGATGAACCCTATATCAAATGAAAGCATGAAATATGTCCACAAATAATTAAGTAAGAATCTTATTAAAGCTATCCAGTTGTCTCAAATGGTTTCCATCAATGGTGAAGTGCATCCTACAAGAAACTTTGCCTAACTATGTGAGAAAATTAGTGAATCAACAAGCACACTCTAACTGCCAACAAATCAACAAATACCCCTGGTCATGCCAATGAAAGTCAGTCGTCCAAATTAGGTTCAACAAAAAGGGTAGTCAAATAGACATTAAAAGTGTGGACATGAAACAACGAACTACTCTAGTGTACAGTACATTGAGAAAAAGTTAATCGATATTCTAGGAGGGATATTACATTTGGTTACGTATGAATAGCAGATGCTTTACCTGTATGAGTATTTTCTTTGACCATAACTATTCAACTACTTGTATTCGCTAAAATTCCCATAAGTGATTATTTCCATTTGAAGAAAACCTATGGTAGTGACTAATGTTCTTATAGGCCAAGAGGGCTAGAATAGTAATATTTAGGAAAGACAACGATTCCCTTGAAGTTGGGAGCAAGGCATATATGCCATTCTTTCCTGTATAGGAATGGAAAATGAGAATTCCCTTTGGCCAGAAATATGTGACTGTACGATATTTTCTGTCTTGCGTTTTGGGAAATAACAAAAGAAGAATTAAAAAAATAAAATAGAATAAAAACAAAACAAATAGAAACCAAAATCCTAAAAGCTGAGAATACATGCCCAACCAAAGTATAGTTTCATCCATTAAATTTCAAACTTAAATAAGTTGCTTGCATTTCTCACGTACAATATCACTGGTCAGGAACACTTAGACTTTCTATGATAAAATGGGCCACTTAATCTTTGTGAGAGATGACTAGAATCTTTGGAGTATGGAAGTCCAACATAGTTTCTAGTTAACTTGCAACATTAAATCATAGCTTCATAATGATAAAACTAACAAGATTAAGTACTTCATATGGAAAAGCATGTAGACTTATGGCTGTCAATGAATAGTTTCTAGTTAACTTGCAACACTAAATCATAGCTTCATAAGGATAAAACTAACAAGATTAAGTACTTCAAATGGAAAAGCATGTAGAATTATGGTTGTCAAATCATTGCAGAGGCACCTTGAATAATATAATCATTTAGAAGGGTCCCTTCTAAACACACCCAACATTAAAAAAATATATTTGGGATTAAGAAAACATAAACAATGCATTGTTGTGAGGAATTTACATTATAACTTTACTGTCTCTTCTAGCTAGTAAGTCTCATCCACTATCAAGGAATTTATATCCTCACTATTTTGGTTAGAAGTTGGAAGATTATAGAAAGTTGTACATCCCAATGAAGATAAGCCATGTTGTAGGGAAACAGAGGTGTTGTTGTAAATAAAAACTTGAGGTAGGCTTCTTAGGAAATCTTAGAAAGGAGGGAAATGCCAAGAACTGTTTTGTGAGATGGAAGAGAATTGCTAAGCCTAAGGAAACTATAGGGTGGGATTCAAAATGTATACCACTTTGGTAAAGATGTGTCTAAAAGAATCTAGTGACTCATCAACTAGGAAGGGATTTGACACATTGTATTTTTGTAATGTTTTTTTACAAAAATATATTTACTCATTGAATTTTTAAGAGTGGATTCAATCTATAGCTAAATCATATATCAATGCTTATGTAATTTGGCCGAAATCCTTAGTACTTTCTTTACCCCTCATTAGAGTGTGTTTGAGGATAGTTTTGGAAATTGAGGATGTCAGTTGTGAAAAGAGTCCAAAAGTGTAGTTTGTATGTGGAGGAGATGCTCATGAACTTTAAAGGATGTTTGATCTACAGAAGGAAGTAAGTCTAGAGAAAAGATAAGATAATTTATTAATGTCCAACAAATGACCACAAATGTTTGATTGTGTGATGCAATAGTTATGGGCACGAGGTCAGTTGATTTAGCAGCTGCAAAAAGTCATTCTTCAAGGATTAGATTGGAAATTTCTCCTAATATGGGGAGGGTTGGGAACATGAACAATCCATCAGCCATTATGAGTTTACCATATCCATTTAGTTATCCATCTCCTGTATGGAATATGCCAACTCCCATTCATGAGGGAGTTCAATTAACCAGTGTTGCAAGGAACCTTTACCTGGATTCTCCCCAAATCACTCAATCATGGCATATTTCTCTAACCCCACAGCTTGGAAAGTATGCAATGGGAAAAACAACTTATTGGACTTCTTGTAGTCCATATTTACCCTGGGTAACTCCTCGAGCAAAATCTGAGTCTAAATTGTCATTTTCTCCCTTTGTTGTGTCCAAACCTATTCATGAAACCCTTAATGATAGGAGTTTAGTACCACTTTTTGTGCCTCACAAAATGACTACAACTCCGGTTCCTTTTGTTTCTTCTACTATGATTGGAACTACTATTCCTTTTGTTGTTACCAATGATAAGATGGAATCCCAAATAGGTGGCATGGGAATTGATAGACAGATGAGTGTTGAGCAGAGACCTAGAAAGAGGAGGAAGAGCCATGTATTAGAGGAGATTGATGAAACTAGCAGGTTGACTCCTGCAAGGTTGAAAATGCCTACTTCCAGTGGCTCTATACCTTTTCCTACGTCTCAGGTGGTATTATCTCTGGGTTCATTAGTTGTTTCCCAGAATAGCCATGACGGTGGAAAATCAAATTCTTCCCTGAACCCAAGTTTAAGTATGCCATTTGTACCTTCTCCTTCTTATTATCAGACAATACAAGAGAAAAGGGAGGGCACAGAGTCATTTTTTCGGAGCAAACATCAAGCTGTATAGAGCAGGATAGATTGTATTCTGAAGAGGATGCTTCTTTAGCAACAACCGCAGTCAAGCACAGTCAGTTCATTTGGAGCCAGTTAGTTGTTCAAGAAGACTCCGAAGTGAGTTCTCTCAAAATTGATCAAAATTTGTGGAGGCCATTTTAAAAAGGATCAGGGAAATTCAAATAAATACTTAATTTGGAAATAATTTTCCAGGATCCAATGACAATAATTATACCAAACAAGAAAGCATAATAGTCATTTAGAAGAGCAATTGCCGATCATTAGTTAGAAAGCATCAAAAGAAGCAGAAGCAACTATTTTTTTCAAGGAAACCATAGTGCAGGGTAGGTGGTAATATGAATAATGGAACTTTGGCCCTATCCATATCCTTAACTAGAAAGGAAAGGAAAATATACGGTTCACTAGTTACAAATACATGCTAATCTTCAGCTGTGGGTATGTATGTTTTTCTAAATTGTATGAACCTGAAGAATATATGTATTTTTTTTCAAACTACAAAATGGATGAAATCGGTGATAGCTACTCACAAACAGTTTATTGAAAGGTTTTATTTAGGTGTATTGAAGAGCAAATACTGGCCTACCAAAAGATTGTTCCAGCTCTTGACATTAAAAACATACAAAATAATTATCTTTGCTAACCTAGAATTTGGTGAAAAAAACTCCTTAAACCTAGAATTTTGAAATACATGACTCTTTATGCTAAGATGACAAAACCCAGAAATCATACACAATTATGGGGGAAAAACCATCATTACCATTTAAATAAGAGAAAGAAAACTATATAAAAATCCATTTTAATTGAACTGTTCTGCAAACACTTTAATCATTCAAAAAAATATCTACATTCACTGCAAAATCTTATAGAAGCATTGTTTAAACTTACATATCAAAATTATGGGCAATCTTTTTAATAAAGTCTGCTTGGCGTGGATACAATGAACCAATAATTCTTTTGACCACAACATATGTGCCCACATTGAAGTAAGGCATGTATGATGCAATGCTACACAACCCTCTCCAGCCATTTGATGTTTGTCCATTATGTTCACCACCTACATCAGCTAGAGTAGATGGACCTGCTCTACATAAAGCTCCATGCATGATTTACCACTTTGCAGGATGTAATTTCCTAATAATGCATCCCATAGAATTGCGAAAAAACATAATTATTCACCTATAATGAACTCAACAAATAACAGTTCATCATGTCAGAGTAGAATGTTAGCAGTAAACTGTTTCAGTGCAAAACCATTACAATATAGTCCATGGAAAATCAGAGATTCCTGAGGAGATAATGTTAATTTTCACTCCATGTATGTGACACAATGTCCCTAAGGTAAAAATGGAAAAAAGACTAAGATTATTCAAGCTCTAGATGTAACCATAAGAATAGTAGGCATAGGTCATATTACACCTCAAAGTGCATTCACATGCATTTGGAGGCATTATTTCTAGCAATGCAAATTTGTGTGAGCTTGTTGGCCTACCTCAGCAGCTAAGGCAGCACATTAGGGACTGTTTTGACATTTTATTGTGCATACTTTACAGACATATTTTGAGCAACATTTGGAAAAATCAGATCCTGCAGAGCCTGTTGTATAGGGATACGAATGAAGGAATTCTATAGACATGATGCCCCTATTACAGAAGTCATATGAAGACCAGCCTGTGCAGAGAATCAATGAAGCTTTTTTAGGTGAGCTAATGTGAGGATTTGGCTGCATCCTGGATATCTACAAATCAAGAATGGTGAGAGCTCATCCTCTTGGAATAAGAGGGATAATGGATTTTGTGTAGGGTGCATGTCAACATCTACAGTCCCAAAGTTGAATTTGAAAAACTGCCCTATTGTATTCAAGATGAGGCTGCAATACAAGAGGTTTTTCAGGAGGCTTGCAGTGAAATTTGCCTAGGGTATTGTCCGCTTCAGCTCCATTTTATAACTATATGTCAATCTCCATTGACCAGATCCAACCACAAACTATGTAGGTGTGCTAATGAAACTAATTAGTCCAAATAAAAGCATGAATTTGTGTCATTGAATAAAACTGGGCACACTGACTATTATTTCATCACCTATATTCCTCTAGTTTGGATGGCCATTTGAGCTGCTCTCGTATGGAAAGAGGCAAAAAGTGGTGGAAAAAGTAATCCCCCCAATCGAGAATAGCGCATTTCTGCACACCAATTCGACTACCATATCCAACATAAGTTAGAGGATCATTTGTGTGCTTCTGCTTCTCCTCTAATGACAGATCAAAGAACTCTCTCGATACCTCACGCCCGGCCATGAGAAGCTCTGGATAAACTCCATGGTTTATCAGTTGGAAGCATCCCCAATCTCTATAAGCATCTGATTCTTCCTCCACAGTCTTTCTTTTTCATTCGTCACAGAGACCGAAGATATCTATGATGGGTATCTCCTCTTCCACAAGCTTTTGTTTTGAGGGTTTCTCGTCATCCGGTATCATGTATCTCGAAGGCACACAATTGATGCCGCTCTTTTCAAGACAATAGACACTCTGGATTGGTCCAGGCCATTCATTGGAAAACAACCTGAAAAAGCTATCCACTGCTAAATTAAGACAATTTCTAGCGGATTTCTCGTACAACTTTCACTTCCTAGCCATCAGAGCATATATAATGTATATATACCTTAACCTTCATGGAAAAAAAATTACGAAATTTATCCAAACAAACAAAAACAATGTGTAAAGAGTTGAAGCTATCGGGGAAGCAATCCACTCAAGAAAACAAATTTAT
>LPNX010742308.1:25203-102615 GCA_001517045.1 Pseudotsuga menziesii
TATAAGTTGTGGTTTAAAACTTATATATATGGTTGTACTTTATATTATGTATCAATGTTGTTATTATTAACTAATTAATGTGACATTACATGATTTGCATGCGTATTAGATTTTATTTACAAGTGTTGTAATTAATTATAATGTGACTGCATCATTCGCATGTGTATTAGATGAGAATAAATGTAAGATTCTTTTTTTTAATTTAAACATAATATCATATTAAAAATTTATATTGATTAATAATGGACACCATTCAAACTACTAAAATATAATGACCATACATAAAGCGACTAAAAATGACTAAATTAGTGACCAATAAATGAGATTAATGACCAAAATTCGCAAATAAAATGACCAATAATTGAGAGATACGGGACCAAACAATGAGATACAAATGACCAGAAAAATGACCAAAATTCGCATATTAATGACCAAAAATCAGTTTTGGTGTCTAATTTATGGTCTTTTATTACGCGACCAAATTTGGTCATATTCTAGCTTGTCATGTGGTCATTAATTTGGTCACAAATGTGGTCATATATTTGGTCATTGATTCAAATATATGACCAAATTAATGACCAAATATATGACCAAATTAATGACCAACCGACAAGCTATAAATGACCAAAATAAAAATGACCAATTTTGGTCATGTAATAAAAGACCGCAAATTAGCCACCAGCGATCGCCAAACCAAAAGTGGTCATTGATATGCGGATTTTGGTCATTTTTTTGGTCACTAATATCTCATTTTCCACTAGTGAAAAGAGGAGCACTCCGCATTTGAGGCTCTTTGTGCACACATCTCCAGGTTACACCACTCCAATAATCCTTGTAATTTATCTAAGAAAGAATGCTCATGTTAGGATATGACAAGTGGCATGTTGGTGAATATGTCAAGCACATTTGACCTCTTCGAGGTTAACATCCTAAGGTTTTGGCCTCATTTTATTAATTTTTGTTTTGGTGGTAGTTGGATGTGTTACCACCTAAGTTGTACTTAGTTTTTTTTTATCAAGTGAGCCTGGTGAACTGGACAAGGATAACTTGTTCAGACTTCAAAGAACCTTCAGTTTCGCTTCTGGGAAGCTTTGTTGTACTATATCACATGTTCATACCTCATGGGGGAATTGTAATAAATGTTCTAACATGATAGTGTGTGTAAAAGACTCGGTCTCTTAGACTTTATTTGTCAATCCAATCAGCCCAGGGTGTTTTTTCCCTTGGTTATTATTGGTTGTTGAATAAACGACTGATAGTTTCTGAGTTTTTCACTCCATACCTCCAAAGTTGGGGTGGTCGGCTTGGAATTTAGGCCTATTGAGGTTATTAGAGTCTATGTGTCAATGTATAAGAATGCTAGACATCATGGTCGAGTCATATGAACATGTCTAAGTCCCCTTAGGTTTTTTCAATTTTTCAATTTTTTGGTTTTTTCAGTGTTTTTTATTAAAAAATTATTTTTCCAAAACTTAGGCTATTTTTTAATAGTTTAATTGGAAAAAATTATTTTGTAATAAAAGAGGGCCAAATAATCAGTTTCAGTCATGTAGGTGCTCATTTTCAAGCTAAGAGCACCATGTAAACCCATGGACCCACTATTTCCTAGTTTTGAGTGATTTTCCATCACTCAGGTCAGAAAGCCCCAAAAATCAATTATTGATTATTTTAATTAATAAATTGATGAATAATGGAGCAAATCCAAAATCATAAATCAGTGGATTCTCAGCCGATTTGATTGAAATCAGTCAGATCTGAAGCAGATTGACTGGATCTAACAAATCCTTGACTGAAAGAGGTGATCAAATCAGATCCAGAGTTGGTCTTCAGCATCCTTTATGGGGAATTTCACCCTTCCTCTCTCCTCAACACCTTTTGGCTCATCTGGATGAGTTTTGGTGGCTGCTTCAGTCAACAGGTTGAGGTGTTAGTTAGATAAACTCTTCGATTGACAATTGCACTCAGTGAGACTCAGATTTGGCTCAGTTAGACACAGATCAGGCATTGGTGGACTCTTCATCATCATATTTGGTCTATCTCCTTGGGATTTATGCCCCCCCTGGGCTAGATCTCCTTGTTTTTGTATATATACGAGCATAAGCCTCCTCTTCCAAGGAGTTAGAACTGGGATTGAGGTGCTGCTGCTATTGTACTATTGTATTACTCATTTGAAATAAAGAGAAGCCTTGGAGGAAAGACGGTGTTGTGCCATTGTATGTGTGGATGATGATTGCCATTGTTTTACTGAGGTAACATGTATATGTGTTCATGATTTGATAATTGCTTGTAGATACGTTGTTAAGATTGATAATAAGCTTATTATAATCTTGGTAGAAAAGGTGCTTTTTAATAAGTTTATTGAACATCTCTTTCCTTTGATGTATGTTTAGAGATAAAGATTCAACATGTCCTATAAGCTTATATGCATGTTATTTTGAATCTCTGTGTATGTACTAATCGGATCTCACAAGTTTTTTGGCAAGTTTCTTGATTTCAGCTAAGCTGCGGGTTCCTACATTGGAGAGGATGCTGATCTAGTTTGTTTCTTCACTCTCTCCAAAACCTAAAAGACAATAGTCCCTTGACATTCCACCTGAAATCTCCATTGTGGATCTTCAACGAAACCAACATTTCTCTCCTCCTCTTCGTCCCTCGAGATCAACTCTTCACCCGGTTACTTTTTCATAGCTTTGATTTTGTTTAGATCTATCATTTTAAAATTAATTTAAACATAGATCTATCCTATTGAAGTTCATATTCTAGATCTTTCTCTTAACAAGTTTCATAAGCTTTCTAGATCTGGCTTTATGGAAATCGTCCTTTTTTGCATGTAAATTTTAAAGAAAATTTATCGCTTGCATGCATTTGATTTCTGTTTGCTGTACGTTAAAATTTCATATTCTGAAATAAAAGTGCACATCTTATTGTCTGCCCAAAACACAAGCCAAGATCCCAAGGAAAGCCTGCCTTCCTTGGTTCCTGTTTTCCCTTTTTAACTAGTTTTCAGCTTACCTTTTTTGGTTAAAAGTGAGCTGACCCAAAGGTACTTTCAGAGTGCTTTTGGGCATATTTCAGTTTGATATGCTTTCTGGTTTTTATCAGGTTTGACAGAATATAAAGGAATTTTCTATTCGGAGGTGGCCTTAGGAGTGTTCAAATCCCCCCAGGGGTCTCCCGTTTGACTAAAAGCTTTAATTTTTGCACTTTGTAAGCTCTTGATTTCATTCCATATAAGGATCAAGAGGAATTATATCAATTATTTGATATTGAAACTGCATTTCATAAAAATATTTTTTGAATAGGCTCTTTCGAGCCCATTCCCCATCCCCCTTGGGGGGATTTGCGTCGGTGTCCTTTTTGTTGTTTTTTTCTCATTTCTTTTCAAACTAGTATTGATATAATCTATAGGGTAGTATAATTTATTTCATTATAAATTTCACATTCCATATTTTTATATTTCAAAGTAATCGTAAGACTTACCCCACGACTTCTCGATTGACCTGAAAGGGGAAAGAGTTTCGTGGTAGGACCAATTAGGAAACTATAATTGTGTATAAGTTTGATTTTTACTATCATTTGTTTTTCAGCTACTATAAAATTAACCCTTCCTCTATTCCCCAATTGAGATCCACTTGGATCGAAAGAGGTTCCTGGAGGGTTTTCTTTTAAACAAGAACACCCATTGAAAATTTACTAAAATTGACAAGAATCCGGTGTGTATGCTCTACACTTGGCTGCATTTCGTCTGATCAGTCAAGTTGTATCAAAAGAACTTGAGTGACTAGTATAATTAGGACCCACTCTCCCAAATTAACAAACCAACAGGTGAAAATCCAACACCTAGATCAAACCATCACGGTGGCAAAATACCCAAAGGAAGCGGGAACTTCTGAAAAGTGACCTCGGGGCGTCGATCTCTGTCACACCCTAATGGGTGCGTTATGAAAAATGTCCCCAGAGACTCCATTTCATCCCACATATTCCTTGCGGGTAGCCGTGAAGGTTCATTTTTGGACATACTCCAAGTACTCTCGGGTATATCTGGAGTCCCCCCCTTCACCTAATTTTAAACAACCCACACTTCAAATTTAACTTAAAACGTACCAAGAGGCAATCGCAAAGCATTCACTCCAAGCACATGCAAGTACATTGATCTTATTTTCTGACTCCATTCTAAGGCACTGGTTATTTTCTTGCTTTATATATATATATATATATTGTGTCTCAACATTGTGCTTTCGTGTGTTCATTTTTGTATCTTGCCATATTTGATTGTCCATAGTTAAATATCGAACTCCTAAGTAACTCATTCAGTTTAACATCACCATACTAAGTAATTTTCCTTATTAACTTAATAGGGTCTAACCCCCTTGGCTTCATTAGGAGTTGAGCCTAAACGGAGGAGTCAAGAACAAGGTGACAGCCTTGACTCGAGACTTGCCCCCAAGGACACACCCAGTGGCTTGAATATTTCTGCCATGTGACCCAGGTGTGTGAAAGGCGGCAACACTTTTTGGCGCCGTTGCTGGGGATAAATATTTTTATTCCCGAGTACGACTTAGCTTAACGTTTTTCTAAACAACTAAAAAGATAAAAACTTTTGAATGATCTAGTCTTTAGAAAACATAAAAATTAAAACTCGATCCATCTGGCGACTCCACTGTCTAACATCCCTTCAAGAATTTATACCCAAAGAAATCGCCGACAATTATTCAATCCTCTCCCTGATCCCAAAAGGTTTATTAGGGAAAGATTGAATAGGCATACTTTCCGTAGAAACCTTGAAAATTTAGGAGACCAATCCCTCTCAGATATCCATCACATATTTGTAGAGAGTCATGTTCACTAATCTCAAGAAATGATGGAATTTTACAAACCCCTTGACTTTTCTCAGATAGCATGTAGTCCTCATGACATTCTGAATGATGCTATCAAGAAGCTCCCCATATTTCATGGCAATAATTCCATCACTGCCAAGTCTCACCTTCGAAAGTTTGAAAAGCACCTGGTCAGTTATTGCAATGATGCTGCCCATGACCATGATGATGTCAAAATGATGCTCTTTGCTTTATCCTTGGAAGATGATGCTGAAGAATGGTACTTCAACCTAGATGATGATTCATATAAAAATCTTAGTGAATTCCTAGAGGGTTTTAAGAATAAATGGGTAGAAAAGAAAGAACCAAGACATCTGCTTGCTGCCCTTCATAACATAAAGAAGACGGAGAATGAAACCATGGATGAATTTAACACTAAGTTCAGGCGTGTGGTTGCGGACCTCCCTAACGAAATTAAGACAAAGGATGCCTCCATCCTCATATATTACATAGAAGCTTTCACTGGTGATTTGATGTACTAGTTAAGAGACAAAGAGCCGACCAATCTAAAAAATGCTCAGGAATTGGCCGAGAAAATAGAAAAGAATATGCAATCTTTAGGCAAGTCCAACATTCCAGGTTACACTAGGGGAAACACTTCATACAACGAAGAAAAGGGAAAAGCCTTTGAATCGGAAGAAAATAGAGCCTCTAAAGATCCCAAGGAAAAGGTAACAGACATGATAAAAGACTTGGTTACTAGTCAAAACCAACTTATGGCAGATCAGTCTGCACAATTGAATCTTATGCACAATGGAATAATCTCAATGGAAAGAAATAATGGACCTAGGAACTTTCAGCCTAGGCAGAATCATATGTATCAAAAGAAGTTTCCTCAACAAGAGCCTAGGATTCCAAACCAGTTAGACTCAGCTAACATGGTAGAAGAAGTAATTCCATGGTGTAGACCCTGTGAACAATTCCACCAAGAAAGCACTTGTTATGTTGCAAATCAAGTCATGGAACATGGACTTATTGAGGTCAGTAATCAGGAAACAAATTCAAGCGAGCCTGATCTTATATACATGGTAGGCCAGGCCTACCCTTTGTCACCATCTAAACAGTACAAGCCTGAGGATGAAACCATTGCAGAATCTTATAGTGAAACTTATGATGAAAACTGTAATATACATGATGGGACTCCTATGTGTTCTCCATATAATGATGACAGTCTGGAAGGTTTACTACCTTGTGACCTTTTCTTTGAAGAACATGAGTATGACAATGAGGACAAGTATAGCTTGGAGCATGATACAAGTGACAAAGACTCCCTTATCCCCAACAAAGATGTTGATGAGGAGTCCTGGACATTCATGGAAAATCCAATCTATGACATGAATAAAGAGGAAAATAATGAACCAGAAACTTTTGATGATTTTGTTGATTTTTCTATCTATGGCATATCTAAAGGAGAGAACATGGACCATGTGGCCTTGGGAAACTTTGATATGAAAAAGAAGCATGCAGTTTATCCACATGATCAGTCTGAGCCATATATCAGTATCAGTATTGAAGACAAAGAGAACTCAATATCGGAACCTGATATCAACAATGGGGAATCCATCACATCTAACATAGATGATGGTGATGACTATTGGGATTTTTGTGGATATCTTATTAAGAATCCTATCTATGTTATATCTAGCAAGGGGAGTGTCTATTTAGAAATTTGTGGAAGTGAAATCTACTATACTTCCATAGAGGGAAGCATGGATATGGAGACCCTGGAAAATCCTAGTATGGAAAAGCAGCATTCAAAACTCTTATATGATCATTCAGAGTCATATCATGCAGAGCCGCAAAAATGTATCAATAATGAATACATGGAGAAGCAGTGTTGTGAAAAGACAAACGTGATGCAGTCATTAGAATATCAGTCTCAATTATCATCTTCACATATAGAGTTTCCTCATGACTTGGAGCCACTTGGGGCTTATACAGTGAATTATCATCCGGTAAGCCTTGATGATCAGTATGATGGTGAAGTCAATCTGCCTCATCATTTTGATTTGTACATCAACCCTATCCAGTCATGGATAGAAGCAGCCTGCGTAAGCACTTACCAGTTTGGGAGGAAGTTTGACGACATTATTCATGCCTATTATTTCCCATCCATCCCGTCCCTTCTGGATCATAACGCAGGTTTGCATTTTCTGAATAAAGTATCCTTACTTTGGCTGGTAACCAAAGACGAGGAATTTTTTTTATGTTAATAAAATTCTTAGGTGGTTACATTGGATTTTTTATTACACTTAACCCTTTTTATATCATGCTTAGAATAGGAAAATAAGCTCCTTGAAAAAGAGCATTTACTTTTCGCATTTTTTGTTTTGTACTTGGCTATAATCAAACATTTTTGTTTTCATTAGTTAGTTACATTTATTTTGTTTAAATAATTCAGCTTAATCGTTCATTTGATTTTTTATGTAAAGCTTGTGCTACTAAGGTTTTTTTGTCAAGTTGAGATGTTTTTACAGGGTATATAAACCAGAGATTCTGGTGTTCTCGTATCCTCTCGTTGCCTTAAAGACCAGATCGAGCACGCATCCCACAGTTGGAGCCAGAATGTTACCACCTAAGTTGTACTTAGTGGTTTTTTATCAAGTGAGCCTGGTGAACTGGACAAGGATAACTTGTTCGGACTTCAGAGAACCTTCCGTCTTGCTTCTGGGAAGCTTTGTTGTACTATATCACATGTTCATACCCCATGGTGGAATTGTAATAAATTTTCTAACATGATAGTTTCTATAAAAGACTCAGTCTCTTAGACTTTATTTGTCAATCCGATCAGCCCAGGGTGTTTTTTTCCCTTGGTTATTATTGGTTGTTGAATAAACGACTGATAATTTCTGAGTTTTTCACTCATACCTCCAAAGTTGGGGTGGTTGGCTTGGAATTTAGGCCTATTGAGGTTATTAGAGTCTATGTGTCAATGTATAAGCATGCTAGACATGATGGTCAAGTCATATGAACGTGTCTAAGTCCCCCTAGGTTTTTTCAATTTTTCAATTTTTTGGTTTTTTAAGTGTTTTTATTAAAAATTTAATTTTTCCAAAACTTAGGCTATTTTTTAATAGTTTAATTGGAAAAATTGATTTTGTAATAAAAGTGGGCCAAATAATCAGTTTCAGTCATGTAGGTGCTCATTTTCAAGCTAAGAGAACCATGTAAACCCATGGACCCACTATTTCCTAGTTTTGAGTGATTTTCCATCACTCAGGTCAGAAAGCCCCAAAAATCAATTATTGATTATTTTAATTAATAAATTGATGAATAATGGAGAAAATCCAAAATCATAAATCAGTGGATTCTTGGCCGATTTGATTGAAATCAGTCAGATTTGTAGCAGATTGACTGGATCTGACAAATCCTTGACTGAAGGAGGTGATCAAATCAGATCCAGAGTTGGTCTTCAGCATCCTTTATGGGGAATTTCACCCTCCCTCTCTCCTCAACACCTTTTGGCTCATCTAGATGAGTTTTGGTGGATGCTTCAGTCAACAGGTTGAGGTGTCAGTTAGATCCACTCTCTGATTGACAATTGCACTCAGTGAGACTCAGATCTAGCTCAGTTAGACACAGATCAGGCACTGGTGGACTCTCCATCAGCATATTTGGTCTATCTCCTTGGGATTTGTGCCCCCCCTAGGCTATATCTCCTTGGGATTTGTGCCCCCCCTGGGCTGGATCTCCTTGTTTTTGTATATATCCAAGCAGAAGCCTCCTCTTCTAGGGAGTTAGAACTAGGATTGAGGTGCTGCTGCTATTGTACTGTTGTATTGTTCATTTGAAATAAAGAGAATATTTGGAGGCAAGATGGTGTTGTGCCATTGTATGTGTGGATGATGATTTCCATTGTTTTACTGAGGTAACCTGTATCTGTGTTCATGATTTGCTAATTGCATGTAGATCCGTTGTTGAGATTGATAATAAGCTTATTATAATATTGGTAGGAAAGGTTCTTTTCAATAAGTTTATTAACCATATCTTTCCTTTGATGCATGTTTAGAGATCTAGATTCAACATGTCCTATAAGCTTATATGCATGTTATTTTGAATCTCTGTGTATGTACTAATCGGATCTCACAAGTTTTTTGGCAAGTTTCTTGATTTCAGCTGAGCTACAGGTTCCTACATTGGAGTGGATGCTGATATAGTTTGTTTATTCACTCTCTCCAAAACCTTCCAAAGGAATTAGTCCCTCGACATTCCACTTGAAATCCCCACTGTGGATCTTCAAGGAAACCAGCATTTCTCTCCTCCTCTTCCTCCCTCAAGATCAACTCTTCACCCGGTTACTTTTTCATAGCTTTGATTTTGTTTAGATCTATCATTTTAAAAGTAATTTAAACATAGATCTATCCTCTCAAATCTCATATTCTAGATCTTTCTCTTAACAAGTTTCATAAGCTTTCTAGATCTAGCTTTAGGGAAATTGTCCATTTTTGCATGTAATTTTTAAAGAAAATTTGTAGCTTGCATGCATTTGATTTATGTTTACTGTACGTTAAAATTTCATATTCTGCAATAAAAGTGCACATATTATTGGCTTCCTGAAAGGCAAGCCAATATCCCAAGGAAAGCTTGCCTTCCTTGGTTCTTGTTTTCCCTTTTTAACTAGTTTTCAACTTACCTTTTTTGGTTAAAAGTGAGCTGACCCAAAGATACTTTCAAAGTGATTTTGGGCATATTTCAGTCTGATATTATTTCTGGTTTTTATCAGGTTTGACAGAAAATAAAGGAAGCTGCTGTTCGGAGGTGGCCTTAGGAGCGTTCAAATCCCCCCAGGGGTCTCCTGTTTGACTAAAACCTTTAATTTTCGCACTTTGTAAGCTCTTGATTTCATTCCATATAAGGATCAAGAGGAATTATATCAGTTCTCTGATATTGCAACTGCTGTTAATAAAAATATTTTTTGAATAGGCTCTTTCGAGCCCATTCCCCATCCCCCCTGGGGGGATTTGCGTCGGTGTCCTTTTTGTTGCTTTTTGCTCATTTCTTTTCAAACTAGTATTGATATAATCTATAGGGTAGTATAATTTATTTCATTATAAATTTCATATTCCATATTTTTATATTTCAAAGTAATCGTAATACTTACCCCACAACTTCCCGATTTACCCAAAAGGGGAAAGAGATTCGTGGTAGGACTAATTAGGAAACTAGAATTGTGTATCTGTTTGCTTTTTCCTATCATTTGTTTTTCAGCTACTATAAAATTAACCCCTCCTCTATTCCTCGATTGAGATCCACTTGGATTGAAAGAGGTTCCTGGAGGGTTTTCTTTTAAAAAAGAACACCCATTGAAAATTTACTAAAATTGACAAGAATCCGGTGTGTATGCTCTACACTTGGCTGCGGTTCATCCAATCAGTTAAGTTGTATCAAAAGAAATTGAGTGACTAGTATAATTAAGAATCACTCTCCCAAATTAACAAACCAATAGGTGAAAATCCAACACCTAGATCAAACCATCACGGTGGAAAAATACCCAAAGGAAGCGAGAACTTCTAAAAAGTGACCTCGGGGCACCGATCTCTGTCACACCCTAACAAGTGCGTTATGAACAATAGCCCTAGAGACTCCATTTCAGCCCACATATTCCTTGCGGGTAGCCGTGAAGGTTTAATTTTGGACGAACTCCAAGTACTCTCGGGTATATCTGGAGTCCCCCCCTTTGCCTAATTTTAAACAACCCACACTTCAAATTTAACTTAAAACGTGCCAAGAGGCAATCGCAAAACATTCACTCCAAGCACATGCAAGTACATTGATCTTATTTTCTGACTCCATTCTAAGGCACTGGTTATTTTCTTGCTTTATATATATATTGTGTCTCAGCATTGTGCTTTTGTGTGTTCATTTTTGTATCTTTCCATCTTTGATTGTCCACAGCTAAATCTTGAACTCCTAAGTAACTCATTCATTTTAACATCACCATACTAAGTAATTGTCCTTAGTAACTTAATAGGGTCTACCCCCTTGGCTTCGTTAGGAGCTGAGCCTAAATGGAGGAGTCAAGAACAAGGTGACAGCCTTGACTCGAGACTTGCCCCCAAGGACACACCGAGTGGCTTGAATATTTCTTCCACGTGACCCAGGTGTGTGAAAGGTGAAAACAGGATGGAAACCTACAAAATAATAGTAGATCCTCATTTGAAATGTTTTTCTTCCATTGTGGAGAAATGTCTTAGCCCATTGGTTTGAATGTTGAAGATATCTTTGTAGATTTGGAACTAGATTTTGGGATATTCAAGGCTATCATTTTGCATTATAAGGTTGTTGTCATGTACTATTTTTTTCTTCTCCTAACTAAAAAATACTTATGCTAATATAGTGTTTATTAGCCAATGATAGGAGGGGTGTGAAGAGTGATATGTTTGTCCTCTTAATACTTGATAATATCAAGTCTGAATTGTGCAATGTATGGACTGATTATTCAATGGAATCTTGTCTCTTTATTGGATATACTACACTTTAATGTTATGACAAGTGTTGTCTACTGAATTCCTAGTATCCATGTGATGTTTGATGAGGTTGGAACCACTATCAAAACCCTAGGTCCTTCTCAGATGGACTCAAACCCTACCACTTCAATTATCCTCTAGGTTTTGTCTTTCAAAAACCCCAACCCTTCATGTATCTTCTAGGTTTTTTGTTTCACAAACCCCATCACCTTATTTCCTTGCATAAATGCAAGTATAAAGACTCCATGAAATGTTTTATTCAAGTTACAATTCATCCAATCAACTCTCACATAATTCTACATGAATACTAGAACTAAAGACACTCTCCCTAGGGCTCAAGTCCCAACATATTATAGATCTAAAATTTACTTATTAACAATAGAATTGTTACAGCGACAAATATGCCCTCTTAGCTTCTATAAAATTTTCAAATAAATCGACAAAATTAGCTAACTATTTATGATAAACCAACATACCGAACGTGCTTAGAAACTACTCATTCAACATGAGAATATACTTTGAAAGCCACCTCTTCAAGTACATAGTCTAGACAAGAATGTACACTTGACATATACATAAACATAAAAAATGAAGTTACAAGTACATACCAACAACTTATCACAAGTTGGTACAAAAAAGTCCTTCAAGATTATCAACAAGCTGAGAGTCTCCAATGCATCCAAAACCTAGCTAGGGTGTCTACCATCAATATAAAACACTAATGAGAAATACAAAGGCCTAGCAATGTATCCCACCAAGCTATCTAGCCACACCAAAATCCTTAAAACAAGTTAGCACCAACACCAACAAGTCCATTCTCGATCTTTTACCAAGCTTGCATCACACAAACTCTTCAAGCAAAGTTCTCCAAGACTCCTCTAGGGTTTCTTTGCCACAAACCATAGTTCCTTCTCACATGGACTCATGATTGTGGGTTCTGTCCCTCCCGTTGGTAAATGTTTTGATACGTATGATCTCCACTCGTTAATGGACTAACTTATTGTCAGGACTATGTAAAACTTACCTTTTATTCACTATTGAATATCAAGGAACACCTCTTTTTCTTCTGAGAAAAAAGTTACTGAATATTTGCAAATGATTTTATCACATATATTGAGATCCGCAAACTAGATCTTTAATCATTTTGGGTGAGGAAACAAACTAAATTAAATAGGTACACCTAAGAATATTGTAAAAAACATAGTTTGTATTTTGAGATAAATTGGTTGAAGCATTTGCTATGGAGCGACTTGATATCTATATCGTGTTAAAGGACTATGTGATGAACTGTTATACTAGGGAATTTTTTATATTATTCAGGGTCATGATATCACCATTATGTCATGCTTATAAGTATTTTCAAGTTTTTTGTTTTTTTTTTGCTATTATTTGCCAAAAGAAAATTCGGCCATGGTGCAAGTATAACTAAACAGGTATTTGTTAGACTTGTTTTCCTCCAGTGAGGGGAGTTTTGGAAAGTGAAACATCCAGTAGGTCTAAAAGGGCTAGATAAACTAGATGTCATAAGATTAGAAGAAAATTCAATAAATGCATGGAATTTTTTCTCATAGGAGGGGGTCATGTTTCTATGATGATGAGACAGTAGGAGACATCGAGGTGCCCTTAAGGTACAAACACCTAGTGAAACAATGGGTACCTAGGGATATTCCTAAAGTAAACTCTGATTTTTGCGTGAATGAGAGGATATATAGAATTGCACCATCGTCATTACATGGATTGGGGTTGTTTTGCATGGATGGCATAAAGGTTGGATACGACAGATGTACATAATTGATGGAGTATGTTGGGACCTCTTACAACTACAATGATTGGATGCACCTGGTCCAATATACACAAAGTATGCATAGATATGGGTTGTCAGCAAATTATATACAAATGAAAGACAAATTTAAAAATAAAGGAGCAACATTGTACATTGACGGAATGCCATAAAATAACTAGGAATATTGTGGGGTTTATAAACAGTACACAACCAAGCTCTACACTTACGCAACCCAACTACATATTTGAGGCACGCGAAGGAAAATATGTCTTTGTATGTGCCATTAAATCAATAGTTGATGGGGAAGAGATACTTATTAATTACAATTTGAATCAAGTAGATACAAACACGGTTAGTATGGATGTGGTATATCCAACAATTTACCCAACCTTTTATTAATTGTTTTAACATCTTTAGGACTTTTTGTTAACATAAAATTATAATTTTTTATTAAATTTTTCTATGTTGAATTCGGAGGGAGGTGATGGGGGCCGCATCACCCTAGTAGAAGGTGAGAGTAGTACACGATCCGTGAGGCAATAGGTATACATCAACATGCTATGTTTTAAAATTGTTTTAATGAGTATTTTGGTTTCGTTAGCTAATTTATAGTATGTTTTTGATGCAGGGTTCTTTTAGCTGGGGCACATCCCTCATAGTTGATGTTATTAGACCTACCTCAAGGTAATAGGTATACATCGAAATCGCCATCGTAAAAATTTAGGAAGGACAAACAAATCTATCGTTATGTATTTTCAATAGTATATTCGATTTGTTTATATAATCTTATCTATTTTCCATGTAGAGTGTTGATCAGGGAAGCCAACCGATAATTGATTAGATGACTGCAGCATTGAGGAAACAAGTAAACATGAATGTAATTCTACATTTTAAATACTGTAAAATTGTACACATGTATAACGTGTAGCATAATTTTTATTTTGCTATGTATTTTTTCTTTTTTATGTCTGCGTTCATTATGATAATGTTGTCTACTTTTTTTGCAGGTTGATGATTGGGGAAAGCCTCCAACTGTTGATCAAACAACTAGAGCCTTCAGGAAATAGGTAAACCTAAATGTAATTCTACATTCTAAATACTTCAAAATTGTACACATATAAAACATGTAGCATAATGTTTATTTTGTTATGTATTTTGGAGTTTTTTCATATTGCATTCATTATGATGATGTTCTATACTTTTTTTGCAGGTGGATGATCGGGGAAAGTCCCCAGCTGTTGATCAGACCACATGCTCATCTAGGCATCAAGTAAACCTAGATGTAATTCCAGGAATCTATCATGACAGACAACTTTTGTTAATACAATTTTTTGCGCAGAATATTGCTTCAAAAAACAAGCAATGTTTTATATATTTCTATTGCAAACAGAGGATTCGATTTATGAAACAACAACTCAATAGTATTTACAGTTTGATGTCTACTAGTTGATGAAAGATAAATAAATCAGTACATATGTAGACCCGTTGAAGGTGCTATAGAAGACCATGGAAAAACAAAATGACGAACTGGTTTTTCTGTCATTGACAGTTCAACAAACAGAAGAGATCAAATGAAATATTCAACTGTTGATCTAGAGATGTCGAAAATTGAAATTAAGTTATGGAATAATAATGTAAATTCATTTAAAACTTTATAATTTTAAATTTTATATGATATTGAAATTATAATACAATGGTTTGTATTTATAGGAAATTATGTAGTTTAACACTGGTGGTGAAGGCGTTGTTGGTCCCAGTGACCTAGCACTCGACGTACACCACATACTGCTCCCTTTTTGTCCACAGAATAGTTGGAAACATGCTATGTGACACCCCTAAGGACGGCAGAGGGTGCAATCGATGCTGACCGACCCACAACATATGTTGCAGAAGAAGGGGTGGATGTAGGGTTTGATACTAATGCTGATGTTGAAGCATCATTCTTGGCTCTTCTCATGTCACTAGAACTAGTTCAATAGTGACAACATTTTTGGTGAACGATGAGCTCGTTCCAATAAAGATAGAGAATATTCCAGGTAATTATAGATTGTTAAATTTAGTTTTTATACTTTGTTTATAATATACCGATAATTTTTTTAATGTTGACTAATGATGGCATGATTGTTTTGCAGGAAATAATGTATTTTATAAAAATATAAATGATTTGACCTTGGAGATATTCAAGCCCACCATTTGCATAAGGTGGGATAGGCAACCAAAAGCTTTGAAGGATGAGCTCAATAATTGGCTTGTCGGTCTGTTAAAAAAATATACCTTTGATACACTGAAGGTCCTAAAAAAGGATGGACAACATCTGAAGATTGTACGAGACCAATATATGGTTCACCTAGAAGAGAACCCTAGGTATGAGCGCCCTCCGATGATTCCATCAGGGGAGTGGAAAGCTTTAGTGGAATATGGAAAAGAGAAGAGCCTGAGAAAAGCAGGAAAGATACCACCAAGAACATGGAGGTATGTAATACATTCCACAATGTAATGGTAAGCCTTATTATTTTTAATTTTTATATCGAATTTGGAACATCGACTAACATAATTCAACACTTGATTAGGCTATTGAACACATCAAAGGACACCAAGGAAATACTAGAAAAAATTGGTCAACACAAGCTTGGGCCTGGTGGTTATTCTAATTTGGCATCCTGAGTATAAGTATCGAAAACCCGATATTGAATCCAAATAATATATAGAAAATTATTTTTCGTTTTATTATGGCAAAAAATGTAAAATTAATGACGGCATGCAAATATGCAAGCTGACCGATTCAAAGAATTTCCCACTGAAGAAGACATGAATCTTGGATTCAAACACGGCTTTGAAGCCATTGTTGAACGCCGAAGAAGCTTGTTTGGACATACTGCAGGATCTTCTGTTGATCCATCTAGTGCACATGAATATAAAAACTATATAGTTTAATGAAAATTTATTAATTCTCATGCAATTTATTCGTTATAAAAAATGAACATAAATTATTTATTCTATTTGGAGTAGGAAAGTAATGATCCCGTTAATGTTGAGTATGTGCACCAACCAGTCGAAGATCATGCTTCGACTCCTGGTAATGAATTTATTAAAATGCTACTATTTTATATAGATAATTGCAGATGATGAACAATAATTCTAATTCTCCACAATTCAACTGCAGAGCATGTAGATGAAGGCAACAATAAACTTGGTTGAGCCTATATAGGATAATGATGAACATGCTGATGTTCCCATGCCAGGTAAAAAAAACCTTTGTAATTTTTTTTAAATGAATTACTTGTATTTTTAAAAACACACAAAAAATTAATGAAACAATTTGACAATATTGAAGCAATTCCGAGCCCCTTTCCACAAGTTCAACCTTGCAAGCATTCTACTAGGCAGACCGATGAGCAGATTCCAGAAGATGCACTTCTCGCTAAATATGTAAAGAGAAGAAAAGTAAAATGAAGTGATTGAAGAAATTTTGAGTAATTCTTATTTATAATTAAAAACTTTACATGGTTTTTTCCTCTATTTCATGAATGAATCGTTAAAT
The DNA here is from genome assembly GCA_001517045.1 of Pseudotsuga menziesii. Classification (NCBI taxonomy): domain Eukaryota; kingdom Viridiplantae; phylum Streptophyta; class Pinopsida; order Pinales; family Pinaceae; genus Pseudotsuga; species Pseudotsuga menziesii. Next base: position 41,872 of record LPNX010742308.1, read on the forward strand.
GAATGCTTTAATGAATGGTTTACTGAATGTTTTTATTGGCTAATGACTAAATGAATGGTTTAATGAATTCTTTGTCCAGCTATTGAATGGTTTATTGAATGATTTAATGAATGGTATAATGAAAGTTTTATTTCAGCTATTCAGTGAATTAATTTGCAGTAAATTGTTATTTGCACGTAGATGCATTGGGATTGGGGAATTGAGAGTGATGTGAGGGGGGGGAGGTGCCATAAGAGCTTCCACCTTCACGTGGTTTGTCCTATTTAGTATATAATATTAAATTATTCTCGAAATAGAAAGGAGCTCAATGAATGGTCGGGAATTATACATTAAAAACAGTTATTTGTATAATTGTAATGTTTAAATTTTACTATTGCTATTTGACTTGTCCATTGGAACTTGTTACAGATAGCGTTGGGAAACATTTTCATAGTTCAGAGGAAAAAAATGGTGTTTTTGATGTGATCGATGGCCTTATATACATAGTGTTGTGGTTCTCCATGTTTCCTTAGGTGATCTCTTATTACCAATTACTTTACTTGAATAGTTGAATAGTATTGTAATTTACATTGTAATAGTATTGTACATATTTAGATTGGTTTTGTTATTTTCATAAATAGGCAAATTTTTATTTGATGGGTCCTAACATGAAATTATTGCAACAAGAAAAAAATTGAAGTATGTTGAATGATGTTTTGAAAGGTAAAGAAGAATAAGACAGTGCGAAGCTCCACAAATCAAGGTATAATTATGTTTTCCTTTATTTTATTGAACTATGTATTGGGTATTGATGCATGTGCACACATGCACATTTATTTGATGATGATGATTACCATACATTAAGGATAACTTTGTTCTATCTGATCTATAAACTCAACATAATTAGTTTGATTTATCAAGTTGTTTCTATGATTGAATCACTTGGAAAATAAACTTCTAATTTTTATGAGTTAAGTTGCAGAATCCAGTCTTTTCAAAAATATTTTAAAATTAGATCTAATGTATTTGTAGGCCAAGTAGTCCAAGAGAGCACTTTTATAATGTAAATAAATAGCCTTTCCTTTATGTCATTCTAGTAGTAGCATTAGAAATAATTTGTGTGTTTTCATTGATTCTAGAATGTTAAAAGAGGAAATGTGGGTCTTATTCCATAAATGAATTTTAGGTATCAAAGGCTAAGAAAAAATTAAGCCTTTGTGTTGTGTCATAAGCCTCTTATCTAGAATCATGCTAAATCCTGAAAGTATATTGCAATCGGTTATATTCATTAATTAATTTTTTTTTTTTTATTAGGATGGGACTGTAGTCTCATAGAAATCTGTCTTTACTGTTCAAAATATATTTTCTTATTGTATTTGGTTAGTTGACATATTTTTTTAGAATTTTATCCAAAGTGAGCCCTATAAGTCCCAAATTCCATATTCGCTATTCTAGAGCATCCGTAAATCAATATGGTAACTAAGTAGATCCATTTTGGATGCAGTACAAAACTAATTTAACATGGGGTAAGAGACTTGAACCATGCATATTTCCTAAATAGAATTTCCTTTACCAATTTACAGTGGGAAATCCCCATCACATCCCAATGAGAGAGTGTTTCCTGTGAATATTCCTTTTTTTGTTCTTATATTCATTTTTCACCACTCAGTCCCATTGACCTACTTTTGTGGTCATTTGTCAGAAATTAATATTATTATCTTATATTATCTTTATCTATAGGTTTCCACAAAAGAAATCAAACTTCAATATACCAATACTAATAAATCATTGCAATTTTAATCTTCTAGATCCTACATGAAATAATATATGAAAACTACCATCAAAATCTGTCTTTAATTTTTAATACATTGCTACAGGATTGTTTTAAGGATGCTACATGTCTAAGTATCCACAATTTTGATACTACCATGAACTTCAAAACTGCCCAGATTTCTTAACAAGGTTTATTTTTCAGAGCTAGAGTCTCTAAACCTCCAAGAAGAGATGGTTTGATGCTACTATGACCTCAAAATTGTTCACATTTGTTGTTTGGCACCTCTAGAGGCTATTTTTGAAGTTTCAAGCCATGTTCTATATACAAATACAACCAAACCTACCCAAAAACCCTCCTTTTCATCTAAATAATGTATGATATTTGGCCCTTTGAAGTGTAATAAGTATTTAAGTAATCCATAGGAGATGAGATCATCATGTGTAATGCGGCTAGTTTGTTCCTCGTCATATTGACAGTATTGCAATTCAATGGAAAACCTAATGGGTATCATAAAGGTTGTATATCCCCCTAACATATAAATGAAATGGATAAAATAAAAATAAATTCAATACCTCATCCCTCGTGATCTTGGAATCTAATTTGAGTCGTCAATTTGACCACAATAAGTTCCAAAACAATGACTTAAAAAAGGATGGTTAGCAAAATAGAACGTGGATATGAATTTTGAAATGTTGGCCCACCTCATTTATAAAGTACCATGTCAAGATTCGAATGGACTATTATGGATTTCAGTTGATTCCTTATTTTTCATCATTAACATGAAAATCCTACTCTCATCTGCTTCCATCTGCCTCACTACATTTATCACCATAGTCACCTTATTATGGATATATGCATTGGTTTTATGTTGTAATAGGTTGGTCATCACAAAATGGGTATGATATCCTTCTCCAAGTCTTCCCACATCTATTACAACTCCACAAGAGAGTCATTTCAGGACACCCACAACGTACTTTATATCTTGAACCTTCAAATGACGCCAAATTGTTGCTACAAGAGGTTTTCTATTGGGGACTATATTGTTGCTATGAAGATACAACCAGGACTGCCAATGTATCCAGATACTTCTTCTTAGATTCATATTCTCAAGGAATCGTGGAAATTTCAAAATCCAACAATCCTCGAAAGGTGACCAATACTCAATCTAGCAAGTATTACATGTTTTTTGCAAAATCTTTCTAATATTAGGAATATTTTATCAAATACTTTCCAACAAAATTCTCTGTTATAGTAAGACAATAAAGGACTCTAATTTCCTTCTAGATGCTCTCAACGCTTTTTGTATAAATCGACAGATGATTTCAACATGTAAAAACTTATAGACTCTACTTGGTAGATGATTTTGTTAATCCAATCTTACGATTTCTGTGAGAAAAAAATATCTCATCCTTCCATTATTAACAATGATCTAGTTTTTTTTCAAATTGTAGTCTACCTAATATGTTGATTGGGAAATGTTGGATTTCTAATAATACTAATTAAAATGCATTTTCTAGTTTGTTGAAAGATATTGATCCCCTTTATTAATTTGAATTGTCCAATTATGACTCCCCTTTGTCCTTTCAGTTAATAATTTAACATGGACAATCATAGTAGCATGTTGGTCTCTCAGAGGTATCTATATCATTGTCCACAATTTCCACCTTAAGGGATGGGGTGGAATCATTTACTAAATCTCTAAGGACATATTCCTTCTACCATGTCGGTTACTATTTTACCACTTTCTGACTTGGGAGACTTTTGTCTTTGAACATGGAATCTCCATGAGATCACACTCAAAGCAAATTTTGCAAAAAAAACTATGGTTTTATAGTCCAAAAGTTATGTCAAACTATGATTTTGGCACTCCAAAAAAATTGTTCCAAGGATACCTTCACTTAAATGTAGGTAAATGCAAATTCAATACACAGATGCAGTATACTTCCTTATTGTTTCTAGGTCCATAATAATAAACTTTCCTAGATTGTTACCAATTGTGGTAAGGGTATCCCATTCCAATATTCAAACAAAAGATTGGAACTCCTATCCAAATCAAATCTTTGTTAATGAATCTATAGGTTGACTAAATCCAAGTTGTTATGGCTTCATAAAGAGGCAAGCTTCATCCATAAACTAGGGAACTTACCAACAATGTGCACTATGTCATACTCAAACAAAAATTAGAATGAAACCCCTTTGCATTAGGTTGGATTGACACCATATTCAGCAAAAAAGAAACTGACATAAGTCTTCTAGAGTCGTTTTAGTGATGACCATAAGCTATGAAACCCTCATATCACAATATGTAATAGTCCTTGACCTCCTCCTTTAAGGGTTGTAACTGCTGAACATTACCACTATATAGGGCTGATATTATGACCATATCTTCCTTTTCTAGGTTTGTTTATGCCCAAAGGATTTCCCAAAAATTACAATTCAATGCCCAAATGGATTCAAAATTGTCCAAACATGACTTAGGACTATGCAGAATTCATGTTTTAGGGTTGTTATTATGCTAGAATTTTTTTTTGAGATATGAATTTCAATAATCCACCTAATGCTGCATAATATAAGTCTGAAAATGACCCTTAGTAAATGACAAAATTTTTCCCAATGTTTATGATGACAAGACTGGCGTATATCCAATTTATTATTGTGATGAAACATAGATTCCTAGGCTGCCATATATCCTAGTTATTGTTGTGATGCATGCATAAGTCAGACGCCCCTTTCTTGCATGCTAATTTCAAAAATTAATACACCTATGCAAGTTCACTTCTACTTCATTTTCCCAATAGCAAGCTCACTGAACTCTGTCAAAATCTATAGAATAATTTCCAACTATAACTAATTTTCTAAGAAGAGTAAACTCTGTGAAGGAAATACTTTCTTCTTACCATTCTTTAACAATGAAATTCCTATGAGATTGAGTTTGTACACGTAAATATGACATGACAGGAAGTGGATATACATTTTCAAATATATCAGTGCATGCTTAATAAATGTGGTTACACCATCTCTTCATCATGGTGATATTGAATTTCGTGGAATTAAAAAATATGTGATCCTAATTTAAACCAAATTTGAAGAAAGTTTAGAACTGATTTTTAGCCATTATTGTTTTTACTTGAATGCTTAATTTCAACTTTTGAGGCACCTTTCTACATGACGAACTTTGCCTAAGTATTAAAAGGATGAAATTTTATGATGCACTTTACTATTTTGACATAGTGTATAATGGTAATGTTGATTGATATACATTATGCATGTTGCATTTTACCTTTTAGTGTTTGTGACCATTGGACTAGGGACAATATGAATTGTTTCTAAGGAAGTTGATGCTTATGAGAATGTTGAGTGTGGTCACAAAGGTCCTTAACAATCATGAGTATATAATATACTTCTTGCAGACGAAATAAGAGGTGATATTTAATCATGCCAAACTGTGCCCCCATCTCGAATTCATAGATAACAAATGAGTTGAAGCTTCAAAGGTATGCACATTACTTCTTTTATTTCACTTCATGGGAATTGGTAGTGGTTTTTTAATGAATTATAGGATTTTTGCCCTTGGCTTAGTCCTCAAATGGATAAAGTGCTTTTAAGTTTGTTGTTTTCCCATTGTTTTCTAATTTTTCTGTAATGTTTATTTCTTATTTCTTTTGTTGTCCATGATACCCTGTTCTAGGTTGGCATACGTTTTGGTTTGTCTATGGAATTCTACATGGATTTTACTGTGAATTGGGACCTCTGTCAAATAGGATGCTGAGGTTCATATGTTTTCCTTTATAATGGCTATTATTGGTAATCTACCCAGTGTTATAGATAGGATATTGTTCCTGAGTTGTGAATATTAGACAGAGTAGTAGTCAAGGGGAGGGTTAAGGTTGAGTTTAATGATTGTCACAATGCTTTATTTGTCATCTCAAATTCCCCATAGACATTAAATTTATTGAGAACACTAAATGAGGAATTTTTACTTTTATTGGATCTTAAAGTTCAGACTTAAAAATTAATATTTTAAACCAATACTTGTATCTCGTCTTTGAGTTCATGGAAAATGGGTGGCTCAAAAAATGGATCCATGGCGCAAGGTCATGTGTTGGGGATTTAAGTTCTAACTTGTAACTAGAGGCTACAGATTGTCGTGGACATGGCAGAAGGGTTGGATTATCTTGAAACTTTTGTGTAATATTTGCATTGTAAAGTGTTTTTCCTCATTTGTGGATATACCTCTCTTATGAAGATAAAGTCATTGTTAATGGAAATCTTGATCTCGTGTCATTGTAGGAAACACATAATTTTTTTTCTACGTATTTTAATCATTTCAAGGTTGATTGAATAGTTGCAATGTGTTCGGACCATTAATTCCAACTAAAAACACCCCTCATTTGTTCAAAATGACTTATACTTCCCCAAGTGTAGTAATTTATCTCTATGAACCAACACGACGATAAAATTATTTGTTTTATAATTTTTTTATTTAAATATTTTTCGCTTTGGTTTCAAGTATTTTAGCATTTTTCATGCTTCAAGCAAACTCAATGAATCAAATACCGTATTAGAGGAAATTTCAACTCAAAATGGGCCTTTTAACTTTTATTCAAATTCCATGTCATCATGTGTTAGCCAATGAAATTGCTTTAAATTTGAAATACCATATAGGTCTTAAACAATTTTTTAATATAAATTTGGGGATAGGTATCATAAAAAAAACTACTTTTTTTGTTTGTATTTTTGACATATCTCCCCGTGTTTTTACTCAAATTTCGATCGGGAGAGCTCATTGGATGCGTAATTAAATTCCACATCAAACGAGTACCCACTCGGCATACTTTTGATGGACCCTGCTACCCCAAAAACAAGAAATACCTGAAAAAATGAAATGATGATGTCATCATTCCATTTTTTCAGGTATTTCTTGTTTTGGGGGTAACGAGGCCCATCAAAAGTACGTTGAGGGGTACTCGTTGGATGCGGAATTTAATTATGCATCCAACGAGCTCTCCTGATCAAAATTTGAGTAAAAACACGGGGAGATATGTCAAAAATACAAACAAAAAATAGTTTTTTTCTTTTCTTCCTCCAAAATTAATAAATATTTTTTTATTATTTTAACTATTATTTTATTAATTCATTTTGGGAGGCCCATTTTGAGTTGAAATTTCCTCTAATAGATCTAGTCAAGAACATGCTTTGGATAGTATCATAATTATGACACATAAAAACAATAAAAATTTGAGCTGAAGGACTCTATCCTAGTTAATCCCACCAAGCATGGATGATCATCATATCATCAATAGGAATTATAAGACTCAAGAAATTGAAAAACATAAAGAAAATTTGAATGTTACATACATATTTGCTCAATATTGCAACTAAAAAAAGGAGACAACATCAAAATTCAACTAATTGGAATGGAAGTGTACCCTTCCATCATCACTAGAAACTAGCAAAGCAAATTTGAATATAGGGTCATAATAAAACCACAATCTCAAAAGCATGCATAAGTAACAAACATAATAATCTAAAATAACAAATTACAACATTATCCCCATAATTTCTACCCAAAACATATTTTATTGAACTAGATGCAACTTTAAAATATATGAATGAAACCTTTAAAATAAACTATAATAATTACAACTATATGGCAATATTTGAATTACAACAAAAAAATCAAAGGTTGCACCATCCCCTAAGATAGTAAATCTAGGTCACATTAGACCAAGGGTGTAATATCTATCTTTGAAGAACATCATCAATGCTTGATGTAACTATCATGATCCTGCCAAATCTTCATGTAGGTATTTGAAAATTACAATAAATCAAACACCTTAAGCCTCAGATATCTACAAAAATAACCATCTTCAAAACATGGATACAAACAACAAACTTTTGTGCAAATTACTTGGTTTTCATTACTAGGACATGAATTGTATTATAGATTCATTCATATGTCATAATCAAAGGGAAAGAGATAGGATTCCATAGGATACCAATCATGTATTCCAATCCATGATATCCCATTCCTTCAACAATGGATTTCACACATGAATTCCCCACACAAAACCTTACTGTTGGCAATCCATTAAAATATACCTATTCATTGCCTCATATAAAGAAACATTCATGCTGTCGTGTTTTCTTTGGGATAAAACTAAATCCTTCAATTAGGGTAAAAAACAATATTTCCATTGGATAATAACTTACCATCATAATCAATGTTTTCCCCTTCCAACTCTAGTTCAATACCTAAACAAAAGGAATGTCTAAAGGATTTTACCTACACTCCCTATTAGTTTTGTAAAAATCATGTGTTTGGGCATGGAAACTCATAGTCCTATTAATATTCCTTATGGATATATCCATATAAAAAATTATACCTTATTCTAAAGCTACCCTTGAAATCTTGATCAACTCTTAGTCTCATGCCTTGTCTATCCCATGACCACATGCCTTAGCACAATACTAAGTAGCTTCTAGGAAAATATTTGTTGTAGGTAAAAGTATCAAATAACAAGTAATATTTGTATAGGTATTTATAAAGATATGGAGTGGGAGTAGTTGGATCTTGACAAAAAGGCCATGAGAGGAAGAAGACAAAGGCTAAGAATGTGTTGTAGACTCGTATGGAATCCTATTGGCATTGAATTTTTGCACAGGAGCAACCAAAGGAGGAGGAGAGGTTGTAGCCTAAGGAGTTATAGAAGTTTGGAGTTGTGTGAGGAACTAATTTCCCTAAGGAAATAAATTCATGGTTGAAGGGAGTAGAGTGCATGGCTAGATATGTTTTTTTTCAAATTTTGTTTTTTGTTGGTTGCTTCTACAATGTTTATCAGGGACAACTAGAACATGGTACTAAAGTGGTTGTAAAGCATGGTGATCCCAGATATGAACAAGGTATTATGTTGTTTAAAGAAAGCTTGGATGGGGCCACTTCTCTACAGTAATACTCTAAAATTTATTATATTGTATAGATTTTAAAGGATATACATATTTTATTAATCTCACCACAAGTTTTTTCTGCCTTAACAATATATGCGTGCAATGATGGTGTATCAAAGATGCATTCAATGCAAGAGTTCTAGAATAACTGAACATGCTTCAGTTTTATTGATATCATATTACATTCCTTGGTTATTGTAGCTAATAACCAACATTAATGGGAATTGATTATATTCTGCTATGAATTCATCTTCTTTATCCTTAGTTGATTCGCTTTTAAATTGATAGAGTTAGGGATCAATGGATCCATCCTACATTTTAGATGCTCATGTTCTACTATCACTTGAGTGATATGCATAAGTATCAAGGCTGACAAGTAACATACCACTCTTCCAATGATGTGGAGTTTTCTTGAAACTAATCACTTTGTGTTGCTGGGAAAGTATATGAATACAATCTCTTGCAAAAAAAGTGTAAATTTGTTGGTCAAATTATAGAAATAAGGCACAACTTAGTTAAAAAGGATTCCACTCAATGGAACCAAAGATAATCACTTTCTGCAATGTGTATAATTCACCACTGAACAAACATTTTCTATGACATCTGAAAAGAAAGAAAAATTGACAAATACCCAAGTTGGAGTGTTAGGCCTTCTGATATAAGGTATAGCTTATTGTTGCTTGTTAGAATACCAAAAAACATTTACAGAAGACCATATATATCCTGAAAGGTGCACCTCCTTCACCCAAATCCAAAACAAATCCATCTAATGGCTTCCCCATATCCCCCCCTTCCCCTACCATACCACTCTATGTTCCCTCACATTGACATCCACATAAACCCTCTATCCCTATTATATTTCCCAATGCTCAGTCCAACAAGCTTCAAAAACCTTCTCCTTGTTTCATTGACAACCCCCTTCCACTTTCCTACACCTTTACCTTGACTACAATATATTTGCATGACACCTCTCCTTCCCTCATTATCATCCTATCATTGTCTCTCTATTCTTACCACTCTCAACAACCATGGAGTAGAAATGCAATCCAACACTAGTTCTAGCACCTTTGGTCACTACAAAAGTATCTTCAACCCATCATCTTATTACATCTATTCATACATTCTACAATAAGGAACACAACACAACAAGAATTCCATCATCTTCATAGCATAAATCTCACTTTTCATTAGCAATTCTTTTAGCTCATCTCCTCCACAGTTCCCAGATGTCCTTCATATCTACAAAATCTCTTCCATAGTTGTAGTTATAGCTCTAGCATTAGACACCATTATATTAGTTTAGGATAGTTCCTAACATTTTATACCCTCCCTAGTGTCATTCCTAAACCAGGAATAAAACATTACACATCACTATCGCATGTTAAGATGGGGGGGGGGGGTGAATCAGTATTGTCATTTTTTACTTTAAATTACACAAAATCAACAATCAAGACACAAATTTTATTGTGGAAACCTCAAAAGAGAAAAACACCAACACAAACTCATTAATAGCATGAATTTACAAAATTGTTTATGTGTTGCAACAGAAAGGATGCAAAACACACCCTAGGTTTTTCCTGCAACTACAGAAAAGGATGCTACAACACCCCTATGGTTTTTTGTCTACTTCAACATACAAGGATACTACAACACCCTGTTCTCCAGCTGCGACTAGAAGGAGGCTTTGACCCCCTGCAGACCTATTGCCTACCCTAGCACCACCCTGTCACCCTAGACTGGTGTTCTCAGTATTTTAGAATAGTTGAAAAACTATCTACTTTGGACTCTATTAGGATTACTAACAGAGACACCTAATTATTTATAGATTTATTCAATAAATACCCTTTACCTATTTCTAATCAACACATCTCTCCATAGTTGTGCCCTTTCATTTTGTATCGTGATTGTTCACTTTACTGACATACCTCTTCATCATCTACTCTTTCAACCACCGCATGATTTCATTGTTAAGTTTCAGAAAATGCACCATTTCATTCCTCTCACATCTCATAATTCATTTTTGCAGCCCTATTTATCGTTTTGTGGTGCTTCCATAATCTTCTTCTCCAGATACGATCCGTACTGTTGATCTTATGTCCGAATCTCTCTGGACCATTGATCTACTCTATAGATTTCCTCTTGAAATAGTATTTCCAAACCAAGTTTATGTTTCAACGATTCCCCACTGTTGATATTCATCAGAATTTTCCACGAGCAGCAAGCTTCATATTTGCGGGATGTGGGATGGGGGATGTAACATTTCCCAAACTTGTATCTCGACTTTCTGCAAAATTATTTTGGCAACAACAATTCCACATTGTTGATCTATTGTGGGTGTTTTCTTGACCATCGATTACTATATTGCTAGATGTGGATTGTGGGTTCATAGAATCTTTAAACATAATTCCCTTTCCGCATTTTTCTTCCACACTGTCGATCTCTTTTGGCGGAACTAATCTCACCCATTCAATCTTGATCTTTTGTGGAACTTTTGATTTTCCGCCTAATTGTCATATTTAATCCTTAACCATCGGATCTAGTGCGGGACAAATATAAGCCACCCGATATTGATATTTTGCGGAGCTTCATTCGCCTGCCTATATTTTGCGGAACTGATCCCCATCCATTATGTCTCATGCGGGATGCTCTTGACCGTTGATTTCAGATCAATTTTGGATCTCACCATGACTTTGCAGATCTGCATGATTTCTTTGCATAAATACTCTACGATAGTTCTTTCAGCAACAACATTGGATGCTCAATCTTTAGTCGTTCAAATTTCTATAGGGTTATCGTTTTTCATTCATCTTGCAACCTGCAACCTGTAACATGGTTATTCCTTTGTTATTTTGGATACCTGCAATCTTCAATCTTCCACCATATCCACTAGTTATTCCTTTGTCGTTCTGGATACCTTTGACATCAATGACAACTATATACTCAACAATCTCCCCCTTTGGCATTGATGGAAAAATATTTAATCATTCTCCCCCTTTGACACCAACGACAGAGAAATCTCTATGTTTGGCAACTACCCCTATCATCATATCTTCCCCTGATATTGAGCTTTCTCTTCTTAGTACTTTTGTAATGGAATTACTCCCATTTTCTGTCTAAGACACTCAAAGGATTCCTTAGGTAGTGGTTTGGTGAAAATGTCAGCAATCAGTTCTTTTGTGTCAATGTATTATAATTTGATAGATTTTTGAGATACATGTTCTCTTAGATAGTGATACTTGATTGGTATATGTTTTGTATTACAATGCATGATAGGATTTTTAGACATATTTATAGCACTAGTGTTATCACATTTGATCACTATTGGATGTTCATATTTTACTAGTAGATCCTCTAGGGTTTTTGTCATCCAAATAACCTGAGTACAACGTGAGGCGGAAACGATAAATTCTGCTTCTTCTATAGAGAGTGAAATGGAGGATTGTTTTATACTTAACCATGATACTAAACAATTTCCTAGAAAAAAATGTTGCTCCACTAGTACTCTTTCGATCATCAACACTCCCTGCCCAATATGCATAAGTAAATGCCTTCAAGATAAATTCTTGTGGATACCATAAACCATACTCCATAGGGCCTTTTAGATATTTGAAAATCTTTTTTACTGTTGTTACATGTGTTTCTTTGGGAGCTGACTGGAAACTAGCTACCAATCCAATATATTGCATCACATCTGGTCGTGTGGCTGTCACATATAGCAGACTGCCAATAATGGATCTAAACATGGTATGATCTACTTCCAGACATTCATCATCCTTAACTTGCAACCAGTGACCATGGGAGTACCAAAAGGTTTGGAATATTCCATTTTAAACTTTTTCAACATATCTTTGATGTACTTAGTTTGAGATATGAAAATTCCTTCATCTGTTTGGTAGACTTGCAATCCTAAGAAGCATGTCAATTCACCCACCATTGACATTTCGAATTATTTCTTCATTGCAAAGGAAAAGTATACACTTAGGATTTAAATATTGATTCCAAATATGATATCATCCACATAGACAACAACAATGATCATATTTTTATCTTCAATCTTTAGGTAAAGATTACTTTCAGTGGATCCTCTTTTAACACCTTGTTGTTTTAAGTAACTATCTAGTCTTGAAAACCATGCTCTTGGAGTTTGTTTAAGGCTATAGAGAGCCTTCTTTAGTTTACAGACATAGTATTTGTTCTCTGACAATAGAAACCCTTTAGGTTGTTCAATATATACTTCTTCTTCTGTTTTCCATTTAGGAATGCAAACTTGAAATCCATTTGATATACTTTGAAGTTTTTATGGCATGACAGTGCTAAAAACTTTTTGATTGCTTCAAGTCGAGCTATAGGATCATAATTTTCTTCAAAATCAATACCTTCCACTTGGACATACCCCTTACAAACCAATCTTGCCTTTTTCCTTATTACTTGTCCATCTTGATTGAACTTGTTTTTAAAAATCTATTTGGTACCTACAATGTTCTTATCTTCAGGTCTTAGGACAAGTTCCCAAGTCTCATTTTTCTCAATCTGATCTAGTTCTTCATTCATGGATTTGACCCGTTCATCACTTTTGCTGGCTTCTGTAAATTTCTTGGGTTCTACTATTGAGAGTAGGGCTTGTTCCACATCTGGCAGTTGTCTTCTTGTTTTTACTCCAACAATTTTATCACCCATGATCTGTGACTCCGAATGATCCTTTTGTACCCTTCTAGAAGGAGTTTTAGTGTTAGGTCTAGGGAATTATTCATCATCTTCCTATGTATCTTCCTTCTCTTTGTCTTCTTCTTTGTTATGAATGTTATCGTCCTTTTGCAAGTCTTTTATTTCATCATCATATGTATTTTCAATGCTGTCAAGATTTTTCTCTTTCATTGATTCTATATCATCTACTTCCACATCAACACTTTCTACAGTTTTATGTAACCTTTTATTATAACATCTATATGCCTTTTTGGTGGATGAGTATCCTAAAAATCTTCCTTCATCAGTCTTGGAGTCAAACTTTCCAAGATCATCCTCATTTCTTTTGATGTAACAGTTACTACCAAACACTTTAAAATATTTGACTGGGGCTGGTATTCCATACCACAATTCGTAGCAGGTCTTATCCTTATTCACTCTAAGTTGTCCTCTATTAAGTATGTAGACATTTGTGTATACAACTTTTCTCCAAAATGAATCTGATAGTTTTGCTTCTTTGAGCATAGTTCTGGCAACTTCTTGGGTTGTTCTGTTTTTCCTTTCAACAACCCCATTCTGTTGAGGAGTTTTTGCAGCTGAAATTGTCTCTTAATTCCATGACCTTCACAGAACTCATTGAATTCATTTGAGGTAAATTCTCCTCCATTATCTGATCTAAGACATTTTATTTTCATACCTGACTCATTTTCAGCCATTTCCTTGAAGATTTTAAATTTTTCAAAACCTTCTGATTTTTCTTTGAGGAATGCCACCCATGTCATCCTTGTGTAATCATCAATGAGAAACATGAAATAGTGATCTCCTTGCAAGATTTTAATTTTGGTTGGTCCAAAAAGGTCTATGTGTATTATTTCTAGAGGGTGCAAGGTCATATGTTCTTTTATTTTAAAACCGGCTCTGGTTTGCTTCCCATGTTGACAATGTTTACATACATAATTTAGAGGAACTACAATTTTTGTAGATCTCTTATAGCTTCCTTTGTGCTTATTTTCGCAATATTGTAAAAACTTAAATGTCCCAATCTTCTGTGCCATAACCAACTTTCATCTACCATACTTAAGAAGCTTTGGTTTTCATTTTCCAAGATGTATAGATTGTTTGTATTTCTTATAGAAATGCCAATGGCCTTTCCTGATTTCTTATTCTTGATTTCACATTTTTCTGACTCACATATGCAAATGTGTCCTTTCTCACATGTTTGACTTACATTGAGGATATTAGGCTTGAGGTTTTCAACTAGCAAAAAATTTTATGCTTTGATCTTGTTGTTGACAACAATTGTTCCTTTGTCAATTATTTTGGAAGACAGACTGCATCGAAAAGTGACTTTTCCCTTATTATATTTTAGTGTTATGAATTTGCTTTAGTCACCGGTCATATGTTTTGAACAACCACTATCCAAGTTTCATAAGTTTTGGCTTTCGGTTGCACATAAAGCAGTCATGGAACTTTCCATTTCTTCCTTCTCTTTCCAGTACTTCTTTTGTTTGGTGTTCTGAGGTTTGATTGCAACAGTACTCCTTGTATGAGTATTCAGTTTACAATCTCTTGCCATATGTCCATGGTTATTACATTTATAACATTCTATGTCATATTTTTGAAGTGATGTAAAAATATTCTTATTTCCCTTCGACTCATTACTTGATGACTTCTTTTTGCGTTCATAAACCTTTCTTTCAATTCTGCAGTTTAAAGCTTTATGGCCAAAATTATTACAAGCAAAGAAGTAACCTAAAAATATATGTAGATATCTATTTGGTCTTTTGGGTGCTAGATTATTTCTATTTTTATCTTGAGATATTAAGCTAGCTTTCTTGGTTCTTTCCTTTTTAGCTGGAGTCTTTAGAACTTCAACATATCTTTTCTTACTTCCTTCTTGACTTGTGATAGGAAAACTCTATGGCTTCTTTTCTTTAATGAACCCCAAACCAAACCTATCACCTGATGGTATTTGGATACTCAGAATGTCATCTAGAATCCTTGAGTTATTCTCAAACTTTGATTTCATATATCCTTCATCAAGATTTCTCTTGAATTGCATGATTTATTCTGCAAGCTTTTCAAACTCTTGTATTCTTCTTTTGAGCTGTAGGTTTAGGTCCTTCTCAACCTTTGTGGCATCTAGGAGTCGATCTTCCAACTAACTCATGACAATATTTGACTATCTATTCTTTTTCCCACATTTCTCAAGTTCTTCAAGGGTGCTAACAAATTCATCTCTTATGTCTACTTATCCTTCCATATCTAAGTCACGATTTGAGGCTTGAGTATCTAGGCCCATAAATAAAACTTTAGTTTCTTCAAATTCACTTCCATCTGAATCTTCACTGTCTTCCATGGTGTAAACAACTTTATTTTTCCCATAGGATTTTTTCTTGTTTCTTGTTTTACCGTTTTTGAATTTTGAAGTTTCTTTTTCTTCATTCTCATCTTGTTTAGTGCAGGTGCATTTAGAGGAAAAGCAACCAATCCTTCCACAACTAAAACACTTTATAGGTAACTTCCCCTTGTATTTTCTAGTCCCTCTCTCAATTTTATTAATGAAAAAGGATTTCTCATCATTTGGGTTTTCTGATTCATTTTTTAAGGAGGCTTTAAAGGCTACTTTTTTTCTTGAAGATCATTTTTTTCCTGTTCTCATTTCATACGCAATGAAAATTCCATGTAACTCATCCATTATTACATTTTTAATATCATCTTGTTTCCCGCAGGGGTGTAGACATACTAGCAAGTGTCGTGTAAATGAAGGAATGTTGTAAAGGAGGTCTCAAGTTCAAATCTCACCTTGACTTATCCGTGCCCCATCCTTGCGGGCTGTGTGGACGCACCTGGGGTTATAGTGGCAGCCGACGGGAATGGACCCCATGTCACACGAGTACCAGAACCACCCGGTTACTGATTCCCCCAGTACAAAAAAGAAAAGAAAAAAAGAAGAAGATCATCCTGTTCTTCTAAGGTGGATACCTTTGGGTCATATCTCATTGGTAATGTTCTTAGTACCTTTCTTACTACTTCCTTTTCTTTTAATTTTCCTCCAAGCCCTCTTATCGCATTAACAACTTCGTCTACACGAAGAAGGTATTCATCAATGTTCTCTTCTTATTTCATTTTAAGACTTTCAAATTGACCTTTATGTGTTTGAAGTTTGGATTCTTTAACCTTAGATTCTCCTTCATAGATACTTCTCAACTTGTTCCAAGCTTGTTTGGAGGATGTGCATTACATAACTTTAGTAAATATTGAGTTTGTTAAACCACTTAAGATTGCATTTAGGGATTTGGAATTACTTCATATTCACCTATTTCAACCGTGTCTGTAGGGTATTGGTTTCCTATCTTAAGGTCCTTTTCAGTTGTTGCCCAAACCTTCCATCCCAGGGAAATTAGATGACACCTCATTCTTACACTTTAGTAAACATAATTTTCTTTGGTAAATAGTGGAGGTTTGTTAGTGGCCAATATTTCTTGTTGATCCATTGTAACTATTGGATGGGATCTACCTTCTAGGGGTTAATTTGTTTGTGAAGGAACCCACTCTGATACCAATTGTTGGTTTATCCCACAATATTGAGAGGGGGGGTGAATCAGTATTGTCAGTTTTTACTTTAAATTACACAAAATCAACAATCAAGACACTAATTTTATCGTGGAAACCTAAAAAGAGAAAACCACCAACACAAACTCATTAATAAGAAGAATTTAAAAAATCGTTTATCTGCTGCAATAGAAAGGATGCAAAACACACCCTAGGTTTTTCCTACAACTACAGACAAAGATTCTACAACACCCCTATGGTTTTATGTCTGCTTAAACAGACAAGAATTCTATGACACCCTATTCTCCAGTTGTGACTAAAAGGAGGCTTCAACCCCCCTGTAGACCTATGCCCTGCCCTAGCACCACCCAGCTGCCACCCTAGAATGATGTTCTTAGTATTTTAGAACAGTTGAAAAAATATCCAGTTTGGACTCTATCAGGCTTACTAATAGAGACACCTAATTCTTTACAGATTTATTCAATAAATATCCTTTACCTATTTCTAATCAACGCATCTCTCCATAGCTGTGCTCTTTCATTTTGGATCGTGATTGTTCACTTTACAGACATACCTCTTCATTATCTACCCATTAAACCGTCACATCATTTCATCGTTAAGTTTCATCAAATGCACCATTTCATTCTTCTCACAGCTCATAATTCATTTTCACAACCCTTTTTATCTTTTCCTGGTGCTTATGTAATATTCTTCTCTAGATACAATCCAGACTGTTGATCTTATGTACTAATCTCTCCAGACCATTGATCTACTCTATAGATTTCCTCTTGAAATCGTATTTCCGCACCAAGTTTATGTTTCAACAATTCCCCACCATTGATATTCATCGAAATTCTCCATGAGCTTCGATATTTAGATTTGCGGGATGCAGGATGCGAGATGTAATATCTCCCAAACTCATATCTCGACTTTCTGCAAACTTATTTTCGCAACAACAATTCTGCATCGTTGATCATTTGTGAGTGTTTTCCTTACCATCGATTACCATATTGCGGGACGTGGATTGTAGGTTCATAGAATCTTTAAATGCAATTCCCTTTCTGCATTTTTCTTCGACACCATCGATCTCTTTTGGAGGAACTAATCTCACCCATTTGATCTTGATCTTTTGCAGAACTTTGGATTTTCTGCCTAACTGTCGGATTTAATCCTTAACCGTCGGATCTAGTTTAGGACTAATATAAGCTGTGTGATATTGATCTTTTGTAGAACTTCATCCTCCCGCCTATATTTTGTGTAACTGATCCCCAACCGTTGAAGCTAGTGCAGGATGCTTCCTGACCATCGATTTTAGATCAAATTTGAATCTCACCATGACTTTGTGGATCTGCATGATTTCTTTGTGGAAATCATCTACAATAGTTCTTTCAGCAACAACATTGGATGATCGATCTTTAGTCCTTCAAATTGCTATAGGGTTATTCGTTTGTCATTCACCTTGAAACCTACTACTGGGTTATTTCTTTGTTATTATAGATACCTACAACATTTAGTCTTCCACCATATCCGCTGGTTATTCCTTTTTTCATTCTGGATACCTTTGACATTAATGCCAACTATATACTCAACACTTTGGGCACAAGACACATCTCTATGCACTACCTCAACATCACAATATCTCTCAGTCAAAAACCATGGTGCACTTCACCTCGATCTTCCATAAATTATAACCCTCCCTACTACTCATTTGAAACTAGGGGAAAAGTGGGGATTCTTTCTATATAAACTGGGAGGAACTTGTAAGAAACATGAGGCCATGCCTCCCAAGAATGATGGCTCACTTCCCAGGAATAATGATTAGTTATTAGGATATCAATAATTCTTCACTGGATTGCATGTGAGTAGTTAGGTAGTTGTAATTCTATGTTGACTCTATCGTTTTGTAAATATATAAGAAGGCCTCTTGGCTAGATGAATAAGAAAGCAATATGTTATACGTTTCTTCTTGTTGTATTTTTTTTCTCTATGGTTATACTCATTATGAGGTGTTGGAGTGACATCACCACGAAATAATAATGGTTCATAACTTTTGGGTTTTTTAAATATACAGAAGAACATATTTTTTTTTAATATACAAAATACTGTCGGTTATTCGACAACATGTGACCCTCGTTCGATGAAGTCTCCATAATTCTGACAAGGGTGATCCGACAAGCGTGTCGCTGCAACTCCTACAAGTCTTTGTTGGTTATCTACCATCATGTGGACCTCATCTGACGAAGTCACCATAAATCCGACAAGAGTGATCCGACGACTGGTCATCAAAAATTTGACAATGACGAGTCAGAAATACGACAACCTTTTGTCTCAAAATCAACGGCATAAATCCGATTTATTACAAAGGAAGTGGCCCACCTTCGATAAGGATACGTTGGCCATCCGAAAACCATTAGTCACAAATTTGACAATGATGAGTTAGAAATATGATAACCTTAGTCTAAAAAACTATGGCATAAACCATAATTTTTATGAAGGAAGTGGACCACCTTCGACAAGCAGTAGTTGGATGTTCGACAATGTAGGAGTCAGAAATTCGAGGACTTAGTGGTGAAATACTTCGGCATATTAGCTTCATACGATGTTGAAAATTCAATGGGATTTGGCATATGGTTGAATATCCGATGGTATGCCACCGATAACAAAAAAATTATGTTGTCGAATAATAGACAGGTATCTGTCGAATTTCAGACATGAAATTCGTCGGATTTTGGGCTTAAATTCTATTGCTAGAAGACTGAATTTAGTAATCCTAGAACTTTCTCTATAATTCCAGATTGGAGAAGGATCAGAAGCTGAAATTTTTAAAGGTAGAAGAAAATTTTGTGTTGTATGTTCTGTTAAAAGTTTTAGCCTCCGATTCGCTATACTTCAAGAGATATGGTTCCTCCAAATCAGGGTCTCAACCTCCTCTAGAATACAATCATAAACATGCGACCTAGAGATATTTGATATATCTCATGCTAGGAAGGTCCAAAATAAATTTCACAAGATGTTGCACGTAGGGCATAGAATTTAGTTTCTTTGTTACATTTTTCAGACCCAGAATGTGAAACAGTGACACATGGAAGTCCGTACAAGTTCTATATGTTGAGCAGTCCCCAAAAACGTCACCTTGGTAAAATCTGAATAAGTCCCAATTGGAAAGTCCTTTCATGCTCTAACCTATGGGGTTAGAAAGAAGGATTATCATTATATCATAGTGAGAAGTTTCATACCTTAAGGATTCAAAACTTCAGAGATACAGCATAAGCAATAGCAGTCATTTCTGCAGAAGAAATTGGAAAACTAGGGCTTCCTATTCCGGGAGCTTCCCTCCATTGTTTTCAAAAGAGGATTACATTGGAAAACTCACCTTGAAGAGGCCCATATTTATATCAAATCATAAGTTTTAAATTTCAAGTTTTTAAATTACGTTTTCTCTAACAAACCCTAGATCAGCCAGCTTCAGAACCAGGACAGACACCTCAAATCGGTAAGATCTAATTTTTTGCTATTTACATTTGAGGTTCTCATTTCAAAATGACTAATCACACTAGCGTAATGACAATATTGGTGAAGATGGAAACTTCCAAGTATGGAAGTATAGGACCTTTGTGATCCTTGAAGAAGTTTACTTGGATTAGTATTTCAGTAAGGAAGTTTAAGAGCCAGAGGGAGATGAAGCTAAGGCTAGAGCCAAGAGAATCATTGCATATTCTATTAAATATCATCTCATCCCTCATGTGTCATCCTTGAAGACACCAAAAGGAATTGTTTGATGATATGAAAAAGAAATCGAAGAAGAATAATATATTGTTATAACCACCTTGAATGGCCTCCCAAGACCATGGGATCCATTCATTCGAGGAATGTGTGCTAGAAGGGTGATTACCTTAAGCAAAATCTAGGAAGAGTGCACACAAGAATAAGCTTGACTCATAATAAGAGAAGAGAAGATATGAGAAACTGAATATCAATCTCTCACGATTCAAAGAAGATCCCTCAAGCGATGATGAATATGAAGGACTCAATTCTTGAGGAATATTTTATCCATCTTAGTATTTGAATAAGAAATGATGTTGTTATGAATGAAGAAGGTGATGAAGATAAAGGATCCATAAGGATTCTACCCATGAAACAAATAAATATAAGTATTCAATTTTCATTTCATGATATCATTTGGTTATGCATTTTTTTAGATGCAGTTGATGTGTTATGCATGTTTGAGTATTTGCATTTATGCCACTGAATTACACATGATGGGTAAGAAGTCAATGATGTTGTACAAAATTCCATTACTACTTATCTATATTGAAACCTCTTTGCTGGCATATTAGGTGTAGTACACACTCTTAATAACATTAGGATACAATGCATATATAATTTATTGTATGTATACATGATATGGATGACTGTTGTATCATTGGCTGAAATAGCCACATGGATATATGAAATATATTTTTCACCATTAATATGTTTTGGAAATTATGATATGTTTCTAATCATGCAAATAAAATTGACTTGTAGATCATTCCAAAGAACAAGTAACGAAAGTTCAAAAGAGGAACCTGAAGCTTCCTGGGTCAAAGACACCATAGCGAAAGAAAGAGCTTCAGAAGAATATAAAGAGAATGGTAGATCCACCTCGAGAGATGAAAACCACCTTGGGAACAATAAATAATCCAATATGAATAATAGTAAGACAATACCTCCAAAGAAAGAAAGATTCCTCATACACACTCTAGTTATGTGACACTGTTGAACAACATCATTGATGCAGAGCCTTCCATCTATGAAGAAATAGACAAGAAGAAAGGGAAGGAGACTATGATCAAAGAATACCAGTTCAAGAAGAATAATGTCGAGAATGTGGTGTCAATACCTGAACAGAAGTCCATAGTGTCTTCCCTATGGATTCACAAGGTCTATCATGCAGTAGATGGAAACATCGTGGGATACAAGGCAAGATTCGTAGCACGACTCTTCTCACAGAAAGAAGGAATAGACTACGAGGAGACATTTGCACCAGTGACGAGTTAAGTATACGTAGAGAAGCTGCTGGGAGTTGAGACACATGATAGGCAGACTCATGTGTGCGAAATAAACAAGTTCTTGTATGATCTCAGAAGGAACCCATAAGATAGAACATACAGTTACATAAGGATCTTGAAGATCACCTAGAGTGATGAATATCTTAATCTCTTCTACAAGATTGAAGATGAAATCCTATAGAGGATGACAATCTCATAGATGGGTGCAATAAGAAATTTTCAACAAAGTTCAAGATAGAGGATCTTGGTGTCTAGTGACCCTAGATGGATACATAGAATATTAGTAGCATAGGAAGCTACTTGTCACTCCATTACAGAATGTTTCAATACATAGAGTACGAAAGGTAGAGGGAGAATGATGCTCCGCTTCAGAGGGAGTGACTTCAGAAGATCCTGAGGTTCGACATGGTACGAAAGGATGGAAAACTTACTGATGGCTCTAGGATTTACTAAGATTATAGAGGATTCCAACCTTTACTTCAAGGTTTAAGGAAAAATACCAGTGATGCTCATGTTATATTTCGATGAACTGTTCCTAACAGGAAAATAGGAAGTCATTAAAGTTGCAAGAAGGATACTTGCTTCCAAGTTCGAGATGAAGGAATTGGGTATGATGCACTACTTTCTAAGCATGGAGGTGTGGTAGAGTATGGATGGAATATTCCTTGGACAAGGAAAGTATGAAATGGAGATCTTGAAGAGGTTCAGGATGATGGACTGCAAGGCCATGGCCACACCTGTGGCATCGAACCTGAAGATATTTATTGATGCTTTATCAGAGACAGTTGATGCCACAATATATCGTTAGATGACTTTTTCATTGATGTTGATGATGAATACAAGAACAAACACATGCTTTGATATGAACGACTTGGGCTAGTTCCTAATGGATCAAAGACATGCTCACCTGGTTGCAAAGCATGCAGTAAAGTACTTGAAGGGTACATTTGAGTATGGGATCAAGTATGATACAAATAAGAAGACTAACCTACATGGTTATGTTGATTCAGATTGGTAGTGCCACTAAGAAGAAGAGCACCTTGAGTTGCTTCTTCAGTTTGAGATCTAGTATGGGATACTGGATTGGCGGGATGGAGTCCTGCATGGCACTGAGTAAAGGAGAGGAAAAATATGTTGCCACTTGCTTCTCTATTTGTGAGGTAGTATGTTTCTTTTGAAAGATACTATTTTATTTGATTGATCTGACTTGAATTTTTTGTATGATGCAGAGAGGAGCAGTGATGCTCCAGTATGTGATCCAGATTGAGATCTCTTGAACGAGGGACTGATGAGTTCTAGCATAGCTGTCAAGACAAGTTGTCTTAGAATAAAATCCTTGCAAATCTCATAGGTTGCTCAGACGTAATCAGTCCTGTAGGTTCACTACAACAAATCCTGGAATTAGCGTCCCTTTCAGCGTCCCTTTTTAGTGTAATTTTTTTTACATTGAGTGGTCAAACTAGACGCTAAATGGGATGTGTCATGGACAAAACTTAAAGCGTCTCAAAAAATGTCTTTTTTTGCTTCCTCAACAACATCCTTTATGACATCCAAAATAGCGTCTATTTTTTTGCTTCCAGAATTGCGTCCAACTTTGTTTCCTAAACAACATCGAGGTTTGCTTCTTAAATAACGCCATATTTTGCTTCCTAGCAAGTGTCCACTTTTTCTTCTTAAATGGAATCCATGTTAGTGCCATATTTGCATCCTTAATTACACCATGTTAGCATCCAATATTGCATCCATTTTTTCTACCACTTTAGCATCCCATTTTGCACCATGTTTTACTTCCAAATATGTGTCAATTTTCACTTCCAAATTTGCACCAATTTTTTCTTCCTTTTTTACATCATGATTTTCTACCAAAATGACTCCAAATATTTCTTCTATTGCTGCACCATATTTTGCTTCCTATGTAGCGCCATGTTTTGCATCCAAAGTAATGTCTTATTTTTCTACCATATCAATGCCATGTTTGGCTTCATCATTAGTGCCACGTATTGCATCCTTTTTAATGCCTAGTTTCACGTCTTATTTTGCTACCATATCAACGCCATGTTTGGCTTCATCATTAGCACCACATGTTGCATCCTTTTTAATGTCTAGTTTCACATCTCTCATTTTTTGGTCATTAATTTAGTCATTTTTAGTAATTTTATAAACAAATTTTGGTCATTTTGTTTGGTCACTTATCTATTAGTTTTTGTTTACTAATTTAGTTGTTTTTAATCGATATTATAATATCATTAGGGCATTGTTGGCAGGAAACACCCTTCAGAGCATTTTTTGACACAAATAATTTGAAGATTGATAATGTTCAAGCAATATTGATTCTTTTGTCTTGATAAGAAAACTCATCATTGATATCTTAGGAGTGCCCTAAGAATATTTGATTCTTAAGGCACTCCTGACAGAAACTTACTTGACTAATCGATTCGGACTGGTTGAAAATTAGTAACAGCAAAAATTCAACTCTTATGATCTTAATTCTTCATTTCTGTCAATCATAAGAAGGATTATAATTACAGAAGATTAGTAGCTCCTATTTCTCCACTCATCACTCATGTTTGATTAAAATCAAATGAATGTATTAGTTATTAATTCAAACTATGTATTGCATGATGTGATAACTATTATTTCTGATTCATGTGGAAAATTTGGTAAAGCTTCATCACTTCTGAATTATTTATTTTATCTTAGTCGTCAAAAGTTTTAAGGTCAATTTAATGTGAATCTTCATGAACCCTACTATACTATATGCTCGTCACTTATTTCAAATTCATGCTTTTGAAATAGGTTGGTATTATAGTTTTTGATGAAGGTCTAAAGTCACTTTCTATGTTTTCGACATTGGTTTGGTCACATTATCAAATTATTCTCTGATTAGTTTTGACCTTTACCCTAAGATATTAATTATATGCTAAGGTGATTATATTTTTATGATTGAATTTGATAAATGAAGAATTAAGGTTTCGGGAATTATTGAGTCACGTGTTAAAAAATGATGAATTAACCTCCATTATTACCAAGTTATGAAATCACAGTGAATGATAGAGTAATGGTGGAACCAAGGTTTTGATAGTCATGTCATTTGACGGTTGCTATTTGTCAATCCTGAATCATGCAAACATCACTTGCAATAACTCACCTGTGTGACTCTCCTATGACTCATTATGTTTTGGTAAGTTGTCTTCGAAACCTCTTGTCTCTGCCAATTCACGTTATGATGGACTTCCAGGAAGGTTTTTAGGGTTTTAATAAAATAGGGTATTTCAGAGTATTGTTGATAATGCCTATACTGTTGATGAAATGATTGCATCTTGTAATTTGTGTTTCAAAAACCCTAGAGGTTTGTGTATCCACTACCATGGATCCAATGTCTAGGTTTGAACTTATCAGTGACGAATACCTGTATGCTGCTCCTGAGTGTCGAGAGATCGTGTTGAGGTATGGATGGTTGGAGTTCCTATGAATATTTTTTGGTTTTAATATGGCAGTTTCTAAGGCATTCATAAAGTATTTTGATGGGGTTCGTGCACATGTGGGAGACGTTGATATTAAGCTGTCTGAGAAGTTCATTTCTCAAGCTATTTGCTTGCCACAAACTGGTGAGAAATGGTATAAAGGAAAACATATTAAGAATGACCAGTGGAAAGGGTTTCTTACCCCTACTCATCGGCAAACTAATTTCAAATTCGGCTTCCCATCCTGGTTATTAATGAAGAAGTGGAGGGATCTTCTAGAGCTAAATCAGGTATGTAACTTGTGAGGGTAGGCTATCTCAGACGCAATTTTATCACCTTCGGCTGTTGTTGATATTTAAGGGTTACCTTGTCAATATGCCCTTGTTATTTTTGAAAAGTTTGCATAAAATGGCATACACTTACCAGTCTAATGTTGGAGACAAAAATAGGATTTTATTCCACCATGGGTTAATTTAAATTCTTGTGTCTAGTTGGTTGGAAGAACTAGGTCAGACCTATGATTCTTTCCTTATGAGAAATGGGTTTGAGGTTAGCGAGGAATGGCCCAAACAGAGGCCTAGGGTTCGGCGTAGGTGGGTAAACAATGAAGAGGTTGAGCTTGAAGTTAAGGACTCTGGTTCTCAAGATGATTTGGGGGATGAAGGATTTCAACCTAATAAAACCCTAAGTTTGGATGATGTGAAAATTGAGGTGGAAACTAGTGTTGAAACTCTTGAAAATAATTTTCAAGGTCAAGGAAGGAAACCCTCAACTCCTATAACCTATCAAGATAAGAGTTCTTCTCATACATAGGTTAATACGAAGCAAAAAAAGGATGAAAATCAGACTAGTAGTGCTATGAGCAAATTGGCTATACGAAGAACCACATGCAGTATGACAGCCACTCTGCTCGCCAGGAGGAATTTGAGCATTGGGGATGTCTCGGTTATTGAGCTGAGTGATTCTTCAAACGTTTGACCAAATCCAGCTCCCATACGTCCATCTATGTTAGATCTTAAATACGTCTCTATCTCTGCAGACAAGGTGGTTGACAGTCAGCAAGTAAATCATGAGGGTAGCCAAGAAATTGATAGAAAGCCTCACTTAATGGAAGAAGCCCAAGTAAACTTGAAAAGAGAGTCAAAATACCAAACTGATCCAAATCCTCATGCCCAATTGATTTCTTCCTTGCAAACAGATTTAAAAGAAGCACAAGTTATTCAAACAATCGCCCTGGAAGAAATTAAAGCTTTAAAAGCTGAATTGATCACCTGGGTTGAGAAATGGGATGTGTTAAGAGGAAAAAAGTTGAAATGCAAAGAAATGATGAAAAATATTTTGGTAAAGAATCAAAGATTGAAAAGACAGAATAGGATTAACAGGACCATGGCTGTCAGGTTCAGGGCTAAATTGAATGAAGCTAGGAGAAGTGTACCCATCCGATTCTCAGTTGAGTCAGCCTTAAAAACCTGATATTTTTTTTTTGGTGACTTCTAAATTTTGTCTTTTGAATCTTACATTATGCCTACAGAGGGTTTTGGATAAATTCTTACAGGTTAGTGATGTTTTGGGTTCATCAGTTTTGGTTCAATTCATGGTCTAAATGATTAAATTGAGATATCTACAGAATTAAAATTCTGCAAATATCTCACTCATGCTTAATTGATCATCATTAAATTTTGCTAAACAACTTTTTGTTAATATGTACAAGTGTCAAAGAAACCATTGGGATAAAACTAGATGCTGGTCTGCCTTCGTGTCTTTTGATTGTACGTGGCTACTCAATGAAGAATGTTTAGGACTTACAACTGATTTGATGCTCAGTAATTACTTCATTCCTATTTCTAAGCTTCTGTTAGCATGGATTACCCAGTATGGTGTTACTATGATTGGGAGAGTATAACACTGGAATTTCTCCAGTAAGTTAAAACTCTGGGCATATCTTTCTTTCTGGATGATTTTGTAACAACGTGCCTATGAAGCTAGTCATGGTTACACCTTATTTGGATATGACTGGGATCTTTCCTAAGGAATAGGATTTCTAGTTAGTCGGTTGTAGTCTTTTATTTTCCTTTATAAGAAACTTCTGAAATGAAGCAAAGGGTTGGAATTCTGAAAATTGTGATGAACAAATATAATACAACACTTAATATTATTTTGTTTTATTTGTGTTCCTTTAGAAGTTTTTCTGAGGATTGCTATGTTTTACAGACATACTAAAGACATTAGCTAGATCTATCAGTTATTATCATGCTATCTTAAGATTGTTTTCCTGTGTTGAATTTCCTTTTCATATGTATGTATCTTTATATTATATGTGAAAACACTTTTGTTAATGGATTTTGAACAAAGTACTTAGTGTTGAAGTATGGATAATTAATTGTCATATAGAAAAGTAAATGAACTTCCTCATGTTTGTTTTCTTTAGTTGATAATCATATGATTTCATACAAAGTACTAATTGTGTAAGTTGAACTTATTCATTTCAGCATTAGTACTTGGGTGTAATTTATTTTATGCTTCAATACTATGTTAAATTTATTTCGATTATGAGTTTTGTTTCATTTTCAAATTGATTTATGATAAAAATATTATTTTATTGTAAGTTGATTTAGATCTGTATCTGCTGAGAATAGGCTTTCCTAACATTGTAGGATCATAGATCAAATTTTCAAATAAAACTTGTTATCTGATTATTAATTCCAGCTCCCATTTTTAGGATAGCCATATTGCATCTTAGGTCATTATAGATCGAGATTAGGAGCTACTATTATTTGTTGTTTTAGTTTAAGATATTTATTAGCATTAGTTAGTTATTTTAATTAGATCTTTAGTTGATTTGAGTGAATATTTCATTAAATAGAGCTTACCATAT
Source organism: Pseudotsuga menziesii (assembly GCA_001517045.1). Lineage (NCBI taxonomy): Eukaryota > Viridiplantae > Streptophyta > Pinopsida > Pinales > Pinaceae > Pseudotsuga > Pseudotsuga menziesii. The sequence continues at coordinate 70,201 of LPNX010742308.1, forward strand.
ACATCCCAAGAGACTCTCTACCTTGAGAGCATATTTCACAGGCGGTAGGGGCTTTAACCTATGAAAAAAATTTATACCAAACACATACAAGATTGCAGTAAGTCGAGTGTGTGGGTTGTTTTTCAGTAGTTGGCCACAATACCCTATAGGTCACATTTCCCATCCAACAGGCATGGAGGAATCAAACCACCAACCTCCTGCTTGTAAGACAGGCGCTCTTCCTTTGAGCTAGCACCCTTTAAGAATTTTGGAACCTAACTTACAGAGTCCTCTATAATGGTAAAACAAATCAATATAGAACTTTTAGTATCTAATGGTCATCAAAAGATGATAGATTGTTTAAGTTCACAATATATGATCAAGCAGGTTATGAAATCCATAAGCCTTTTCTAGGAATTTTGAACAAAATTCAAGAAATTGGCCTAATTGGATTGCAAATATCATTATTCCCTAGAAACCATTATGTTTCTTTAAGGTTTGATATTTAATCATACTCCATTAAGAGACACCATGATAAGAGGACATGAAGACACATCCTTAAATGAGAATACAATAATATTCAAGCAAAATAACCATTATTTACACCATATTGCAATAAGAGGGTACTACTATAATTTTAAGTCATCGACACACTATATAATGATTCTAAAGCTTGGAAAAAAATGATTGTAAGAAACCTCAGTTCAGAAATACCTTTATTTTCAAGTAAAAATAGGACTTGTATAGAGCTGGAAATGACTGTTGTGTATGATTTTGACACTCAGAAAATTTATATCAGCACTTGACCCTCAAAAATTTTTGACACTTACTAATGATACAAGATTGGAATTGATTTGATATTTGTTTTTATTACAGTTATGTTTGAAGGATTAATGTTTCAATGTAATGTGTTAATATCAAGTGATCTTAAGGAATGTTTTCGACATTTATGAGTTATTAACATTTTACTCTTTGCACGGTACTATGTGATCCTGAGATTTATTATGTATAGAAAATGTTGAATTACAAATTTGAGAAATGGAGTTATTTCAATCCTTAACAAAGGTGGTTAAAATGAATTGAAACAACTGCCACTTAACAATGAAGGACGAGATACCGGAGTCTAATCACATCCTTGACTTGTTTGAACAGGCTAGTGTCAATCATGTTTAGGAAATTTAAACAAACTCGTGTATTTCCTAGTCAACAAGAGAATTGAAAACCAACCAAATTAAATAATTACAGGAATATTTGATGGAGAAAGATGAGAACCTTGTGGTGAAAGCAATGAAAATATGTGCTTATCTTGGGAAGTTACTATTCAACTGCCAAATATTGGAGATATCTTTGGTAAATGTCTTTCATATCAAGAAAATTCTTTGGCTGGTTAGTTAGAGACATGAAGGTCATCACACTTGATAATTAAAAGGAAGTGCATCCAGTGACAGTGGCTTAGTCATTCACTTTAGCATGAATCCAAGCGTGGCTATAACATTTTAAAGTGAGCACAACCATATTTACTCACCCACATCTGAAAAAAGTATCTACTCTTCCCAAAAAGTCACCCCCAAATCCTTGATAGTGAAAACAAGATTGCCAAAGGATTTCCAAGTGAAAGTGGGAAATTTGTCGCTTTCTTTGATAGAAATCAAAGGTGGAGGTCATGCAGAAGCAGTTGAAATTGAGTTGAATGGACTCCAATGTGTGCTTAGGAACATGAATGCTAAAGTGAGAGGTTGCTTCTTCTAAATCTAGAAATTAAATTTTCTTACCCTCTGTTTCTTTCCCTTAACTACCAATCAACATAATTTGTTGAAGTACTTCAGAAATAACCTTTTATAAGAAGACGCTGGCAAACTATTCCTAGGGTAAGTTTTAGCTCTAGCTAAAAGGCCCTCTATTTTATTTTATTCATAATATCTTAATATTTTGGGAATCTAACTGAATCCATGGTTACATGTTGAAGGGCATATTTCAAAGAGTACAATTGACCGACAAAGAAAACTTTTTTTATTTTTTATTTTTATACAAAAAGAGTTTTTTTACCACAAACTAACATAAATCATGTAGAAAAATAAATAAACTTATAATCGGCTTCACTATAGTTGCAGTATGATATTATTCTCACCTTGACTGTATTTGTAAGCCAGTGAAAAAGATGCTCAAATTTAAAACCATTTAAACTAAATAATTTACTAACCTTCCTATCGATCCAAATGTTTTGATGTAGTGTATCAAAGATTGTGTCATGTTCTGTCCTTTGTGGGTACAATCCATGCAAATTTATAAGCTATACTATATGAGTTTACATCCTTGCCTACAGTCACCTGCAACATATCATTCCATTTCTTGCATGCATGATCATGATCAACACATCAAGTATGGAATCCATTGCTAAGAGACTCATGTGGATTCCACTCACCCACCCATTTCCATTTGAGAACTTAACAACATTACTTGCTGATTACCTCGGTCTTCCACTAGCACATGAAGATTCCAACTAATATGACTCAGTTTTAGCTTAGCCGCAAGGGCTGAAAATGTTCAAGCTCAACTCACAATAATTTTCTGGGATGAAACTTGACCATACAAGGAAAGGAACCTACATGACCATAACATTATTTTAAATCACCTGGTTTTATTTTAGTTATGTAATAAATAAGCTGCGGAATTCATACAGACTTGGAGGATGCTCGGCATTGGCATGGAGATGACTATGACTGTGAAAATAAACATGACCCCATTTGTGCATGTGCATGTACATGCAGGAGAATAAGAAATCGAGTGGATTAACTAAATATTCTAGTTCAATTTACTTTTGACAATGAATTTCCAAATGCAACTTCAAATGAAAAAAGATATTTATCAAAGAGCAGGAGAATATCACCTTCTCTAGAGCTCACACGAATTGGATGGCTTGAGGATCATTATCTTCTAGATTATTGTATCTCTCAGCAATTTGTGACAGTACACAAAGATGGACCATTAATCTCTCCTTTGAATGAATTTCATCCCTGTGCACCCTATAATTCTGCAATATTTCATCAACAACAGATGAGTTAATATCTATGAAGCAAACATGATAAAAATATTATATTTATACACTTTAAAATGTTTTACATAATACTCTGTAATTTTCTAGCATCCAACTACTACTAGAATAAAAATCTATTTGTCTTGACCTGCCATTGAGTGATTTCACATTGGAAACCAAGAAGATGAACTAATTAAATTTCTAACCAATCACATTCAAGACATTTATGTTGTGGAAATTGAACCCATGTGATAGAACAATTACACTCACAAAATTGCTAATCAAACATGCAAATTTACCAACAAAGGAGACTGAAATTGGAGCATAACACTAATCTGTATTGAATAAGTGTACAATAGCCAACCTTGTGAATTCATAGGCTGCTGAAATATATAATTACATGATAGATTCAAATGCATAAGGATGCCATTCAAAATAGTAAAAAGGTAGGCTTACTAAATCTAGTCAAAACCCCCATAGGTGCGTAAAGCAGTTTCCAAATCCACTTACAGGCTCACGAATTGGCAAAGTCAAGTAGGAAAGCTAATAAGGGATGGAAAGACAACTCATACATGCTTTTATTAGGAGAAAAGGATTGTTGATGTAGTTGTAACATTGGAATGTATTCATCTATGTATCTTATGTATTGTAACCCGATGTTTACTCCGGGATGTATCTATAATGTAATTGAGTCATGTTGCCATGCCCCGATGTTACGATCGAGAGGATCAATAATGTAAACAAGTCATGTCAAGTCATTTTGGGTAACCATCTGATTGTCTAAGGGTTAAATTCCCCGCAGTTTCGGGGCACTAGGGTTATTAGACTCTCTAGTAGAGGTCGGCCCTAGTAGGGATTTAGTCATGTCGAGATTAGAATAAATAGAGAGTTGGACTCTCTATTTAACACACAGCTCATACACACTCAAGTGTAGGACATAGTTGAGGATGAAGAAGACACTGGGGCTAGACAATAAGAAGGTTACTGATGTCGGGAGATCACTTACTGTTTTGGGCTTTCACTGTTTTGGTGTAGATTATATCTCTGAGGAAGTTGCGGGGTTTTCTCCATTTACGGTTTCCCCGAGGAAAAATACTGTGTTCATTGTCTCTTTTGTTTGATTAATGTACTTGTTATTCTCTCAGTTAAAGATCCTAAATAATGCTAGCTTAATGTTGAAAAACTAACATGGTATCAGAGCTAACCTGAGAAGAAGACATTGTGCAACTACGGGAACTAGGGATTCCTAGTTTGTGGATCTTCCTCCATATATTTTCATCAAAATTAAGGTTGAATAACTCTCCTCCTTAGGGCGCATCTTTCTATCGAAGCAGAATCCAATTCTGAGGTTTTTTAGTTTTGGACTCGACACTACTGCCGAAAATTAGGGATTTTCATAGAAGAGGAATTTTTCAGTGAGACAAGGCCTGGATTGATCTCCTCCCCAAAATAGAAGTTAGGGATAAATTTCAAGGCATTTGGGTGGACAGATCTCCAGAAAAGCAAAACCCTAATTTTCTCCTGATCTAGTACTGCAGGATTTCAGCTTCAAATCCAAATCTAACATCTTGACCTAGTTAGATCTAAATCTCTTGTATTTCCATTTGATTTTCTCAGTTTAAGATGTCTCATCATACCAAGCTTGATGAAAAGCTTGAGGGAGATGGTAAATTCTGAGCCTGGAAGTATAGGATCTCTCTGGTCCTGGAAGAAAATGAGTTAGACTCCTACATCCATGAGGAGGTTCCAGTTCCAGAGGGAGATGAGGTAAAGGCCTTAAACAATAAGAATATGGTTATGGAAAAGAGGATCATTGCTGATTCTATCAAGGATCACCTTATCCCACAAGAGTCCTCTCTCAAGACACCTAAAGCTATGTTTGATGCCCTAACCAAATTGTTTGAAGGGAAGAACATAAACTGAAAGATGACTCCGAGGAATCAACTGAAGAATGTGAAGATTCAGAATGTAGAGACCATCTAGTATTACTCCACAAGGGTTTCTCAGATCAAGGAACAATTAGAAGCTGTAGATGAAGAAGTGGAGAATGCATAGATTGTGATGACAACTCTGAATGGCCTTCCTAGGTCATGGGATTCATTCATCCAAGGAATCTGTGCCAGAAAGAAGTTATTCAAATTCAGCAGACTATGGGAAGAATGTTCTCAAGAAGAAGCATGGATAGTAGCTTGAGAAGAGAATATGGGAAGTGAAGATCAAGCTCTCATAGTTCACTCCAAGAAATGCAAAAGAAGAGCTCATCACCCCAAAGGTAAGAATCCTCATCATAGAGACAACAGTATAAAGGACCTATCTAGATTAAGATGTTATACATGTGATGAAATAGGACACTTTGCAAAAGACTGTCCTAAGAACAAGGTCCACTCTCATAAGAAGAAGGGGAACAAAAGAAGACATCATGCTCATGCTACAGAGGATGATGAACCATACAATAAAAGAACCAGATATGAAAGTGAATATTCTTCAAGCAAGGATGAATATGTTTTGATCTCCACTCTCACAGGTAACATTACTCATGGAAGTGATGATTGGATTATAGACAATGGGGCTTCCAAACATATGACTGGATTCAAGGAATCCTTTGCGAGATTGTCAGAACATGAATCACCTCACAAGGTGAATCTAGGAGATGACTACCAATATCCTATAAAAGGTAGTGGGGAATCTTCCTATAAACTAGACTCTGGAAAGTCTCTAACAATGAAGGAAGTATTGTTTATGCCAGGACTCAAGAAGAACCTCCTCTCCATATCTGCACTAGATCCAAAAGGAATGGGGGCTACATTCATAGATGGTCAAGTCATCATGTGGCCAAGAGGAAAGACTATCGATGATGCGGTGGTGATTGGAGAACAAGAAGGAGGATTGTACAAATTGAAGGGCCATCCAGAACAAGCATTGGTCCATGACACAGTAGAGCCAAGTGAAATTTGGCATAGAAGGCTTGCACATTTGCATTACAGAGCACTGCCAAATTGCAAGCAAAGCTGTTGAAGGTCTTCCAAAATTCCAAGCAAAACATGATGGGGTCTGCAAAGAATGTGCGAAAGGAAAAAATACAAATAAGACATTTCCTAGCAGCAAAAGAAAATCCAAAGGAATCCTAGAAATCATCCACTCCGATGTATGCGGTCCTATGTCATCAAACTCACTAAGCGGGTATGCATATTGTGTTTCTTTTATTGATGATTTTTCTAGGAATACATGGGTTTACTTCATGAAGAACAAAGACAAAGTATTCAACAAATTCAAGGAATTCAAAGCCTTGATCGAGAACCACACTGAAAATAAGATCAAGACTTTTCAATCAGACAATGGAAAATAATTCACTTCGAATGAATTCAAAAAGCTATGCAAAGAATCAAGGATTAAGAGGGAGTTCTCCACTCCTTATAATCCACAACAGAATGGGATTGCAGAATGAAATAACAGAATTATCATGGAAGTAAAAAGAGATATGCTTCATGATCAAGATCTTCCTATGCATCTTTGGGATGAAGCTTCCAAAACAATGGTGTATGTACAGAACCATACTCCACATAGAGTACTAAAAAATAAGACTCCTAAAGAAGTATTCTCCGGCAAGAAACAAGAAGTCAGCCATCTCAAAATATTCAGTTGTCCTGTGTAGATACAAATTCCAAAAGAGAAGAGAACAAAATTAGATCCTTTAGGAAAGAAGGGTATATTTGTGGGATACTTTGAAAGCTCGAAGGCTTACAGAATATATTTCAAGGATACAAGAAGATTGACATCAGTAGGGATGTGACATTTGATGAGGACATAGCTTACAACAAATCCAGAAAGAGACCTACTGAAGAACCTGAAGAAGCAGAAGCACCCAGAATTCATGATACAACCATGAATGAAGAAACTCAAGAAGAAGATCGATATTTCGAAGAACCACAAAGACCTATAGATCCACCTCTGGAGAAGAATCCTCATAAGAGAAAACCTGCTTGGGCATGAGAACTTATCCAAGGTGCAGAGAGATATGGGGCTCCAGAAGAGAATCACAGAGAAAGAAAGAGGACCAGATCTTGCTCCAGGTATGTAGCTTTACTATGTGATTTCATTAATAAAGAACCTTCCAGTTATGAAGAAGCAGCAGAACGAAAAGAATGGAAGGATGCTATCATCGAAGAATATTAATCAATCATGAAGAATGATGTTTGGGATGTTTTTCCAAGACCAGAAGGGAAGTCAGTTGTAAATTCCAATGGCTCTACAAGATCAAACATGCTACAGACGATAGCATCGAAAAATATAAGGAAAGATTTGTGGCTCAGGGTTTCTCTCAGAAGGAAGGAATAGATTATGAAGAAACCTTTGCTCTTGTAGTCAGATACACTTCCATCAGATCGGTACTTGCTCTGGCTACAGTGATGAAATGAAAAATACACCAGATGGATGTCAAGACTGCTTTCTTGAATGATGTAGTGGAAGAGGAAGTGTATGTAGAGTAGCCACTCGGTTTTGAGACTCATGATAGGGAGTCTCATGTGTGCAAATTGAAGAAAGCCCTGTATGGTTTGAAACGGGCACTTAGGACCTGGTACAACAGAATTGATAGCTTTCTATCCAGTTTGGGCTTTACCAAGAGTAAAGTAGATTCCAACCATTACTACAAGGTTGAAGATGGCAACCCAGTGATGCTTCTACTATATGTATATGATTTATTTGTGACAGCTACGGATGGGTTGATTGCTGGTACAAAGAGAAATCTTGTTGTTGAGTTTGAAATGAAGGACTTGGGGATGATGCATTGCTTTCTAGGTGTGGAGGTGGGACTATGTACAAATGGAATCTTCCTTGGACAAGGAAATTATGTAGTAGATATCCTGAAGAGGTTTGGCATGATGGATTGCAAGGCTATGGCCACACCTATGGCATCGAACCTGAAGCTCTTGAACGATGATCCATCAGAGTCGGTTGATGCTACGATGTATCGTCAGATGATTGGGTCCTTGATTTACCTAATGAACCCGAGACCAGACATTTGCTTTGTTATGAACACCTTGAGCCAGTTCCTGACAGATCCGAGACATGTTCAGTTGATTGCTACAAAGCATATTCTGAGGTACCTGAAGGGTACAGTTGATTATGGGCTCAAGTATGATGCGAATCAGAAGATTAACCTGGAGGGTTATGTTGATTTAGATTGGGCAGGCAGTGCCATCGATAGGAGGAGCACTTCAAGGTGTTGTTTCAGTATGGGATCAGGTGCGATCTCTTGGTTTAGCAGGAAGAAATCATGTGTAGAACTGTGTATAGCTAAAGCAAAGTATGTCCTAGCATGTTCAGCTAGTTGTGAGGAAGTATGGTTGAGGAAGATACTGTCTGATTTATTTGATCTCCAGTTGGATGCTACTTGTATACCTTGTGACAACCGAAGTTATGTGAATTTGTCAGAGAATCCAGTGTCCCATGACAAGTTGAAACATATTGAGATCAAGTACCACTATATCATGTATATGGTGCAGAGAGGAGCAGTGAAGTTCCAGTATGTTGCGACGGAGGAACAGATAGCTGATGTATTGACGAAGCCATTGGATAGGATGAAGTTTGAGTACTTCATGGAGAAGCTTAGTGTTCTCTAGATCGAGGTTTCCTCCAAGGGAAAGTGATGAGACCCATAACCATTCTGACATGGTGAGAGGATTGGTTCCTTCCATAGTTAGATGTAAGGGCTGATCCATTCTGTCATGGTGAGAGGATTGGTTCTTTCCATGTCAGATATGAGTGCTGGCCATTCTGTCGAGCATGACAGATGTAAGGGAAACTGCCATTCTGGGAATGGAGGTACCTGGTCAGTTACCAGGAAAACTCAGTCTAGGACTGAGAATCCATTCTGATGTGATAGAGGAATGTGTTCCCACTTGATCAGATGTAAGGGTTGAACCATTCTGTCATGGCTAAAGGATTAGGTTCCTTCCATGTCATATGTGAGTGTTGGCCATTCTGATGACCAGGTCGAATGTAAGGGCAACTACCATTCTCTAGTAAAATGGAGGCACCTGGTCAGTTACCAGGTAGCTCAGTCAAGGACTAGGGCCATTCTGATGTGACTGTAGGATTGGTTCCTACAAGATCATATATGAGTGCAAGCCCTTCCATCGTTGTGTGCAGGATGTGTTCCAACCTAGATGGATGTAAGTGCAGAGCCCTTTCATCATTATGGTAGGATGTGGTTCCATCCTAGATGGAAGTATGAAAATCTTCCATCATTGTGGTAGGATGTGTTTCTAGCCTAGATGAATGTAAGTGTAGAGCTCTTCCATCATTGTGTGCATGATGTGTTCCAGCCTGGATGGAAGTGTGGAAATATTCCATCATTATGTGCAGGATGTGTTCCAGCCTAGATGGAAGTATGAAAATCTTCCATCATTGTGTATAGGATTTGTTCCAACCTGGATGGAAGTACTTAAATATTCCATCATTGTGTGCAGGATGTGTTCCATCCTGGATGGAAGTATGGAATTCTTCCATCATTGTGTGCAGGATTTGTTCCATCCTGGATGGATATGAGTGTTGTGCCTTTCTGATGAGTAGGTCAGATATAAGTGCTAAAGAAGACCTACATGGAGGCTAGGCCTACAACCAGCATGAAAAAGGGTTGGCTTTGTAGAACTTCCTGTGATGAGAAGAATCATGAGATATCACCCGTGATGATCCATATTGAGTGATGATCCATATGCAGTGATGATCCAGATCCAGTGATGATGATCCAGATCCAGTGACGATCTAGATCCAGTGATGATGTCCAGTGATGATCCAGATCAAGTGATGATCCAAATCTAGTGACAATGTCCCATGATGATCCAAATCGAGTGATGATCCAAATCTAAAGATGAAGATGACTTAAAGACAAAGATGACTTAAAGACTAAGAAGACTTGAAGATGCAGATGACGAGATGATCCAGTTGATACAGAGAAGAAGACCAGTGCTGAAAATTGTGTCGAAATAATACCTTCCTAGTTAAGAGGGAGTGTTGATATATTTGTAACTTCGGAATGTATCAATCTATGTATCTTATGTATTGTAACCCGATGTTTATTTCGGGATGTATCTATAATGTAATTGAGTCATGTTGTCATGCCACGATGTTCCGATCGGGAGGATCAATAATGTAAATGAGTCATGCCAAGTCATTTTGGATAACCCTCTGATTGTATAAGGGTTAAAGTCCTTGCAGTTCTGGGGCACTAGGGTTATTAGAATCTCCTAGTGGAGTTCAGCCCTGGTAGGGTTTTAGTCATGTCGGGATTAGTATAAATAGAGAGTTGGACTCTCTATTTAACACACAACTCATACACACTCAAGTGTAGTGCATAGTTGAGGAAGGAGAAGACATTGGGGCTAGACAATAAGAAGGTTACTGCTGTCAGGAGATCACTTACTATTTTGGGCTTTTACTGTTTTGTGCTGATTCTATCTCTGAGGAAGTTGCGAGGTTTTCTCCATTTATGGTTTCCCCAAGGAAAAACATTGTGTTCATTGTCTCTTTTGTTTGATTACTGTACTTGTTATTCTCTCAGTTAAAGATCCTAAATAATGCTAGATTAATGTTGAAAAACTAACAAGGATGGAGGATGATGAGGGAAAAAAACTAGTCAACTAAGCCTACTCTTACTTTCCCTTTTGCCATAAATCTCAATAAAGCAGGAAGCTTAGCAGAAAAAGTAGATATGCGCTAGGAAGGATATAGAATAAAGTAGACATGCTAAATATGGTTTCTAGGAGGTTTCCCAAGCGCTCCATGACTCAATTTTAGCAAGTTTGACTTCTAGGACATGTGTAAGACAACTTGCGTAGAGTGGAATATTGGAAACTAGGCAAATAAGACAAAAATGGATTAATTAATGTCTAAGGTAGCTAACTATGGGTTGATTATTCTAACAGCCCCCCTTAAGCCTGAATTTATGAGTAAATATCAGAAAAAAATAGGGCCTAGCAACAAGGCTTAGTCACCCTTTACATACCGCATATCCATTTAACCAAGGAAAGAGGCAAAAACCCAGTGGGAAAATACTCCCTTAAACATGGACAGTAAAACAAAATTTAAAAATATTGTCATCAATCATGCTTCACAGCATGATCAGAAATCCCCAGTAGTGATTTGAGATTGCTGAATGTCTTCTCACAAAAAACTTTGGTGAAGATGTCTTCTACTTGTTCTGAAGATGCACAAAAGAGTAGGTGAATGGTGCCATCATGCACAAGCTGTATGATGTAGTGCTATGGATCTCAATGTGTTTTGATTCTCTATCTCTGAACTGGATCATTGCATATTCAAATGGTACTCTGATTATCACAATAGATAATAGTTGAAAACTCTGATTCGAAGCCACACTCACCAAGTATCCCCTGCAATCATAAACATCGAGTTGCTACATTTACAACTCCTGTGTACTCTGCTTTTGTAGATGAGAGTGCTATGGAACTCTGTTTCTTACTTGACCAGCTGATTGGTCCTTCAGCAAGCATGAACAAATATCCTGATGTTGACTTTTGATCTGTGTTTTCACCTGCCCAATCACTATCAGTAAACCCAATGAAATCAAGATTAGATTTAGCTTTGTATAAGATCCCATGAGTTCTTGTTCCCTAAACAAAGTTAAGGATCCTTTTGGCTGCTCTCCAATGGATCTCATGAGGCTGATCCATGTATCTTGAAGCCACACTTACTGCATAGAAATATCAGGTCGATTGTGTGTAAGGTAAAGAAAACACCCAATCAACTACCTATACAATGTATTATTTACCATAGGAGAAGAACCTGCTTCTTCAAGCTTAACTCCTGAAAGGAAGGGAGTCTTTCTTGGCTTGCAATCTTTCATGTTGAACTTGTTCAACAAATCTAAAGCATACTTGGAATGATGTACTTTTATTCCATGTTGGTATTGAGCAATTTCGAGACCGAAGAATTGGCTCAACAACCCCAAATCAATCATAGAAAATGCATGGTTCATTGCATCCTTCAAGGATGCAATCTCTTTCTTTGAGCTTCCTGTAATCAGAAGGTCATCCACATACAAGACAATAAAAATCAAATAACCATGAATCAAATTCAAATAAACATTAGGATCAAACTTGCATCAAACAAAACTCAATGACAGCAGAAAGCCATCAATCTTGGCATACCAAGCCCTGGGGGCTTGCTTAATCCCATAAATGCTTTCTTTAGCCTGCACACAAAAGATGGATTAGTAACAAACCATTGAGGTTTTTTAATGTAAATATCTTTATTGAAATCTCCATTCAATAAAGCACACTTCAAATCCATGTGATGTACCTCCCACTGCTTCAAAGTGGCAATGGCTAAGGCTAGCCTGTTGGAGTCCATCTTTGCCACTAGTGTAAAGGTTTCATTGTAGTAAATAACATGTACCTATGAGTAGCCCTTGGATACCAATATGGCCTTATATTTCAAAGTTGAACCATTAGCAGCAAACTTAGTTTTGAAAACCCATTTACATTTAAATAGCTTCCTCCTTGGGGGAAGATCAACCCGTTCCCAAGTGTTGTTCTTCTGGAGTGAGCTGAATTCTTATTTCATGGTTGTTTTCCATATTGGATCAAGTGTTGCATATTCATATTTCTATGGGTCTGATTCAACCATCAGATAGCACTTCTCTGCAAACAAAGGATCTTTCATACACAGGGCACTCTCAAACTAAGATCTCGTCCTCCCAGGATCACTAGGATTTCTAGCTAGTTCCCCAGCTGCATGAATGGTATTTTCTGCCCATTTTGGTCTTGTAGGAATGTCAAGATATGCAATTAAATCATCATTATCAAACATATCAGAATCAGCAAACTCATTTGTATCTTCACTTACATTCAATGGTTCTGGTGGTGAAGAAGACTCTCCAACTTCAACTGCTGATAAAGGCTCTTCTTGGAACTGAACACTCTTTTCAATGAAGGATTTGTTTGTGCTCAAGTTGATCAGATTGTACCCTTTTGAATCTTCAGAATACCTAACAAATAGGCACTCTTGGATTTAGGGCTACAAAGCCTTTCTCTTTTCAGTTGGAATTATAGCCCAAGCCTTTGAGCCAAAAATCCTGGAATGGGTCACATTTGGCTTGTGCCCACTCCAAGCTTCAAAAGGAGTCATACCATAAATTTATTTATGAGGCACCATATTCTAGATATAGGATGCACAGTTTATAGCCTCGACCCAAAACTTTGGTGGCAAAGTCTTAGCCTCCATCATACAGGTTGCCATCTCCTTTAGTGATCTGTTATTTCTCTCAGCAACACCATTTTGTTGTGGTGTGAAAGGGATTGAATGTTGCATCTGAACACCTGCATCTTTACAACATTGAATGAACTCATACTTGAAATACTCACCACCATTGGCATATCTGAGAATCTTGAGTCTCCTCCCAGACTGGTTTTCAACCAAGGCCTTAAAGACTTTGAAGAGGTCAAAAAATTCAGACTTATGCTTCAGGAAGTAAACCCAACAATACCTGGAAAATTCATCTATGAAGGTCAATGCATCTTTGGCTTGACTCATTGACATATGAGGAAATGGATCAGCAACATCACTGTGGATCAACTCAAGAGGTGCAAAGGTTCTCTCATGAATAGCTCTCTCAAATTTATGCTCTGGGTGTTTTCCTAGGATACAACCTTGACAGAATCCCTTGAAAAACTTAATCTTTGGTAACCCTATGACCATTTCTTTTTCACTTAGATCAGAAAGATACTTATAGTTAAGATGGCCAAATATTTCATGCCAAAGCTTGCTTGCCTCATTAGCATGATTCAGAAGAGCATATGGGTTTGAGTATGGTAGAAAATGTGAAAACATGTATACCTTCGAAGTGTGATATACAACTCCTTTTGCAATGGCTTTACCATTCAAGATCTCTCTAATATCAGCATCATCAAGGGAGAAGATGACCTTCTTTGGAGACCCTGTGTGAGTCATCTGATACACTGACAAGAGGTTAGAGGCAAGACATGGAACATATAATACATTACTGAACTTACCATGGTCAAGATCAATCCTTCCTTTCCCCAAACTGTCAATGAGAGAGTCATCTCCCAGCACTTTTGGTGGACCTTTCGACATGTTAAGAGAGGAGAATGCCTCCTTGGTCGAAACCATATGTCTTGAAGCTTCAGAGTCTATGATGAAGCTAGGTGAGCTTGATGTGCCAGCAACCAAAGCATGTACTCTCTCTTTGTCCTCTGAATTTGATCCTCCTTCCCTCTTCTTTGAGAAATGAGGAAGGGAGATGTTATTATTCTGCGGGAGTTGGGTCAACATTTCAATTTGCTTCTTCATGCAGGATCTTTCAGGATGATAGCCCTTACTATAGTATGCACACTTGCTCATTTCTCCTTTATTCTTCTTCTTCTAGAAGTTCTTCTTGGAGCCTTAGGGCTCCTCTTGAGACTTGTTCTTGTCTCTCTTTTGCTTAGGTGGCTTCTTAGATTTCTTCTTTCCTTTTGAATCCACCCTCAAATCTCCAGCAACCAAAGCTTGGTTTTTGGAAGTTTTGATGGTGCCCATCATCACCAATTTATCTTGTTCATATGTGAGGGATTCCATGAACTCTGCAAGCTTAGGAATCTTCCAGGCTTGAGCTTTCAACTTGGTGGCATGGAAGGTCAAAAAAAACACTGAATAGTCAAGGCCAAGCTTCGAGAGTATGGCCAAAACTAGTTTCTATTCCTTCTTTTCAATTCCACGCTGTTTTAGTTGCAAAACAAGGGATTTAAACTTGGAAAAGTAGAGTTGCAGGGATTCGAAGCTATTGGGACTCAAAGAGATCAATTCATTCTTGATTTGATGTCCTCTCATCTCATATGTCTTAGCAAAAAGCTCTACAATATTCTCCCATACTTCATTAGGTGATGTCAATCCATCAAGATCGAAGAGGATCTCTCTTGATATGCTCAGACACAAAAGACCATAGTCCTCATCCCTCATGTTGTGCCATTTTATTTTCTCTGCAGCTGCATTGGGCTCTGCCTCAGTTTCCATAGTCACCTTGTAGAGAAATTTCACTCTAAATAGTATTTCCATCTCTGATTTCCATTCAAATAAATTAAATGGAGTCAAGATGATCTTCTGAGATTGATCCATAGCTTAGAACTGTGCCCTTCAACCAGCAGAATGTGCTCCCAATCAAGATGTCGAACCTACAATAGCAATATGGAAGGAGAGAAATCAAACTACAAAGGCTCTAATACCATGTGGAAATTGAACCCAAGAGATAGAACAATTACACTCACAAAATTGCTAATCAAACATGCAAATTTACCAACAAAGGAGACTGAAATTGGAGCATAACACTAATTTGTATTGAATAAGTGTACAATAGCCAACCTTGTGAAGTCATAGGCTGCTCCAATATATAATTACATGAGATATTCGAATGCATAAGGATGCCATTCGAAATAGTCAAAAAGTAGGCTTACTAAATCTAGTCAAATCCCCCATAGGTGCATAAAGTAGTTTCCAAATCCACTTAGAGGCTCACGAATTGGAAAATTCAAGTAGGAAAGCTAATAAGGGATGGAAATACAACTCATACATTCTTTTATTATGAGAAAAATATGGAGGTTGATGAGGGAAAAAAACTAGTCAACTACACCTAGTCTTACTTTCCCTTTTGCCATAAATCTCAATAAAGAATACAACTTAGCAAAAAAAACAGATATGCACTAGGTAGGATCTAGAATATAGTAGACATGCTAAATATGGTTTCCAGGAGGTTTCCCATGTGCTCCATGACTCATTTTTATCAAGTTTGACTTCTAGGACATGTGGAAGACAACTTGCATAGAGTGGAATATTCGAAACTAAGCAAATAAGACAAAAACGGATTAATTAATGTCTAAGGTAGCTAACTATGGGTTGATTATTCTAACACCCCCCCTTAAGCCTGACTTTATGAGTAAATATCAGAAAACTATAGGGCCTAGCAACAAGGCCCTATACATGCCCCCTCTATTTGCCTCACATACTTTGTAGTGTCCCTAACCAAGTCAAAGTATAAAATTTTCACTTCTTTGAGTTTGGTTTAAGACTTAGTCAATGTGTGTGGGATACTAACAACACTGTGGCTTATTATAAATATTTCCTTAATTCGTTTCTAAGGATATGATGGTGTCAAGGTTCATATCAGTTTTGAAGTCTTTAAAAATGGACGTCCCAGCCTATACCTTTGACATAAAGAGACTGTACATTGTGGAAGACATTTCTACTATTGTCTAACAGCTTCCGATCATGCCATCCATCCCAGTCATTATCAGTTTGAGAATCTTGAACTTAATAGTAAGTGGTTGTCATTTCAAATAAGTTACAGATCTGAAAATCCCCTTTAAAACTCAGTCCCTAGTATGCATTGTTATTGTTTTGAATTGCCAATGAAGTCTACAATTATTTTTCTTATCATGTGGTGAATGTCTTCGTTTTCCATGTCTATGAAATATTTACATACATATTGTTTGATAACAATATGATGACACATGAATCCTGAAAAAATAATTCCATGTTCTAAGACAAAGAATCAGTCCCAAAATCAGTTTATACAGAGATACGACAAAGTGTTTGACAGAAGATACCACCCAAGCCATTTGATAGTTAACATTAATATTCGGATATTGACTGTTGGGTTTATACAGTGACATCTAGATATGTGCATTTAAGTGTTTGATAACTTTTCCCAACCAAAAATACATAACCAGTCAGTTCCAACTTCCAAAAAGTACCCAACACTTAGCAGGGTCTTTATAGTTTGGTTTAGTCATTACTTGGAGGGAGGACTAGATCAGCTTACAGTAGATGAACTACTCCATCCTTTTTTACAATTATTTATGCTATATTTTGAGTTAGGGAGATAACTAGGACAATCCCAAAAAGGACACACTCATGGCATGTGTTCAAGATAGATGCAATACATTCTAGAGAAGAGAAAAAACCATACACAATAAGGATATATAGTTTGGCCATAACCTTGACATATCCAAGCATATCTAAAATATTTTGAAAATATGCCTACTCTCAAAAGGAAATATCTCGTAACTTATCTCCTGTACCATAATTACAAGAAAAAACCATCAACATACATCTATTTTTTCTCCTTCCCTTGCCTCATAACTATCATAAAATGATAAATCCCTCAAATACTTACACAACATTTGAGTGGGGGTATGATATTGATTGCAGGATCAATTTAGGTGGCTCTAGAGACCCATGTTCAAGCTCTAGCTTTTGTTATGAACATCTTAGTAACTGATTTTCGCTTTTAGGGTCATGTTGCTCCCTTGCATGACACCTTGTGGTTTTCTAAAGGGAGAATGTTTTGGTCTGCTAGTGTTAGTGTTTGAGGTCAACCTTATTGATCTGTAAAAGAAATTTTTGCAATAGATTGGCCACTTGATTCCGACTTCTCTGATGGTAGGAGTTTCAGTTTTAAGATAGGGGTTTACTATTTTATCTTATCTTTCTCCTTGTGGTAGTTCTCTATCTGTTGATTTTTTCCTTTTGTAACAATCTCTTTTTTCAATGTTTTATAACTAAAAAGGAGAAGCAAGTTCCAAAAAAATTTATTCATATAATGAATAGAGAAATAGGGCCACTATAACAATCCCCAAAGCTAAAACAAATGTCTACTTCCAGTATGAAAGACATGCATCCCAGAACACACATAAATGCTCTACGGAGGTTTCTGGTAATCACATGGCTCATAAGTGGTAATTAAACCTTATGCTTTCTTTGCTTGACAGATGGAGACTAAGCTCATGTCTAGCTCGTCTAACTCCAATGCCTTGGCACCTACACTCCCTGATTTTCTTGGTAGAGTGAACAAAAAGTATCAAGATTCATCGCTTCATCTAGATTCCAGAAGTACAACCAACAAGGGTAAGACTCAAGAGTACAATCATGTTCACTTCATTAATATACATAGGTGACCCAATGGGGGGAAATATGACTTATTAAATTGAGCACATAGATCTGTGGACAAACACACAACTCACAAAATAGATCACACAATTTACTTAGCAATTGAAGAATGAAATAGTGCAAAAATGGCTTGCAGCTGTGAATGCTTTCATTAATCAAAAGTAATCTTATAATAATTACAATAAAGTACAATGGATTTAATAGCCACATGAAATTTGAATCCACATGAGGAAATTCAAATTGATAGACTCTACTTGACTGTAGATAACCAAGACCTTGTCTAAATCAATATCGTAGGACTCAGTAGTTAACTGACTTTGTCTAAACCATAACCGGAGTTCATCGGAGCTCTAAAACACAACTCAAGTGTTACATTCAATGTTTACTAAGGATAACTGACTGTGGTAGGTGATAAATGCACCCCACATGAGTGCAGTCAAGTAAACCTAGTGCTAACTAAATGTAGAGGATTAGAATTGA
Organism: Pseudotsuga menziesii; assembly: GCA_001517045.1. NCBI lineage: Eukaryota > Viridiplantae > Streptophyta > Pinopsida > Pinales > Pinaceae > Pseudotsuga > Pseudotsuga menziesii. The sequence continues at coordinate 88,652 of LPNX010742308.1, forward strand.
ATGTAACTGACTCCTAAATTAGCTTGACTAGTCATTAACTGAATTGAATTGACCTTCATTGGTTTCGGCATTCCTAGTGGCTCCTAAATTGTAGGGATTGGTCTAGGAGGCTCCTAAACTGATGCAATCAAGTGCAATCAGTGGCAATGAGCCTCAATTAGTGTTCCCCACACTTTAGTAACTGAAACATGTGCCCTAATTAGGCCAAGTGGACCCAATGGTGTTAATGACTATAAATAGATTGGATGGACTCCTGATTTAGACATGACTCCCGATTTAGACATATGACCAAATTTGGACAAGGGAGGATTAATAATCCTAACACCCCCCCTGAATGCTAACTTGGACAACTATGGACCCTAGTAGCTAAGAAAATAGGTCACCCATTACATCAAGTAAAATAAAGTAATTGCTTAATACAAGGAGCTGCAGCAAAAACCACATGGGAAAAAATCCCCCCCCTCTATCTAAGCAGGTAGAATCAGGTCTCAAGTTTGAAAAACTTGAAAATATGTTGCTGCAATCTTCATCTCTGTGAGGTAGCGAAGCAGCATGCATGGTGTGTTGTGCACAGGTATTTTGGGGCCCGTCATGTAGACTTCTCCTTCTTCTCCAAAAATGATGATGGAAGGAAGGAGGAATGTAACCTTTGTCTCTTGTTGAATGAAGAGGTGTATGATCATATCCATTCTTCTGAATGTAGTGAGACTGATCCCTTTCCATATAGCATCTTATAGGGAGTCTATTGCATCTCCTTGAAGGAGGTAAGATAGCATGACATAGCGCAAGGGTCTTTCCTTTCTGAGTGTCAGATGAGTTTCTAGTCATCTTCCTAGCTTCCATTTAGGAAGTAGGGATTGAATCTAGATCTGAGTCACCCTAAATCTCAAGGTCATAAACTGATAAAGATGGATCTGCAAAACTAGTAGAATCTATAAAAGAAGTATATGCAATGATTTTACCTTCCCTTACAAGTGGCTGCTGAGAGTGCATTGGTTCTGAAGGAGGCAGGAAATGTGAGAACACATATGCTTTTGAAGCATGATTTGCAGTACCCTTTGATATGATGCTCCTAGTAGAGATATCTGTGATCTCCACTGAGTCAAGACCAAATATTACTTGCTTTGGAGATCCAGTATGGGTTATCTGATAGACAGATAACAGGTTTGATGCTAGGGAGGGAACAAATAGCACATCTTTGAACCTTCCATGTTCAAGTTTGACAGAGCCCTTCCCCTTTGTTTTGAATTTACTGTTATTTCCCATCTAAATACTAGGACCATCAAAGGACTGAAAAGAAGAGAATGATTCTCTGGATACAGCCACATGGTTGGAAGCTCCAGAATCAATGAGGAAGACAGGTGTTGATGTGCAGCAAGCCTTCAATGCATGGCCTTTCCTTTGGTATTCTTCATCTTCTTCTTCAGAGTCATCCTTCCTTGCGCTAGAAGGTATAGAAATGTTATGCTTTTTCAAAAGAAGAGCCATTTCATCAAGTTGTCTTCTCATACAGGAGATTTCTGAATGAAAGCCCCTTCCATAGTAAGAGCAAAGGACCTTGCCTTTTCCATTCTTCTTGCTTCTCTTCAAACCTGAAGGTTCTTTTGACTGCATTTTCTTCACAGGGGACTCATCCCTTTGCTTCCCTTTTTCATTCGCTACCTTATCTCCTCTTGCAACTAGAGCTAGATCTTTGGGAGATCGAATGATCCCCATTTGGATCAATTTATCATTCTCAGAAATAAGAGATTGGATGAAGGCATTAAGAGTGGGCATCTTCCAATTTATGAGTAGTGAGATTTACTGTTTGGAAGGTGGATACAAAGACTGAGTATTCTGCATTGAGCTTTGTGAGAATGGCAAGGATGAGCTGATCTTCATCCTTCTTCACTTTGCATTGCTTCAACTGATATATCAGATTCATGAACTTTGTGAAGAATTCATTCAGAGATTCAAAATTGGATGGATTGAGAGTAATCAGATCATTTTCTAGTTGATGGATCCTCATCTCATCATGCTTATCAAATAAGGAAGCAAGCTTGTCCCAAACCTCCTTGGGAGTCTCCAAGTCTTGGATGTGAAATCAAAGATCTCTAGAGACTAAGGAGAGCAACAGTCCATGGGCTTCATCAAGCCTGTTCATGTACTTAGCTTTGTCTTTATCTTATTCTAGCTCTTCCTCTGTTTCTTCTATGAGTCTATAGAGATGCTTGGTGTGGAGCATTACCACAATGCCATCCTTCCACTGGTGATAGTTGAAGGGACTGAAAGGCTCCACTGGATGATCCATTTTGAATGTAGTAAGAAGGACTGAGCTACTGTAGCGAGTGTAGTGAGAAGAAGAGGCTGCTTGTAGCGAATGCTGTAAGAAAAATTGATAACCTGTCACAGAATCAAATGTATAAAGTAAGGTTGATAATCTGCACTTTCAGAATTTCCTTCACAGCCAGCATAGTTGATCAAGCAAGCTTGATCAACAATTTCCTAACTTGGGATATTGAGTGGTGTTACGGAGAGAAATTCCTATGGCTTGGGGTGCCACAATAGACAGCTTGACTCTAGAAATAAATCCTTTCGAATATGCAAGAGAAATCAAATATCTAACACTAAAGGATCAAAACTCGTACCTTATTCCGGATGGTTGAAATAGATCCTCGTTGAGCTTTCCAACTCTAACTTGAATTGATAAATTACTTCCTCAACAATCAATAAACAAGACAAGCATGCTATATATATTGGTGTTAGATCTACTCTAGCATATATAATCAATAGCATATAAGCATTTGAAATCATCCATAGATAAAATATTCATTCAAACATACATTATTGGACAGGAAAAGATATTTCTATTAATATAAAATTAGAGATTACAATGAATACAACCTCTGTCGGCACATAAACGAAGAAACTGAATCCCCCACTTGGACCTCCACCACCTCAATCCTCCATCTCTCGATAGCAATCTCACAAGAAAAAGGAAAGCTTGGGAAGAACACCAAAGTGCTCCAAGGAACAAAGGGATGCAGACTCAAGCATAAGTTTCGACAACAATGGAATATAGTTTCTTTTCTCTCAATTCTCACATGTTCTTCAATGTATCCAAAGGGTTCCTTATATAGCTCTTCAATGGGGCAATGAAGGGTCAAATCCGAGCGATCTCAAGGCATATGGAAGGCCATGAGACAAGTGAGTCGGATCCATGTTAAGGAAAACTCCAAAATAATTTGGCCTTTTGACACATCTCGATGTACACGATTTTAGGGGTCAAACCCGCGTATATACGCGAGAAAGGGTTTAAAAGACACGTATAGAAATTTAAGCATGTTTTTAGGGATGATCTTGGAAACATAAAAGGTATAAAAAAGGTCCATGGGGTCCAAAGAGTCTGCAAAGGGACAGGGGAAGGCCATACAAGTGTGATTCTCCAGGTGTGGTAAAATCAGCTATAATAAGTGGTAAATTCTCCGCTTCTGGTGTAGTATTGGAAGGAGCAATTTGCTAAAAAAAATGATCTAGCTGGAGATCTGAGGAGGAGAGGTGTCTAGTCCACTGAGGCTCTGATACCATATTAAATTGAGCACATAGATATATGGACAAACACACAACTCACAAAATAGATCACACAATTTACTCAGTAATTGAAGAATGAAACAGTGCAAAAATGGCTTGCAGCTGTGAATGCTTTCACTAATAAAAAAGTAATTGGATAATAATTACACTGAAGTACAATGGCTTTAATAGCCACATGAAATTCGAATCCACATGAGGAAATTCAAATTGATAGACTCTACTTGACTGTAGATAACCAAGACCTTGTCTAAATCACTATTGGAGGACTCAGTAGTTAACTGGCTTTGTCTAAACCATAAATGGAGTTCATCAGAGATCTAAAACACAACTCAAGTGTTACATTCAGTGTTGAATAAGGATAACTGACTGTGGTAGGTGAGAAATGTGCCCCACATGAGTGCAGTCAAGTAAACCTAGTGCTAACTGAATGTAGAGGATTAGAACTGAATGTAACTGACTCCTAACTTAGCTTGACTAGTCATTAACTGAACTGAACTGACCTTGGTTGGTTTCGGCATTCCCAATGGCTCCTAAATTGTAGGGATTGTTATAGGAGGATCCTAAACTGATGCAATCAAGTGCAACCAGTGGCAGTGAGCCTCAATTAGTGTTCCCCACACTTTAGTAACTGAAACATGTGCCCCAATTAGGCCAAGTGGACCCAATGGTGTTAATGACTATAAATAGACGGGATGGACTCCCGATTTAGACATGACTCCTGATTTAGACATATGACCAAATTTGGACAAGAGGATTAATAATCCTAACATGACTTCTAATACATTATGTGGCATGTACAGTGAAGGCAGTGCCCAAGCCATCTTTAAGCTGAAATGAAAATTACAAGAATAAAATAAAATACATCACAAAATTACAAAAATGTGAGCAAATAAGTAGAGCATCAACAAGATAGGTTTCTATCACTAAGTTGCAAACAACTGTCAATGATCAGCTTCCCTGGTATAACACTATAAAGTATTCCACTCCATATCCCATAATTCCATATGCAAAGTGTGTGGAGGTATGGGATTTTCTTGTCCAAATATTTGTGTCAATGAAGATCCTCGCAAAGCACAAGATGCATTTCTCATATCATTCAAGGTCGATCTTCAGTCATCTCTAAGAAAATGTTTGCTTCAAATCTGTAGACTATCAGTTTGGGTTCCCTTCATTAACACAAATAAAAATACATGAGGTGAAATGCCAGATGAAAATCTCCTACACTATTCACTGATCATGGACTCCACATTCTTTTAGTTTGGAATGGTCTTCAACCAGTTTCATTGTGCATTTCGTTATGAATTTGTTTTTGTATTCCACACTGAATGCTCATCGTTGTCAATCAACTTTTTCTTTTTTTGTAGAATTTTGTGAGTCTTCTATTGTTTGTCACTATGAAAAGCCATCAGTGTCAATCAAATTCAAGTTCTTCATATTTTTCTTTGAAAACTTTTATGACTATAGTATTTTCTACCACGGTTTATTATCACAGATTCCAATCAATCTCCTTATGATTGTAGGCTTCATGGGTTCTTTGTCAGTATTTCTTAATATTGGTGGTTTCTTTGTAAGCTCTTTTAGGTAAGGATCTAATCAATGGTGATTGGTTGAGAAAGATAATCCCTTCTGATATTCTCTCTCTGGAATGCAAGTGGAGCCTTCTACACACAACAAAAACAACATACTTAAATTCAATCTTTCTAGCAGAAAACAATAGGGAACCATAACATGAATCCACACCATAATAAAATACAAACTGGTCAAAGACAAGATGTGAGCTTATTCCAAATGTTTTTTCTTTTCAACACTTATAAATGAAAAATAGATTTAGAAGAAAACCCCTTATCCTTCGGATTTCTGCTACTGTTTTGAGGGTTTGAGTTTCCCCTATAGTTTTTCAAGCGCTAGCCACTTTCACTGCAACCATGTGTTAGATGATCTAGGTTTATTTGTATTTAGTTCACTGTCAATATTGTTGGCCTTTCCTGCCAAGAAGGTGGGTCAAATTAATTTCAATGTAGGCACACGTATGCAATCTCCTTTATGTTGTTTTACATTCCATTCATATAGACTCAGAGGTATATGTCGGTAACTCTGACGACCTTCCTTACTTCAAAGCGTAAATTTTTAGACTTGGAAATAATCCTCTTAACAGTTTTATATCCTTAATCTAAAGCTGATAATGTGGACTTCCCAGATATAGAGTCTGAAGTGAAATAGAAATTTGAAGCTATGACAAAGCAAGAAATAAATATGAAGCATCATATACTAATTGTATGCCATAATGTCTAAAGTAGATTTCCCAGTGCAGACAACTTTCAATTCCTAGTTGCTATAGCAGTACGCCTACTAAATCAAAACATGTCTTTATTTTATGCCTTTTTATGGAGTACTCTTCCAACTCGATTGTAACCTTATAAAAAAGTGTATGTCAAATTGTTCAATGGGATGACCAACTTTGTGCAATATGTCATGTTCATATTCTTTGTGTCGTGTAGCTTTCAATAGATGAGTTCGACACTACAAATTATGCCAGATGAAGGGGATCAACTCTAAAATTTGTGTATACCAGATTGTATCAGGTATTGTTCCTTCAACTCAACATCTTGCACTGCTTTGATTGTTAGAATTCCAAGAATTACTTTCAATTTCCCAGAATAGGCTAGGACAGTCATAGAACTTGCCAACATCCCTTAGTGGACACCCATACAAAATGGGTGGTAACAGGGACCTTAATCACAAATGATAGTTTTGGAGGTAACACGCTCCATCATAAGGGATATTCCATGTCATCAAGACAACGAGTTAAGATCAGAAGCACTATGCAAAACCATTGTTTTGTTACCAAGAAAAACTTGAATTTGTAGCCATAAACATTGATATTATATTGGTTAACAAATTTTGAGATCAATTTTTGAAGGTGAGGATACAAAAAATGACCTTAATGCTTGCAATGTTTCAACAACGGTGTGGGTCTGTTCCTTATTTTCTTAAGGGTGGTCTATATTCCATATTTTTTCTTTTTTAGATTATGGTTTCACTTAATAGGTTGAATGGATACTTATGACAGTCTTAGGATTGGATTGACTTCTTAGGACATTTTATAATAAGATTGAATTTCATCTGTTTGAATGGAGATCAAGGTTTGATTTGTTAATCTTTTCTTATAGTGACCCAATTTGTACATAGGGTGAAAGCCACACCTTCAAAAATTACAGTGCTGAAGGAATACTTATGTGAGATATAAAAAAAGTTGACCCTATTCCTAGATGCAAACAGAGTATAAACTTTGATAATATGTTGAGCTCATAATATCATGCTTAAATCAAAGCCTTAAAATTTAAATGCTTTCTAAATATGTTGATGCTTATCCATGGAACTGGAGTGTTGGGATTGAATAGTAGGCTATGTGTATAGATATTGTCCCTTTAAACAGTCTTGAGCTAAAACATCATTGGATGAAATAATTTTTTCTTCAATGTACTTATTACGAAGTTGGAACTACAAGCCCATCGGAGAGAAACCTCCAAAGCTAGCAGCTCCTCAATAATGATGCACACAATACTGCAACACATTATAAACTGTCGGTACTCGGTGGAATTGTACAGGTCTAGACTCTAAAGTTTACAATTGTTTATGGACTATGTTACAGATACTGATAACAAGTCTGTTTGGGTAGAAGATAAACACACCTAGGATCCTCCAAGGGAGGCTATTCATTCTCCTATGGTTGTAGCCTATCAAATATTTCTGTAACCATTATCTCAGAATCATGAAGAGGGGATTTACTTCCCATAATTTGATGATGTTTTTGCTGCTACAGGATCAAGGATTTATAGTTGTTACCATGCCCAAGGGACTATCATATATTGCCTTATTTTGCAGTCTCTTCAAGCTTGCCTCCTTGAAGAGTTTCTTGCTTAGATTTTTTTCCATCTTTTTCACCTTATCTCATACCTCCATACTTGCGCCATAATCTATGACATCCATTACCATCATCTTTTCCACCTAGTTCAACATTGTGGAAGGATGGTATGCAATGCTTCCTTGGGTGATTTTTTATTCACCATTTTGATCGAGATCAACCGTATTTGGAGTGAGACTTGTACATAACACCAATTCCTATATTAACTCAGCAGTTGCAACAGCTAGTGACCCATGCACTAGCGATATGGATTGGAATCATCGAGACACTCACTGTATGATGTTTTCTTGATTGTAAAGTACCTAATCGACCTTTTGTGTCAAGACTGATTTTTAAAGGATCAATTTATTTTGGGGGTGTGCATTCAATTCTCATTGCCTCAGTTTGGAATTGCATTTTTCAACATTGTGGTAATTGACTATCTGTTGGAAAGGATTTTTTCTCCTTTACTCCAGTTATGAGTGTTTGTACATAAGTACATTAGCATTCCTCATTATCGAGACTCGCATTTACTCCTTATGCTTCACTTAAATGGGGGTGCCAGTGTATGTATAGCTAGTTAAAGCTTATGTAGGCTAACATGCCTATATGCTTATCTACTAGCCTAGTACACCTTGGCATATCATCAAATTCAGTGCCAAGACTTTCCAAGTTTCTTATATAAATAAACCTAGGTTTCTCTTGTAAGATTCACATAAGAAGCAATAAACTGTATTTTTGTTTATTATAAAGCTCATTCACAATATGAATTAATGATTTCTTCATTGTCTAGAGGCCAAGTTACTACTTCAATACGTGTTTAGTTTCTATTAATATCCTATAAAAAATAGAGCATGTCAATAAATGAATATTGTGATTTTCTCTTCGATGGTGGCAGATAGGAAAACAATGCCATCCCACCTGATAATACCCGGTTGAGTAGTGAATCGATCTCCCACCATTGTTAACATGCCAGCTCTCTTTAGTGACCTTGAATAAAAACTCAACTAATCTATGAATGATTATTAAACAAAGGTGGGTATCGCATCATTGATCACACTTCAGAAAACAAGAAAACGAACATTGGAGAGCTAATTTGAACACCTTACCATATAATGTTTGAATATATATGTTTGAAGGATATCACCCATAAAGGCTTGCAGGTACAAAGCTGCATGTTTACTTTTCCGTTAATATCTTATCAAAAAACAAAGGATTGGTAAGAAACGAAAAAAAGTCCATATTTTCCTAATGGGAAGAAATGGATCCCATGTCATTCCACATGATAATATCTGGCTGAGCAACGAACATGTATCAAAGTATTGTTAACATGCCCGCTCTCTACAGCAACTGGAATGATGAACTCAACCAACATAAAAATGATGATTAAACACATTATGATATCACATTGTCGGTCAAATCTCAATAGACGAATTGATGTTAAGAGGTCTACAAATATTAAAGCATCTTAGCTATGAAATGACAACAATTGTGAAGATGCAGAATTTTCGACTTCACAAGGCTAGCTAACAGAATGTTAATGGAAGATATGTTTCATATCTGCTAAACAAGTAGCTCTATAGCATCCAGATTCAAAATACAATATACAATGTTATACAATAAATAATTACATTAAGCATGTACATAAATAATAATAATTTTTTGTCTTTTGTATTTTTCCATGGAAAACCTTGCAGAAAGAAGGATATCACCCATAAAGTCTTGCAGCTACAAAGCTGCATATTTACTTTGCTGTTAATATCTTATCAAAAAACAAAGGAATGGTAAGAAACGAAAAAAAGTCCATATTTTCCTAATGGGAAGAAATGGATCCCATGTCATTCCACATGATAATACCTAGCTGAGCAACGAATACGTATCAAAGTATTGTTAACATGCCCTCTCTCTACCGCAACTAAAATGATGAACTCAACCAACATAAAAATGATTATTAAACACATGATGATATCACATCATCCTTCAGAGCTCAATAGACGAACTGATGTTAATACCTACAAATATTAAAGCATCTCAGCTACGAAATGTCAACAGTTGTGAAGATGTAGAATTTCTGACTTCACAGGGCTAGTTAACAGAATGTTAATGGAAGATATGTTTCATATCCACTAAACAAGTAGCTCTATAACATCCATATTCAAAATACAATATACAATGTTATACAATAAATAATTACATTAATCATGTACATAAATAATAATAATTTTTTGTTTTTTGTATTTTTCCATGGAAAACCTTGCAGAAAACCCAAGGGATGCTTCCCTACATTCAAACTAGGCACCTGCCAACACATAAGAAGCCAAATTCCCACAACAACCAGTTGAGCTAACCTCTTGGGATACACAGACAATAATGAGTAAGTTGGAGGTTGCAACAACATAAATTAACTCCTTGGCATGCAGTAGTAACCGTGTATAACAGTTTTGGCATTTGTCATATCGCAATGGTTTTGCAGCTAATAATTATGTCGTCTACACAGTCCAATCTAGGAATAGAAGTCATCATCAATGTTCTGCTGACCCTTCCCACTTTCTCCAAGTCTAGCATTAAAGTCTGTAGACTCCTTCCTATAGCAAAAAGTATGGTCCCGATAGCATTAATCCTACATGGTGTTTTTATCAAATAAGTAGATATTCTGCCAACAGGTACCCAGCTTTTATTTTGTTTATCCAACATCATCAATTTAATACTTGCAGTTTGATCTAACATGTACACATCATCTCCCACCACTATTGCAGGACCATACCAATTCATAGGCATTTCATTATCAACAGCAGACCATACATCATTGGATGTGTCATAGACAGCTACATAATTAGCTGAGAATACATCTGTACTAATATGTCTAATATATTCTTTAATTTCTACCATCAAAAGCCAATGATTCCCTAAGGTCTGGAAAAATATTCAATCCTTCATGGGATGTCCATTCATTCGCTTCTGAATCATATGTCTCCCAAAAAGTCAGCGCCCCTGAATTGGATCCTATTCCCCCAATTGCATAGAGACGCCCATCAACGGATCCACTAACAAAATGGCACCTTGCTATCTCCATGTTTGCAACCTTCTCCCACTTGTTAAGTAAGGGATCATAACAATAGACCTCATTGGTTGCATCCTCGATCCAACCACAACCACCCAACAAGTAGAGTTTCCTTCCAAGAACTTCACATGTCATCCCATATCTCTTTGAACATGGATAGGGAATATCAGGCAGCTTCTTCCACTTTCGCCTTGCAGGATCAAGCACATAGCAATGAACACATTCAAATCTATCTCTGCACAATGCATAAATCCAACCATCTGCAATTCCCATCCTTTGACGACAAAAATACAGTTCACTAGATAAAAACAAGAGGGTCCATACTATCATGCATATATAGTATATCTTCAATCATATATAGTATATAGTATAGCCCTGGCTTTGGTCACTGTGGATATACAATGGTCTTCAATCAAGAGGGTCCATACTATCATGCTTCAGCATCCTATTTGATGAAAACAAACTGTTCCTTTTGCATTGTACAGACAAACTTAAGTATATATCCCCTTTGTCTCGAGACCACTGTCAGGCTTATAATATATCTCCACACAGTACAATAGATGGCAGACTCAATTGCTCCAGGGATGCAAGTATCTCAGAGAAGCAAAGTGCCAAAGAGGTAATTATGTGGGTTAATTGATTTTCCGAGGCACATTCATCTTGCAGTTAATAAATATTTCATTTGATTGCCTCCACTCCTGCTCAATCTCCCTTTGATGCCCTTCCCCATGTCGTCTCCCTAAAGGAGAAATTTATTCTACAATGATTAAAGATATTTGCTGGAACTTCATGTGAGTCAGATTCTACATTGTACCACTTGGGCCACTTATCCTTGAGTTGGCCTTTTGTTTCAAGCATTCCCTTCTGATATTGGATCGAGCCAAACTACCTTCAATTGTATTTTCTACACAAGTGTTATTCTCCTCTTGGCCAACTTCAAGTGTTCTCACACCAGCTTAGAGGGAACAAATTTGCAAGCTTTGACCATCACATGAGGTGCAGTCTAAGGAGCACTTAATCTTTAGGTGGAAAATGTATTATGAGAATAAAGAGAGGTTTCATTGTCTCCACAGGGAGCTTGAGCGAATCCCTACAGATACATCTTACTAGGCCCATCAGGAAATATTCATTAGCATGCACCACCTGGGCACCGGTTTTATAGGAGTCAAACCGACTCAGAAGTGCCATTAATGTTAGACACTTGTTCAGAGATGTCTTTCTCACTTCTTCTCTATTACTAGTGGAACCTTGGCCTTGAATTTTAGGAGTTCTTATTCAGTCTCTACCTCAACCACAAGTAAGAGTGTTGTTTATATCAACCTAGGATTGCTGAGTCCAGGGAAAGATTTAGAGCTAAATTTCTTCATCTACCCAATTTTCCTTTTTTTCAAAAAAAATTAATCAATTGCCAGTTTTTTTAAAACAATTCTTCTATGGGATAATATTATCTTAAAACAATCACCGAACTTTTCTAAAAACTTAAAAAAATCCTTAAAAATTTCAACATCCTTATAAAAATATAGTCAAACATTAAAACTTGCCAATGTTTCTACAGTTAGTTAAGCATGGTCATTTAAATTTTCCATGCATTGCTCCCATAACCTTATCCCAGGTCACTCACTGGATGATATTATTAGGCAAGCACTAGGTGTTGACATATGAAGCACTGCTTCATATGACACAAAAGGCTAGCTCCCACGCATTCTTGGAGGTCGGTGCATCTTCTTCTGAGGTGCATTGTCTCTTTGTTAGGTTTTCTTCAGCATCTTAGTATCACCTTCTCGGTTTAATCCGTTTTATGTTTCCTTTCTCTTTTGAATGGTGATACATACTTGCTCTACTTTAAAGTCCCTGTGAGTTATTTTGGTCTTTTGGGGATAAATGCAGTAGATCCCAAATCCCAAATGATAAAAAAAGGCTTAAATTTGCAATGTGATCAGATATTACCCGTTCATATTCGAAAAAAATGCCATTATATTGGTTGAACTCAAAACTGCAATCAGTATATACTTCTCAATCGCATTTCAAAAAAGATAAAGATTTAAGTCGCCTTGGAAATAATCGAAACCATTGCACCTTTAAACAAAATTATTAATAATTCTAGCCCTGGAAAATGTGAACCCTTACCTGCAAATCAAACCAGTGGCGAAATAAGATATTTCGCTCCACGGGCTCTTACGAATTAGGGCTTCATGTGATGGGGACTATGCATAACTGTCGGCCGGATGGGTGAGTGTAGAATCTAGACCAGCCTATCAAATGGATTTTTGGATAAATCGGGCAGCCAACCTGGAATATTAGATCTCGGCTTTCTCCATTTTATGGGTGGATAAATTCTAGAAAAGGTTGGATGACGCTCAGAAAAGGATGGATGACGCAAGAGAAGCAATCTAGGCCTCTTCTTCCAGCCTGCGACACGCCCAATGGGTATAGTTCTTAAAAAAACCAAAACAAAATGTGAATAATCTGGGGTTGTAACATCAAAGAATCGTTGCCATTGAAATAGCTTAGATTTTGTATTGTGAAAGAAATTATGAAACGGAAAATAAACAACGATAAGATGCTTTACAATTAGCCTACATTTGTTCCTTATGATATGCTTTAACTTATTTAAAATTGACATATTAGTTATAACTAGCAATTGTCCCAACAAAGTGCTTTAATATCTAGAAAGGTTTATTTATATGGATAAATGTCACACTTGAATGACAGTTAGCATCTTGGAAGTAATATTTGATTTATATTTTCATAAAAAATAAAGGAAAAAGTGTTTTTCAATTAAACATAGAACCTTTTAAGTAATTTTATGCTCATGTAAACCATCTTATAATTAAGGACCAAGAAATTCTAAAATGTTGCAAGAAAAATTCATCTCATGGAAATACTTTACCATAGTGCGGAAATAAAAACATGGAAAAGGTCATATAGAGCCAAGGTACAAGTGTGAGTATGCATCTTAGCACTTCAAGAGAAAGCACAAAAAAACAAATTAGATAGCTATAGAAAATTTAAACACATAAAAGGCTTAAAAGAAAATGGAAATAAGTATCAACAACACTAACAACAGAGAAAATGAAAATATCATCATCACAACATACAAAAAATTGGTAAGTACAAAAGGCCAATAAATGTGTGTACAAAATCTTCATTACTCAACAATATACCCAATAACTAATTTATGAGGTTAAATCTAAAGTTATATTTAAAAATTCCTTAGTGTAACCTATGATATGATCCTTATGTCCTTGACCATGATCGGGGAAGGGAAATAGCAATCTCATGCCCTAAATACAACTTCTTAGACTCAAACATCATGAACAATTTTTTTAACCATCACATAGGACCCCTCTATGGTACCTTTGACCTATTACAGGGATATGGGTTGAATGAAGAGGCCTTGAGCACCAAGAATGACTCTTGATGTTTAAT
>LPNX010742322.1:8910-19392 GCA_001517045.1 Pseudotsuga menziesii
TTGGCTTTCTTTCAAGATGGTTTGTATCTTTGTGATACCCTTTCTTCTCGAACACTAAAAAAAGTACCATACTTTATATTCAAAGTATAAAATATGCATATCAGCTCATATACATTTAATAGGCATAAATTTTCCTCCATTTCCCCATCCATAAAAAGACTAGATACAATCCTAGATACCAGCTAGTCCTCTTACCTAAAAACATCACATAGCAATGCTACCTCACATTTGAACCAAACAAATCATAATTGTTATGAAAAAATATCCACTCAATAGCAGTGTGAAAACCAAAAAGCTATTTATAATTAAATACAGTCTTCCCAAAGATTACTAAGTACGAAAGAAGCCTTCCTAATACTATATACTAAAGAAAGGCCATCAAAACATCAATTTTCATTTTAGAATATAGCAATAGCAAAAGTGCAGTGAGAGAGAACACTTGAACCGCTCAACTCCACATAATGTATAATGCTTTCATTCATGTTTAGTGTTTGGTTGGAAAGTTTATATGCTTCTCCATTGAATTCTGTTAAAACATGTTTTGAAATTTATCTTTGGAAATTCTCCCTGAGCCTTCTAATGTTTTTCTTCCATCCATAAAAAGTAGCCACCAGTATCTAATGTCTCTAGAAAGACCAGTCAATAATCACTTTGAAGTCTCCAACTACATGCAGATATACAATATGTTTAGTTCAAATATACCTTGGGAATTGAATAAAAATAATCCATGTACAGAAGTGATTGGTCTGTCATAGGAGCCAACGGAGATGATGTAATGACATACACTCTCTAATATAATCTAATCATTAATTTCCTGTTGGAAAAAGTAATTACTCGCAGATCCATACCTGAGTCTCAGTCGACTCTGTCAGAGTCTGTATCAGTCAAGATCTTGTTGGTCAGTCTAACAAGAGGGTAGAGTCCACGATTCGGAAATGTAATCCAGTCGAATTTATTTCTGAAGCTAAGTTGTTAGGTAAGATAGTTATTACAGTCTTTAATGCAGAGTGAGTCAATCCATGTAGAAGCAATTTTCAGGTTGCCTATAAATAGTAGAACCAAATTGTAAAAAAGTTAGACAGTGGAGGAACTCAGGGTGAGAAGAAGAGAGAAAGAGGAGTCGAAGCTCAAGCTTCTGTGTAAGTGATGCAGTCGAAGAGCCGAAGCTCTGTAAAAGGATAAGTCGATGAGCCGACAAGTATGGACAGACAAGTTTTTAATATCTTTGTTATTTCCGCATAGTTATATATATGAATGATAGTTTATGGTTGAATGCATGTTTATTTGGCTGCACAATATTTCCAGATTTACCTGTGTAAATGATGTTTACATTTACCAGTTAAGTGAAAGATCAAAGAACGCATAAATTTCTCACCGCGTGCAAGCTCCAAGTTTTACGGCACATTGGTCGACTCAAGTCTTCCTACATATTTGGGAATATGTTTTTATAAGTTATTTGGATTTGTTAATGTGTCCATTTTACTTCATCTTACTCATAGGTGAAAAGCATTTGTAATTTCTTAAGTATCTTAGACTAAGAAAAATACCCTGTCGATTTCGACCAAAGTGAACCGACATGGTCGGTTGAGTGAGCCGACTTGAGAGGTCAAAGAGGTGAGCCGACTTAGAGGTCGAAGTCAGCCGACTTCAAAGTGACAAGTGGTCGAGGTAAATTCAGTCGGTAGAACCGACAAGTAAGTCGAACTAAATCAGTCGAGTCGAAAGGCCGACCAAAGTTGATAGGCTTGTCTAGTCGGGAGATAGACAAGTTTCACGCGACAAGTGGAAAAAGGAAAAAGAGGTCGGCGTGAAAAAAGTAAAAAATAAATTTTAATATTAACTGAGCGGTAAAATCAAGTTTAGTTGGCTTGGTTTTGGCTAACTTGTATCAGAGCAAGGTTTATATCAGCCAAAGGTTTAGGAAAGAAATCTTGTCTTAAAAGGTGGAAAATTAATTTTCTAAGGAAAGTTAATTAAAAATTAAAAATGGCTTCCACTTCCGTTTCATTACAAGCTCCAATTTTTACAGGAAAGAATTATGAATATCGTTCTTTAACAATGAAGGCTTTATTTAGACGTCAAGATGTCTCGGAGATAGTCCGGCATGGTTATGCAGAACCAGCAGACATTACAGCATATAACAATCTCACACAGGCTGAGAAAGATGTCTTGAGGGAACAGAGGAAGAAAGATGGAAAAGCTTTGTTTTACATACATCAAGCTATGCATGAGAGCATACTCCCAAGAGTAGCAGAAAAAACTAATGCTAAGCAAGCATGGGATACATTGGAGACTGCCTATCAAGGTTTGGATAAGGTAAGGACATCGAAGAGGCAGATTTTGAGAAGAGGTTTTGAATCTCTGTCCATGAAAGATTCAGAGAATGTAGACAAATTCTACACCAGAGTTGTTGGATTGATAAACCAACTGAAATCTCATGGAGAAGCCATAGAATATGCAAGGGTTGTTGAAAAAAAATTTAGAAGTCTTCATCCAAGATTTGAAAACTTGGTTGTGACCTTAGAAGAACACACAGACATGTCGACATTTACCATTGATGATCTGCAAGCTTCACTCACCAATCATGAGTTCACAGAATCAACAGAACACAGACATCATTGGAAGGTGCATTCGCAGCACAGTCATACATAAGCCGTGGTAGAGGTAGGGAGAGAAACAACTTCAGAGGCAGAGGAAGAAGTTCTTCAAGAGGAGGACGAGGAAGAAATCCTACAAATGTCGGTGGAAGAGGAGATAATCACAACCCAAGTTAGCCAAGTGGCCACAGGTTTGATAAATAAAAAATTCAATGTCATTATTGTAAGAAGTTTGGTCATTATGCATATGAGTCTAAGAAGAAACAATATGACCAAAGAAGGCAAAGCCCAAATCAGTCGACCAGCACTAGCACTTCGACAAGCACAATGTTAATGGCATCGACATCTCCACTTGAATGCAATGCTCTTCAAGAAAGTCCACATGACATATGGTACTTAGATTCAGGATGCAGCAACCACATGACTGGTAATTTAAACTTGTTTTTCAATCGAGACAATCCTGTTAAAACTGATGTTACACTTGGAAACAATGTCCAAGTTACTGTCTTAGGAAAAGGCACTGCTGATATTCTAACCAAACACGGGGAGAGTAAGTATATCTCTGATGTCTATCATGTTGAAGGTCTGAAACATAATTTGTTAAGCATTGCACAGTTGATACAAAAAGGCTACAGAGTCTACATGGAAGATGATCACTGTGTGATCAAAGACAAGTGTCCAAGCGACCAACTTATAGCAAAAGTGCCAATGACAAGCAACCGCTTGTTTCCATTGAGAAAGGGAAGACAAACATGGGAGCTGCATTCAAGGCAGAAAGTGAAGAAATGGTCGAGCTCCTCGACAAGGAAGAAAATGGCAGCGCTAATTTGCAAGCAACATTTCAGACAGAAGTTAAGGATGAATCCTGGTTGTGGCATTTCAGATTTGGACATCTGAATTTTGGTGGGATGAAGCTACTGCACACAAAGAATATGGTGAAGGGATTACCATTGATCGACAGACCGGAGAGGGTTTGTGAAGGCTACATTTTCGGAAAGCAGCACAGAGAGACTTTTCCAGTCGGAAAGTCCTATAGAGCACGCACACCACTTGAAATTGTGCACTCTGATATTTGTCGTCCAATGCAGACATAATCCATTGGTGGCTGCAAATATTTTCTAAATTTTATTGATGACTACTCAAGAAAAACATGGGTCTATTTTTTGAAACATAAATTTGATGCATTTGGTTATTTTCAGCAGTTCAAGGCACTCGTGGAGAACCAGAGTGGACATCGCATCAAGATCTTAACGACCGACTGGTGGTAGGCTGAGACTAGATGCTAATCAGCGTTGTCATCTATGTTGGTTTCATATCTATCCTTTTTGGCGGCAGTGTCCCCAATTTATGAACCATGCTGTTTTGGGTGTATCCTGCAGGAGGCTGGACTCCCTTTCAAGGTGTTTTTCAGCATGGCTTCCATATCTTTGCCCAGTTGAGGTTCCTCATGGATTAGTCAAACGTCTGTTTTCATTGTTTCAGGCCTTTCATTATTCGTGAGCATGGTTAAGAAGGCCAATTGGATTCTTTAGTTCCCACCACTTCTTTACAATGATCCTTGGGAAACGTTGCTCTTGCTCCGTCATTGATGCTATCTATCTTTGGAAACTAACATCTTGATCCTTATGATTCAGGTATGAACAGGAAGATATGAAGAAATATGTCCTCCATCTATTAGTACTTTCACATGTGTTTTCAGTACCATCCTTAAAACTGGTGTGCACACAAAATTCAGAGCATGGATTGCTCACAACAGATAATGTTATTGATGTATTACAACTAGCAAGATTATGTGATGCACTGCGCTTGAATCTGTTATGCATGCGCCTTATTGTGAAGAGCTTCAAAACTATTGCCAAGTTAGAGGGATGGAAAGTGATGAGACAGCCCAATCCTAAGCTGGAGCAAGAGCTTCTGGAATCTGTCGTTGAGGCTGATTCTGTGAGTAGCTAAACCCAAAATTTATTACATAAAGCATAGAGGTCTTGCATCGTGCTCAATATCTACGAAGATGTCTATAAACCGGTGCCCTAAATAGAGAGTCCTTAAAGGATTTTGCTATACCTCTTTAATCTTTTGTTCCATAGAGTATGTATGCCTTTTGGAACTTCCATGAATCTTTGCTATTAGGTTGAATGAATTGTGGAAAGCTACATATCTTACTAATGTTGTTTTGGATGAATGTAGGTTTTTGCAATTGTACTACTAAACCTTCTTGGAATACTATTCTTTTAGACATATACATTACTTGTCTTATTTTGGGCAGAAATATACCATCAGACAAGTTAGCCTTTGTTTTAACCGCCAGCATCTCGTTTCGTGGATAAATTTCATCCTTGCATGATTGGCTAAAGCCTAAAAGTGATGACTTTTTTCGCTGATTATGATGTTTATTCACAGGCACGAAGCTTACCCACTGAAAAGCTTCAGCCAGCCTATTTTAATATAAATGCCAAATGGTGTAGTTTATTTTATTCAGGTAACTTCTACGCTGTTCTTTTTCATAGTAGAAGACTAGTAAGCTAGCATTGAATATGAATTTATCAGAAATCATTTCCTTTACATCTTATGGGTTTTCTGTTTAAATAGTTCTAGTTGAACAAATCAATGCCTTGTCTTTTCAGATTTGCATTTAGATATACCTGTGGATTGATGACAGCAATGTTGCGGAGGCGATTTCAAAACTGTTTGTTGCAGGTTTTGCTTTCTATCCAGTATCTGAGTAATTTTTTAATATGCATCGGGTGTTTTATGGAAGACTTTTTTAGTTCCTCTTTAGGGGGGGATTTTATATCAGTTTTCGATCAATTGTAATGCTTTTGATATTGATAGGAGATTCAGGTTGTATCTTTCTTGTTAAAAATGCTGCAGCGAGGAATTTTGTATTGTGTTGTGATTTCAGAGGGAGTACTTTCACTAAGCATATTCACTGTATGTAATTCATGATTTTGTAGTTATATCATTTTTTGCAGCATTGGGTTTCCTGCTATATGGAGGAAGGTAATTTACTTTGTCTTTACAACTGTAGTGAATGTCTGGATGCATTATTTCATATTGAAATAGCACAGTATTGGTTATTCTGTTCCATTTAATAGCCTTTTTTGTACAGGCTGTTTTTAATGCTGAGGCGATTTCCAATTGAGTCTAAAGGGCGCAGAAAGAAGCTACATGAGGTTTGTTTTTCGTGTTTGATGACATGGTCTGATATCTTGGAAGGAATTTATTTGCTGCACGAAGTTGGATTTTTCACTTTTTAAATCCTGTATTTCAATTTCTTAGTTGGGAAGGGGTTAAGATACAGTAAAGTATTTGCCATCCTAAACAATTGAACATGACATGTCTTCCACGATGTCTTGTCCACTGCTCAGAATAATATGCTATTACAAACGCAGGCAAACATTCTTTCGTATGGATTGAGAAATTTCCTATTAACATGTTGAAAACATGCTGTTGAATGAAAAATGTATGACTTACTGATCTTGACATTATTCACGACTTGAAAATCTGTTTGTAGACTATACATAGTATTCTTCTTAAATGGAATGGTACCAGTTTCAATCTAATATTTATTATTAATCTTTTGCAGGTTGGCTGTGTAACAGCTATATGCTTCACGTGCTTTTTGATAAGGTCCTTTGTGGTAAGGACACTGTATACTATCTAAATTCCAATATTCTGGTGGTTTGAATTTAATTTGCCAATCAATCACCTGTTAAGCACACTTTGTTTAATTAGATTTTATTTCTAACTCCTGTCAATCTATTTTCAGGTTGCACTTTCTGCTTTTGATACAGATGCCAATCTTGATGTGATGTACCATCCAATTCTAAATCTCATTTACTATATGGTAATAGATTTTGTTTCATGCTCTGGGAAATTCGACTTATAACGTTTATTTAGTATTATGGACAACTGTGAGTCCATAATTTCAATTACTTTTTATTGTGTTAAACTAAGTAATCCGTGCCTACAATTATTATTTAACTTAGTGTATTGTATCTGGCCTTTTTCAGCTGGTCGAAATTCTTCCCTCAGCACTGGTCGTTTTCATCCTCCGTAAGTTGCCCCCGAAAATGATGTCAGGTCAATACCATCCAATTCGATGAGCATTGTCAACTATTGAAGCAGCACAAACTCACCGGAGAGAATGGTTTGGGATCAAAGTATCTACCATCTTTATTGTATTTTTTTATATGCCCATTATCGGGAATGAATGAGATGCTTCTGAATCACATTGAGGTATGAGATTGGTGGTGCAGGATCTGGACTGTATGTCTGAGATCTGTGTGGCTATCTACCTATTTTATGGTAGTTCATTTCTTGCAACTTTTGTAATAACTTTAGGCATTTATTTTTTTGGGGAGTGTATAAACCGAAAGTTATCCTCTTGAAATCTCGTATAGTGTATTATACACTGCTGTCTTCAGGTCGACGTAGCAGCTCTTTAACATTTTTTTGACAAACTATTCAAATATTGACAAAGATTTCCAGCATAGACATCGTTAGCTCAAAGAACAGGAAGATAGATTAAAGTATTCAAGGAAGAGAAGCTAGTGAAATGTTGGTAGTCAAAGATGAAAGCAAAAGAACATAGTTTCTTTGACTTGAGCAGCTGACCTTTTTGTTCTGAATCTGTGCAGTATGTATCCCTCTGACAAACGAGTTGCTGGAAGATTTACTGGTTGGATTTCTTGTATTTTGATGCTATTTCACTGTATTTTATCCATTATTTAGTTTTTTTTGGTAGATCAAGTTCTCTAAATGCATAAGTAACACATGGATAAGGTTTGCAGGCTAGCTATTTTTCCATGTATCCTTGAAATGATTTTTAGCAGCCTGACATCAGGTTTATGGTACTAGAAACTTCCCTGGACCTAATTGTTTTTGGGAGGACAAGGGAACTAATGATCAGATTCTAGCTGTCCTTTGGAAACTGCAAAGAAACTTGGTAGAAGTTTCTGCAGTTTTGGCTTGTTTCCACCCCGTTCTGATCAATTTTTGTGTTCAGCCTTATTAAAGCTAACGAAACCTCACCTAGATTAATTGACCACTCGAATAAAAATACCCCAATCCGCAGTCAATATAAAAAAACAAAATTCTGTATGACGAAAAGTATATGGGCCAAAAATAAAAGTGGATTGAAATAGATAATTAGAAAGACTTAAACTTATAGCTCTGATTAATAATTTGGGTTTCCATTTTTACATTAACAGAGAAAGCAAGAGAGGCTTCAGAAGATAGAGGAGAAGAAGATATACCTACAACTATACGATGCCATGGAAGCACTTGTTCACATATGCAGAGATGGCTGTCGAACAATAGGGCCTCATGACAAGGATTTAGATGAAAACCAAGGGCCTTGCAATTTCCCAGCTTGCAAAGGGCTCGAATCCTTAGTTTGACATTTTGCTGCCTGTAAAACTAGAGTCCCTGGTGGATGTGTACACTGCAAAAGAATGTGGCAACTGCTTGAACTACATTCAAGAATGTGTTCTGAACCAGAAATCTGCAAGGTTCCTCTTTGCAGGTATAATCAAACATACAATCCATGCAATCGAGTATTAACCTTTATTTTTTAGATAGTCAATCCATGCTCTTTCAATATAAAACAGTTTTGTTATCTTCCAAAAATTGTAGCCTATTTCGGAATGGAATGGGAGGAGTCCCTTTTTAGTTGCCTCATATATTGTATGTGACGTTTGCAGATTATGAATACTATATAATTATGGTGCAATTAATTGAACTTGCCGTGTTTATATAATTATGGTGCAATTAATTTAAATAATCCAAACAACTGAATAATTTCCTCTACTGTTAAGGGTGGTGAAACAGGTATGGTTTGTAGTTCTCCATCTCCTTTAACTACAGTGTCGTGTGATGATTGAGATTCTGAAGCTTACCATCTACATTCCCCCTTATAAATACACATGGATATCGAAGCCACAGGAAGGGTGGGCATTATGACTGTCTATTACAAAAGGATCTGTTGCTTATTTGATATCCGATAAAATTCGACCTCTTGTCAAATTGTCAAGGGCTCTATCTTCATTGCTTGGACATGAAATGCGAGACACAATGAGGATGCAGTCTTGCATCATATTCTTTGGACGCAATAGAAATAAGCACAATGAGAATAGACAAGAAATAATCCATGCAATGCTTATGAATGTTCAAGGATTGACACGAGAAAATTTTGTAAGCCATCTGCAGGTATAGTTGAGTTTCTACCATATTTTTACATACCTAAAACTGAATCACCTTTTGTGCTTAGATTTTGGATTCTAATTTCTAGATATGTTGTATTATTTGTCTTTTTATGATTCTATTGTTTCTGCAGGTCTAATTGATTTGTAATCTAAATATGTGTATAGATTTGATTAAATAGAGCAGTCATACTTTTTGACTTACATATTTGTCTGAATTGATTAAAATTAAAGCCTTTTTTGATGGTGTGCTTTTTCTTTTTTGAATAATCTGTAGAAGTATAGACTGTACTTGAAAATTCTCAGCGGTGTGGCGAGTCAACAGAGTAGCATGGGCAATACATTTGGAGGAGGCAGGGAATCTTCGTTTGGTTCTCTTTGCCAAGTAGATGGAATTGGTGATTTGCAAGTTCTTGCTCAATCTGGTCACCTGTCTACTTGTGCTCTTGAATCATTGCAAGCAAGAGTTCTGGGTAGATTAAATGGTTCAGTAGGCTTGGGTTTACCAGGTCTGAATTCCTCTGGAATGCTCCAATTTGCCTCTCTTCCAGGCCTAGGCTGTAATAACAGCATTGGAAGAGCACAAGGAATTGCACCTGTTAACAATCCAATGAATGCATTTCCTTGTTTATCAACTGGACTTGAACTAGATCAGTTACAGCAAAAACAACAAATTGCTAGACTTGGAGATATAGGTGCTCCTGTGGATGATCCTGCAGGATTTCGCACGATGCAGCGGCAGTTGACAGCTACAAATAGTTCCCCTGTTGGCCTGGGTTGAGGTAGCAGTGGCAACATCTTAGTGCATTTAACAAATAATGCTTTGGTGTTGCAATTGATGCAACAACAGCAGCAGAAGCATGGAAGGGGTTTGACCACCTTAACCACTGAAAGAACTATTAGTCAAATATCGGGGGAAAGTGATATTAACATGGTAATGTCTTCTCAACTACCTAATACGAATGGAAATAGTGGAAAATGGGGTAATGGTGCCGTAGTGTCAGTTTTACCAACAAATGCACGTTCAGTGGGTGGCCCTCTAAGTAGTACAGGTTCTCGTGTGCAGAATGTAAGGGAAAGCCTTTTAAGTGCCTCAAATGTTGATTGTATGTCAATGGACATTTATATTCCTCCAGTTAATTCTCTTGTAGGGCCTAGCTCTCATAATCTTATCCCAAGAAATGATCTCTCTCTGTCCTCTATTAGTGCAATGAACAATAGGACTGGGAAAATAAGCGAAGTTGTGCCATCTGACAATAGAAGACCTAATCTTCCAATTCTTGGTAATATGAATACTGGTCTTAGATAGGGTATGAATCAGATTATAAAGAAAGACTGGCAAAGTCATAATCAATATTTTGGAACCATTTCAAATCCTCTATTAAATACTCAGTTGAGCCGGGCATCTCTTCTTAATCAGAAAATGGTGGGAACATATACTGCTCAATCTCAGGGGCAGAACACTGGATTTTGTGATCAAAAGATGAATTTGGATTTCAAACCACCAGTGAACTCAGTTGTTCCAAGGTTTGGTGGACGGTGTGAAAGTGAGCAATCCACTGCAGACAGTCAAATGACGTTGAGGGAAGATTATCCAATAGATCATGTAAAGATGGAGAATGGCTTTCTCTCTGAAAATTGCAATTCTGGAGATGAACTTATGAACATTATCTTTAGACAAG
>LPNX010742346.1:0-15922 GCA_001517045.1 Pseudotsuga menziesii
CATGGAGTCCTGAATTGGGTAGAGACAAGTTGCTTGAAATTGAATACTTCATAAGTTTTAGCAGAATTCTGCGCCATAATGTTCATTTTGGCCATATAGGGTAGCTATCACAGCTGGCAAATATCATTCTAGATATACTCTCTCAGCTTCAAACATTATACAAAGAGCATAGTGTGAAGAAAAAGGGTTGGTTATTCTTAAGGCATAGTGTGTGGCTGTCTTTAATTTTATCATTGCTCGAGGCAGGTCTGTGGAAAGTGTCTCTGAGAAAGATCCCAGTTTCAAGAGAGGACACATTTTGGTTAGAGCAGACATCTAAAGATACTTCATTACTCACAATTTGTAAGCAGTTAGTTTTTTGTGTATTGAAGGATGGGCAATCAAGCGTTTTGCTGAAAATATTGACATCCCTTTTGAGCATGCATGTCAAGGCACTGCGAAAAGCTGTGCTTTTTGTTCTTGATGGAAAAGAATGCGAAGATGATGCAATGTTTTCACTAAATTTGCTGCTTCAAGCAGGTTATGACAAGTCAAAGCAGGAAGAGCTGTTGGGGAAGCTAGGAGCCAGCTTTAAGCTTATAGAGTCTGTACTTGGAACTCTGACAAAGTTTAGAGGAATTGTGAGCAAAGAAAACACAGGGAACCTGAAATTTTTTTTTCTGAGCTCCTCATTGCATGGTTTCCCATCACATGTTCATCCAGGGAGTGCAGCTGTGGTCTCTTCTACCCTCTCTATTGAGGGATTTTTGTATACAATTGAGCAATTTTTCAGAGCAAGAAATGCATTAGGGGGAATTGAGGTTGATGCAGAAGTTTTCAGTAGTTTGCTTGAGGTCATAATGACCATAAAGTTTGACCAGCTATTTGAGGGTATACATGATAAATGTAGAACCCTGTTCAATAATTTAATTCCCTCTATAGAAGAGAGATGTATGTATAGTGATCTATTTTTGCTGAAGAACATGGAAAGCCTGGTAAAAGAAATGAACTCAAGCAAGGAGGTTAACTTATCTATTAAAGAGAATCTACTTACAAGTGCAACTGATATGGTGGAATGCCTGAGAACGGATCCTAGTAAAGTCATTTTGCTTAAGTTTTATTTGGGTAACACTGAGGACTCATTGATGTTGAACCAATCCAACAAGTTCCAGGAATTTCTTGGAGGCAATGGTAACTTTTTGCCTTTAATTGATGCTTTGGATGGATGCCATAATGAGTCAGTGCATACGAAGGTGCTACAGCTATTTGTTAATCTTTTAATAGGTGATCCGAGTTATATTAACTTGAAACACACCTTGCAAGAAAAGTTATTATTGATGGATTCATCTTCTTTGGCTTCATGGCTGGAAAAAATGCTGCTAGGATATACTTCTCAATCAGCTGTAGGTAATTTTCCAACATGAGTCTCTAATTCAGTAAGAGATTCGGCTATTTCTTTCTTCAATGCTCTGGTGTCACCTTCATCTGATTCAAAATCAAATTCAATGCTCTGGTGTCACCTTAAGTTTGACTGTGGTCTGGAAGATACAAGAGATGGCATCTTCCAAAATGAATGAGGAATTTGCAGACAGATTGAAAAAAATCTCACATGTGATGAACCACTAATAATAGAAGAGGAATCTGCCCTGTGAGGAGGCAATGTATATGCACCCAAGCCATTCCCATAAGATTCCAGCTTCAACTATGTTTTTGAATGTTCAGCTTATTAGGGATGAATTAGATAATCTAAGAATATTCTATGAACAATGTATGTAAGCCTTCAATATAAGTAGGCATGCCTTATGGGGGTTTAAGACAATGCTCGATAGAGAGGGACCTGAAGCCTAGGCCCTCTCTGTTTTGTATACTATGTAATTCTACCTAATTTCGGAAGCTGTTAATATAAAAACATTTTTCTGCAAAAAATGAACAACTTCATTTGCAGCTTTATGGGTACTCGGCACTTGGCACACTTATCAGACAGTGAACTATTCCAACTTGGATTGCTAAGAGCCAAAATTTAAAAGGATCAGCTGAGCTAACTGTCCTTTCTAGAGGATACACCGCTATGATTTCTCTGAACCAAAAAAATAGAGATATTGTTTTGAGGTGAGAACCCATGGTTTATGGCTGGAGCAGGTATCATTATGAAAAATTTGTAGGCTTGATTTTAATCCCATGATCAATTCTCCTTAGATAGTCCTAATTTGGTTGAAAATTATAGGGATGCCTCTATAATTTGACATGAGTTTGTTTTGAAACTATGGAAAACTTTCTGAGAAATATTTTCCCTCAAAGGGGAACGTGGAGAAACATTTCCCAAGGATTTTCTCCATCTCGGAGGCATGGGGCACATTCCCCACCCTGTGGGGCACACGGCCGCTATGGAACACTGAGTAAAAACCTTGAATAATGTGTTACCCACCTTTGCTTCAGGCATCTACATGTCTCTATCTAGATTCAACAACTACAGGTGGTAGTCTTCCACCATCAACTGTCTGCAATCTAGGATTCTAGGTTTTTCCATTATGTTTTTTATGAGCACTTCTAATTTGAGAGAGTAGAGGCCTCTGCTTCAATCAATCAACGAGATAGATTATGGAGTCCTGCCTTTCGTTTAAGTAATTTGGAAGGAAAATGAAAATCCAATCTCTAAGAAATTGTGGCTAAGGGCCGGCTGGTCAATTGGATAACTTCCTGTAAAGACAATAGCCAGTATCAATGACGGATTGGGAGTTATGCTTGTGTAATAGTTATTAGGGCTGAATTTATCCCATCCCTGCCAAATTGCATGAAAAGGACCATTTTGGTTGGAACTACATTTGTAATTTTTCTACCCATCAAAAAACCCAAATATAAATAATAATTGAGAAAAAATGCTATCAGCTACTCCGTTTATATTCTTGGATTTTTTTTCTTTCGCATATCCAAATGTGTTGTCAAGCATCCACTTTACAAGTTAGAGAATTAAACATATTTTTTCTTTCCATGGTGTTTTGAGAGTCATCTATCTATCCCTGTATTTCACTCATTAAATCATGAGAACTACTCAAAATTTCAAATCAAATATTTCCATTCGATACCCTTATTCGGGCATCTGGTGGCATCCCCATTTATCCATCCATCTTGAAATTGTAAGCAGACCTCCCAAGCCACGGTGAGAAAGAGTTGAGCACCTAATAAGCATGCATTACGTTTGGGCCTCTACAACTCAAAATCAAAGTAAAAACCTTGAATTACCTTTTGTCCACCTTTTCTTTAGGCATCTACATGTCTCCATCTAGATTCAACAACTACAGGTGGTAGTCTCCCACCGTCAACTGTCTGCTGTGTACAATCTAGGGTTGCCAATTATGTTTTTGATGAGTCCTTCTAATTTTATAGTAGAGGCCTCTAGTTCTATCAATCAACTAGAGGCCTCTGGTTCAATCAATCAACTAGAGGCCTCCTCAAGTTCAATCAATCAACAAGATGGATTATGGAGTCCTGCATTTCATGTTTAGGGTGTTAAGGATAAGACTCATTTGAATTTTCTCATTTTTTTTCCATGATTACACCAAAATGATTTTTGCCCAAATTTCAGAAACAGAAAAAACATAAAGTCGTAGCAATATCCACACCAGTGTCAGCCACTAATCATTACAGCCCAAAAATCGAATTGTAGAGCTTTTGCCGAAAACAATATTGAATATTAGCATAGTAATTGCAAATTTATGAAGGGAGCCCGACATATCAACGAACACTGTAAAATCTTAATCCAAGAAAACCCTGGAGAAAAGAGCTAAAAGAAAAAGATGATAATGGCTCTCAATTCATGGATTTAAACAATAGCAACAACCAGGAAGGAAGAAAACAAAAAAGTGGGTGAAATAGAGAAGAAGAGTAGGTATAAATCGCTTACCAGAGGTGGCCATGGGCCTCTATAGCCCTTTCAGAAGAAGCTCGATCGGTCAAAATATATGTAGCTTGAGTGTTACAAACCACAATTAAATGGACAAAATCCCCTACTGGTGCTTGAATTTCAAAGTTTCATTCCAATTTGGTTAAATCGCAAATAGATAACACAAGATTGAACATAAATATTTAAGAAGAGATGGAAACGGAGGAAAGGCATGGGTGGATTCGCCCCTCCACAGGATTACCGGCATGCATACAATCCAACCCACCCTAAGATCTGGAACCACCAGCCTCTCAGACCCTATCATTTTATTTCTAACATTAACTATAGAGATGGATATAGGCTACAGATTTTAGGATGAGGCATACTAGTAAGTGTCGGAGATGTGATGGATCTTTCTATAAGGAGAACTAATGCACCGTCGCTTAACCGACGGTTATGAGAATAGCCATCGCTTCACCGACGCTTGTGGCCACATTTAAAAAAAAAAATGTATCCTTGTGATTTTTGGTAAGTTTAAAAAGAGAAATCCATGCTCCATCAGATTTTTCTGTCGGATTTTGGATCAAAATGTAGTAGGATCCTAAATCTATTTCTGCGATAAAAATTGCAATTTTTAACACTGAAAATCTCATTTTCAACAACAAATCGTGTTGTCGGATTCCGACCAAACTGGCCTAAAAAGGTGCAAATGGTCTAGAGATTAGCCAACTCCACTCGGAAATGCAACTCTCATCCACATCAGGCATTTTTCAAATAACGTGGTTGGCCTCCTAGCATATTTAGGCTCCTAGGACAAAGAGTTGTAGAGATGTAAATCTGAATTCCAGAGCCTTTGACCATGGAAGATGACTGGCAATCAAAATTGCCAAGGATGGTAAAGCACCCCCTTTAGCCACTCCATGGTTGTAACTTTTGCACTTGTTTGGCCACTTTGTCTTTGTTAGCTTTAATACTTCAAATATCGGTGCCCCTCCATTTATTTCAGAATCTCTATGCCAAATTATCTGGCACATATGAACTCAGCATACGCTCTCTTTTAGATCATGGCCATCACACCTTTCAACAAAGACATTGATCTTCTCTGTTCAGCACCCATCCTTTTGCAGGATCCAACATCTGCAACTCAAATTTCAGCTCTCAGGTCTCTTCAGTCCCATGTCTACCACCAAGAATTCAGCCACGGGGGAAAAGGAGGCATCCTTGAAATGCAGAAGGGACACTATCTTTGGGGAATACTCCTGCTTCAGTATTTAAGCCAATTCATAGAAATTCTACCCAAGAGAACCCAAGCTCCACTTGAGCCAAGCCTGGTTTGACCACTTCATACAAGAATCCAGTCTTCACCATCTCTTCCACTTAGATTCTTTGCAATACCCAGTAAGCACCAGGAAGAGGCATGACTATCCCTGGGGGGTTGGGAAGCAGACTAGAAATAATTGACGAAAAGGGTAAAAAGCATCCCAATAAATTTGGGAGAATTAAGAAAGTTTAAGAGAGGCAACCTAACTTTATAACGCGCATCCTTACTGAAATTGAATACCTAAAAAGTAGCATAAATAAGTTTGATTGTGGTCTGGAAGATACAAGAGATGGCATCTTCCAAAATGAATGAGGAATTTGCAGACAGATTGAAAAAAAGCTCACATGTGATGAACCACTAATAATAGAAGAGGAATCTTCCCTGTGAGGAGGCAATGTATATGCACCTGAGGTTATGGCTGGCAAACACATGATACATGGTGTGGAATAGATAACATAAAATTGTCCGATCATCAATTCAATAACAAGGTAAAGAATATGGCTACAGTATGAATTTTAAACGAAATTCATGCCAGCATCTAATATGACAGCTGCATCCAAATAAAAATCTAGAGGAAACAATACCTTATATCTTCCTGACAGAGATGTAGCTTCAATGAGGTTCGGAAGGGTAATAAATAATGTGCAGCAACTTTCACCCTCTCTATAGGGTAATTGATCCACTAGCTTCCCAACAATATATTTGATGGGGAGATATCATTCCCATTAGTTTGCTCCATTGATCCAGAAAAACTAGAACCGTGTTCCAGCAGAGAATGGCTGTCAAAACTTTTCGAGCTTGAACATTTGCAAGTGAAATAGAAGATGCAGCTCATCATGGAATCAATAAGCATGACAAAAGTATACATGATGACCAACAGAGGACCTTCCCAGATCCTAGAATACACATCACCGTAATTCAAATCCTTCACTCTATGTTCATAGAGGCTCTCCACAAAAGCAGTCCCAATAGATGTTCCCAGGAATATCATGAGACCCACTTGGGTCCTCCCTTTGATTAAATACATGGATCTAAACAATGCTTCCAAGCATCGGCAATCTTCGAAGATGGAGATCACATTTTCCAAACTGCAAATAATCAAAGTGTGTGCAAACATCATAGAAAAAATTACGCCTAAGCCAAACATAGCATAGATAGCACAGCTTGAACAAAACCCCATGTAAACCACCACATTCACCAGAATCACAAGCAGAAGGAGAAAAGCAACAATGCATCCAACAATGGCGATACATATCCAGAAATAAGTCAGTATGACACGTTTCCAGATCCTACGAATCATGGTAAGAAGCTTTGCAATTGTAAGTTTCTTGCCTGTATACGATCCAGCCACGGAATGCACTATTGCAGCTTTTGCAAATAACCAAAGGGTAACCAAGAAAGGGAAGCAGAAAGTCAATGAAAGAACACTCTCAGATAATTTTCGGCACACGAGTTTAGTAAGATGGCTCTTAGGCAGCCCAGATTCCTCTGCCACTAATCTAAACCTAAAAGATAGTTTTTCAACCACTGATTGCTCTACAAAGGCATTTGAGAGAAGGATTGCAGATACAGGGCAGATGAATAGCGCTGCAATTACCAGGAATCCTGTGGAATTGAAGCGAAGGATTCTGATGGTTTCTCTCAAGATCTCCAATGCACTCAGAGAGTTGAAGCACTGCTCCATGTTTGAGCTCTTAGAGAGTCTATTGGAAAATAGAAGATGGCCCTCTGTTCCATTATCTCCAATGCTATTTTGTATCCCTGATTCTTCTTCCAATTAAGAACTTGGGAGATGTAAAGCATTGAGTTCAATGGTCTCATCACAGCGAGCCATTGCTAGATAATTATTCAATCCGTTTCTGTAGTACACATTGGTGGGTTTTCGTTTTTAGGCATTGAAATATAAACCCAGTTGAGATCTTCGGCAGATCTGGATTGGGGGTGCTATTATAAATACGTACAGATGGCCTGTCGTGTACAGCTATACATTTGCAATTGTGGGAAAAATGGAAATTTTATTTTTCATAGGAATCCAAATGAATTGGGACTTGAAACGTCTGTACCTTGATTTGGAGATCATCCACAACAGTTTGTCTTTGAATCCCTTGAAGGTCTGCCTATTTGTGACTAACAATGCCCATTATATCAAGTTCAGACAAGCTAGGCACGTTTGATTGAGGATGCTCATGGACTTGTCGGCATTTGATGGAGGTTCTTGCTGCGTGGGAAATGGACAAAACGTGTTAAGGCTATCCAATGACCTTCGGATTTACTAGTTGTGAAAGCAGTCTTTCATGGAGGTCTGTTAAAGCTCATGTTCACATTCATTATGTTGGAGATTGATTATTCTAATCCATACTAGGTCTGCTATAAAAATAAATTCTAATCATAGAGTTGAAAATGGGAGTTCTGATACAAGAATACTGAACTGATAAAGCTTGACACATGGATCCGGCTATCAATGGTGATGTCAAAAAGCATTGAAAATTCAATAAAATTCCAAATAGGTTTGTGGGTCTGAAGCTCCTACCCGCTTTTAACATTTGGCCTCAGACTTCTGCTGGTCCTCCGCTTCTTCCTCCTCCGTTTCTTGGGTGCTTGAATGTCTATGAGAGTGACCCCATAGACATTTGAAAATGGTAAATGAGAAAGGGGGTTTGAATGATAAGAGCTGACATTCAGTATGACCAATGTATGCCACCATGATAGCACAAATCACATCAAAGGGCTTTGTATTCCTTTTTCCACAAAGGATAAAGTAGCGAAGGGCCCTCCTTCACATTAATAACCATCGCCCTCTCATATGAAAATGATTAAGATAAACTTTGAAACGATTATATAGGAAATTAAGTAGCAAATCAAATGTTATTTTAATGCTATGGACTATCGCGACCACCTTTGTGGTACTTGCCATGACCTCATTCCTGCTCTGCATAGCCTTTAATGGATTTGTCACAACTTCTTATGCATTTCCTCTAGGTCTTCTAGTGGATGTATCGAATATTTGCTTATCAATGCCTAAAATTATATTCAATATCTATTTATAAATTGTACATTTATATAAATTATGACTTTTAAGAAAAATAAAATGTTTTGCATAAGAAAAATGAGATGTTGGGCATGCCAAAATGACAACTTTCAAGAAAAATCATAAGTTGGGTATGCAATGGTTGAGAGAACAATCCATGAACTAATGGAGTAGACTAGGAAAATTGAGGTAGTTTAGCAACAATTCATCATTTTTTTTACGGAACTCATTATTTTTGTTCCAAACAAAGTAAAAATATTAATCTCAATTGGGATAAACAAAAATGATGTGTTAATGGTCTTTAGTTACCTAGATTGCCTATAGTTTTCCATACACACTTCTTTTATATTTGACCATTATATTGTGTGCCATTACCAAACAAAAGGACCCTAAGAAAATTGGGTACATAGCGTGACAAATACAATTTGGATCAAACTTTATGACAAAGAATATTTGAGTGTTGGAAATAGACTCAAAATATCATATTAAAGGACAAAAGGGCCAAAATTAGAACAAGTGAGAGTTGTGATGTGTGTGGGCTAGGATGTTGTGGCATGGGCCAAGAACTAATCACAATTGAAAGTAGTTGAGATTTTGATGAGCGATCCACATGGGAAAAATTTTCAGAGAGAGTAGTGGCTCACATGTCCTATTGGAACCGTTATACAACCTTGTCTTTTTACAATAGAATATCAATTCGTTTAGGATGGGCTAGTATATTCTTTCTATTGCTTGTCTTTTATGCCCGAGATGAAAGAAGAAGCACACATTTTCCTTTTGTATCTCACTTTTATGCTTGACCTGTCAATCTAAGTTTTAGATGTAGCTACCCGTATCTCTTCTAGTTACCTAATTATATATTTTCTACTACTTTATGTACCATAGATATACCTTGCAGGGCTAAAATTAGAACAAAATGTAAGAGTTGTGATGTGTGCATGCTGGGATGTTGCAGCCCTGGTTAAGATATAATCACAAGTGCAAGTAGTTAACATCTTGATGAGCAATCCACGTGGGAAATTTTTTTGTAGGGAGTAGTGAGTCATGTCCTATTAGAGAAATTGTTCAACCCTATATTGTTGCAATAGAATATCAATTCATTTATAACGAGTTGATATGTTCTTTCTATTGCTTGTTTCTTATGCTCGACATTGAAGAAGTAACACAGATTCTCCTTTTAATAAAGCCATAACAACCAGGACAAAGGAGCATGAGGGTAAGAATATTGCTACTTTGGCAAGTGCCCAAATGCAGTGGACATTGTAAAGAATTTATTGGATTCCAAGCTTACCAATTAAAGGATCTGTCGCTTAAGCGACGCTTATCACCTTCTTCTTCCATGTTAAATAATTGTTAAATGATTGACAATTTGAAGCGCCGTCGCTTAAGCGACACTTATGAGCCTAGCCGTCACTTAAGAGACGCTTATGAGACTAGCCATCGCTTAAGCGACGCTTATGGCCATATTTACCAAAAAAAAATTTATCCTTGTGATTTTTGGTAAGTTTAAAAAAAGAAATCCACGCGCCGTCGGATTTTGGATTGAAATGTTGTAGTGTTAGTTAGTCCAAAACAACCCAAAATAGTCAATAAAGAATCCAAACTATAGGATATAGGGAGGAATGACCATGACAAATACACCCAAAGGAAACAATGCGGTGGACAATGGGACATAAAATGGAATGTAAAGTGTAGACCCAACATTCAGGTATCCACTACTACCCTCGTGAGGGTGACCACCGGTGTAAAGACCGAGCGAAGGGAATAAAAATTCTACACAAATGGAGTAGAGGATGGAATATGACCATTCCCAAATCTATGAGCACGGTAAGGGGCTTTGATGCCCC
Source organism: Pseudotsuga menziesii (assembly GCA_001517045.1). Taxonomy (NCBI): domain Eukaryota; kingdom Viridiplantae; phylum Streptophyta; class Pinopsida; order Pinales; family Pinaceae; genus Pseudotsuga; species Pseudotsuga menziesii. Next base: position 10,056 of record LPNX010742346.1, read on the forward strand.
CAAGTCTGACACCAAGGTCTGTACTAGGACCAAAGATGGGTGATAGGATACCAGGCATGCCGAAAATAAAAGGACCCAAACTCAAGAGAGAATAAATATAATCAAGTAGCCACAATCCCAAAGGCCAACTGGCACACAAAGAGCACTCTCCTATGAAAATCTACAGCCAAAATACAAGCAAACAAAGGAGAGGATATGTGAGCTCTTGAATGAAGCAGGTATGTCTCACCTAGGAGAGGCTTCAGACTCCCATACACAACAAGCGGAGGTTCGTAACCAATTATAGTGGCCGTTATCTTGAACGTATAAAGCGACAGTTCTGTCCGACCTCTACTTCGCCAGGGCACTCACAGAATAAACTCTGCAAGTACCCCCTATGATACCTGGGTAAGGCAACTAAGGTCACCTCAATATAACCAATGCTCAGGTGGGCAGTGGCAGGCGGGATCGACTGTATTGGGCAGGGTAGCAAATACCGAAACTCTCGAAAGAGCCCCCAGATACAAATACAATCCTGGAAATATCTCTAGTGCTACTCAGTTATGACCAGGGGTCATCCCAATCAATAACCACTCACACTGCCTCGTGCTTAACTCCCTTGTAAGATGAGGACCCTGAGAAACACTAATTATACCAACGAATTCACTATCTCACCTAGACAGACACATACTTGGTTTTGTTTAGTGGTCTTGGATAATTTACTCACAATGAACTATTGCAAGACCCTAAAACCTAATCTTGTTGGTTCACCCTATAAAATAAAAGAGTGTAATTCATTTTATTATGCATTGATTTTAATGGCTATAATTACCCAAAGGGAAATGGCCGTGCAAATAATGATATGAAGACTCGGCAGTGAAATAAAAGTGCACACCTAACAAGCAATGCCAAGTGCAATCTTGTAGAATGGAAAACATGGTATGCCACTACATGAGATGCATAAATATATATTCATTTCCTAATGCCAATGCAATCATTCCTATATGAAATCTTAAACACAACTCTCATCCAAGCAATCCAATGCAAGTACCTCCTCAAATCCATATCTAAGATGCAACTAAGAGTGCAACTACTTTGTATTTTTCAATATAAAAGAATGAAAAATGCAATAAAAGTCATCTAAAACTCTCAGTCTCCACAACAAGTATAAAACACAAGCCCAGCAAGACACCAAGAAAAAAAAAGAGTAATGCACTAATGGCAAAACAAAAAGGATAAATTACTAAAACTAATTTCAAAGAAAAATCAATGAAAAGGCGATCTCTGGTCACAAAAGAAGCATCCAATAGACAACATCAGACCCAAGGAAGACCCAACCACACTCACAACCCACCCAAAAACTTCCCACAACATCAAACTCACCAAAAGGGAGGATGTATGTGACTGTTTAAAGAACAACCGCATATATCCGCAATTTTTGGCCAAAAAGCTACATGTATACGCGGATTTTGGCCAAAAACCTGCATGTATACGTGACTTTTGACCAAAAATCTGCATATGTACGTGACTTTTGGCCAAAAACCTGTGTATACAGAGAAGACAGTGGTAAAAAACAGGCCAAGGGTCAAACCAATAAAGGGAAGTGTCAATGGATGAACATACTATAAAATGCAACATAGAAACAAGGAGAAACCAAGAGCAAGTTGTTGGGACGCAGAAATGTCCTTTTTTCATCCACTTTATCTTTGCTATTCCTCACATTTCATCATCCCATTAACCTTTTATTATACCATTTCCATACATATATGTGGGTTTCACCTTATCATTTCCACTTTATTTATTTTTAGTATTATAAGTGAATTTATGATTAAATATTAGAAAATTAACATGTTTTTCACTAATATCTCAAAGTATGGATGAGCTTTGTAATGTGTATGAATATGTGAAGGATTAATTCAAAGAAAATAATTCAAGTATATCTCCTCCACCATTTCAAGGAGATATTTATGCAAAGAATATTCCAAGGAGAAGATCATGGAGATTTGGTTGAGAGACATGTGGAGAGTTTGTGAAAGATATGTGGAGGATTTGAAGGGATCATATCTTGTAATAATAGGAAAGTAATTGAGTGGTTGAGTGAATAGTGGATCTTTCATTATGAGATGGTTATTTCCTTCATGTATAAAAGAGAGTGCTCTCTCTTCATTTCATAATAATTATTAAAGGGGATATTATCTTAGAATATTTTAGATCTTAGATTATCTTAGAGAATAGTAGATTGTAGAAGTTAGTCTTGACTTTGTAATATGGAAAAGGGAATTCTTAGCTTTTGTTCATAATCTTGGTTTGATGCTTTCATGATTTATGATTGATTCTTGTGATGTAATTTAAGATTGTTTTATTGTTAATGTGATCTCACATGTGTTGTCTTGTTTCTCTTCATATGTTGTCATTCTTTTATGCAATTTACTTTCAGCCGTGTGTTTCATCTTCCAGCATTAGATTAGTGATTACTTGTTTCAGTTTAAGGGAGGTTAGATTAGATTAATCTTAGTTTCACAGGGGGTTAGATTAGCTTAATTTCACTTCAGTCTTTCATATACTTTGCAGGTGCTTCGTAAGACTATGAACTTCGGATTGACAAATTAAATGGCTAGGCAATTACTACAACGGAATTAAAATGACATTAATTCGGCCCAAGATTTTCTTGCCATTGCCGGGGAAGCACGATGGATTGAAGTGTAGATTTCAATTTCTGCAAGTGTGGTAGTGTAGATGTCGATTCCTGCAAGTGTGGTAGTGTAAATTTCAATTCCTGCAAGTGTGGTAGTGTAGATTTCAATTCTTGCAAGTGTGATAGCATAGATTTCAATTCCTACAAGTGTAGTAGTGTAGATTTCAATACATGCAAGTGTGGTAGTGTAAATTTCAATTTTTTGCAAGAGTGTTTAATTTCCGCAACTATGAAGAGTTATTTATTTTTTTAGAGTGTTTTTTTTTACATAAATGGTTTGTTTTTATTTAAGATTTTCAAATTTCAGTTTTGGGTGTTGTAAGAATCCCTTTTTCAACATGGTTTAATAATGAGTATAAGTCTGGAACTACTAACTCATGCCTTGGCAAAAGCTAGATTTTCCTCATCCTAGGAAGAGGAGGTCTTAGTAGCAATAAGATATTTAACTACTCCTCCTGAATCAAATGAGGAATCATCATCAGAAAACCCCTGCGCATGTGAAGGTGAACAAGTATTTGAATAGGAGATTGATGAAGACGATCAGGAGATTGAGGAGGACCACGAGGAGTTGCAGCATGATCTGAGGAGTGAAAACTATGCCTACGAAAGCCCTATCGAATGATGGTTTCAAGCGAGAATGAGATTAGAACAATTTATTTTTTCTTTTTATTTAGTTAGATCATAGCCACAACAATTAAATTTTTTCATCTTTGTATATTGCCATTGTTCATTCATGGGATTGAAAGGTAATATATTCCTATTACTGTTGTGTGTATGGCTACACTGGCTATTTGATTACACGTAACTGTTTTCTAATTCCCAATTAGCATAGAGTAGGTAGGATTTTATTTCTAGTCTTTTCTTTCACCTAGAATAAGTATGCTCTCCTCCGCGCTTCGTGCGATCGTGAGGATCAGAAAGTAGGATGTTTTCTAAAATTTTCAGGAATGAATAATTAATGTTTTGCAACATGCTTAATTGATTTCATATTTATTTTCCAATTTATTATTTCCATTTGCTAAAACATTTTTCAATTGTTAAATAAAAATAGTCTGCAATTTCATTTTTAAGTTGAACAACTATTTCATTTTTTTGGCATTTTGGCTTGTTAAAATTCGCTAAAACACAGTCGGGACAGTCCTATTTTTAGGGACCATAAGGGCTTAGTTTTAAAACTTGTTTCTATCCAAATTATACCTTTAATTCTAGTTTCCAATCCAATTTTAATTCTTCAATTTGGTTCTAAAACAAAAAGGATATGGTCAAAATACTGACTGGGGGTGGAGTAGGCAGCTCAAGAACATAGTTGGGACAGTCACATTTTGGGAGACCTAATGGATGAATTTTAAAAATATATTTCTACTGAATAATCTCCTATAAATATAGTTTACAACACATTTTGAATCATTCGATTTCGATTTCGTACGAAGGAGATATGCCCAAAATACTGACTACCTATCCTAAATCTGCACTCTAAAAAAATCTTCTTTCTCAGCTGTTCATTGGAATATTTGACCCATCAATTATTCTTGTATTAAAAACATGTTTATATTGGATATACCTAGATGAATATATTTTCATCTCCAATTGGAATCACATCAATCCATCTTTTAACGAAAAAGTTGTACTCAAAATAGTGACAGTTGGTCTAGGCTAAAACTCACAAACAACATTATGATGCAGGATGTTATTCAGATTATATGATATACCATACCATAGAATTTTTAAAACATATTTATACTCGAAGTATCCCTATGAATCCAATTTATTTTTTATTTGGAATCATTTAAATCAGGCGTGAAACAAAGAAGTTATTACCAAAACACTGTCAGGTAGTTTACGTCGGCCCAACATGCATCTCAGATAAGAACACCTTGACTCGTGTCTCTATTTGAGGCCATATGGAAATGAATTTTGAAAATACAAGACATGGGTTTTATGTGTAACATCCTCCTTTACCTAAATCCCAAGGAAATCACCAAACAAAGTCACGATTTGCGATATACAGTTGGTTCTTCAAGAGGGTATTTTCCATATTTACTGTGGCGACCGGTTCCAAGCAACTGAAATAATAAAGTCCATTGCTGTGACAATAAAGGCTGAATATAGTTCTCTAAAGGCTGAAAAAATCTCAGAAAAAGGGTTGAACAAAGAAAAGGCTGAACAAAGCTGAGAAAAATAACTGATCTTTCTCTGGAAAAACTGTTATAACACACAGAACAAGCTTCAATCTAAAAACTGAAATTCAATGATGAATGTCTCTCTGTATGAATATGTGTTGGATCTATGCATTTAGTTTCCATAGTTGTGTGTGCATTAAGTAATGATTAAAAATGTTCATTGCGATTTTGCAATTGGATAACTCTTTTTGTGCATAGGATGGTAAAATGAAATAATAAAATCTCCACGGTGCGACTTTGTTCACTACCAACGATTTTATTTCCCATCAACTCAAACGAAAAAAAATAAATATGGAGAAAACGATAATTCCATGCATTTTTAATGAGAATAGCGAGCCGCAAGAATGAATTTGAACTCCTTTTTTTTCTTGTGAGGTTTGACAGTGTAGCATATGAATTTACAGTAAAGGTCTAAGAAACACATCCACGATTAGCTCTAGAGGCTCGAGACAATCATCTATTGGAGCAGTCGTTCACCAACAACAAGAGAAGATCGATACTTATGTGGTAGGTATGCATGCGTTTTATGTTAACGACGATTTATGCAGGATCTAATGGGTGTTGCAGCTCATTAATGTAGCCTAATATTTAATTTTAAAATCCGTAAAAGTGCAAAATAAACTAATTTTCTCACAGCATAGCAAGTTTCTTATGTGTCACAGTCGGTTGTTGTAGCCACTGTTGCAGCTCACTATTGCAGTCGCTCGTTGTTGCAGCCATTGTTGTAGCCAGGTGTTGCTACCGTTGTCGCAGCTGGCTGTTGCAGCCGCTATTGTAGCTGGTTGTTGCAGCCACTGTCACAGCTAGCGGTTGCATCTCGCTGTCACTTCTATTAAAGTTTTTAAATTCTAAATGTTGAATGTCCATGAATGCAGATCAGATAAATTCAATTTTAAGTGTTTTTGCCATTACTTTTATTTTATTTTATTTTGGTGTGTTGTAAAAATAAAATAAAAACAAGAAAAATATATAAAATTATAAAAATTATTTCTTTTGTTTTACATTTTGCAAAA
>LPNX010742398.1:5270-16236 GCA_001517045.1 Pseudotsuga menziesii
ACCAAATTAGCAAAACCAACATCAATAAATAAAATCTGAGGAGACTCTTGTGAAATGATTTCCATAGTCTTCTCAACCATGGTATCCATGCCATCGTATAGCTCTCCCAAGAAAGGTTGGTCTATGTCAGCGCTTCTAAGAAGCTCAAATGTCGAGGTTGTGAACTTGAGCAAGAAATCTATCTTGCTCCACCACTCCTCATCAAGGCACAATCTACGCACCATAGTTCCCCATTCTGAATCTGCCTGTCTCCACTCGGCCCAAAATTGACTCTCCACCATAGAAACTAATGGTTGCTTCACCTCAACAAGACGATGCAACATGATGAAGTTGGAGGCAAACCTTGTTTCGACAACTTTCAACAACTCCAATCTGGAGTACTCTCGAAATATGGCTTGAGATTGGTGGTGGTTGGTGATGAATTTAACTATCTCCCTTGCTTGCCCTGTGAGTTCCTTGATCCATAGAACTTTGTTATCTATCTCTTCTAAGATAAGATTTAGATTATGGACAGTGCAAGGTGTCCAAAAAATGTGATCAAACATGCTCTCAACAATTAAACTTGCAGCTTTGCAGACTGGTGCATTATCCATGATAACTTGCACCACCTTTTGAGGCCCTATTTGCTCAATAGCTTTAATTAAAACATTAGTAATGAATTGAGCATTTTTCACCTTCCCTAAACAATCTTCAGCCTTTAGAAACATTGCTCCTTTTGGAGAAGTGGCAATGATGTTTATCAGTGGCCTGCGCCTGGTATTTGTCCATCCATTTGAGACTATGGTAACTCCAGAGCTACCCCATGAACCATGAATCGGTGCTAAGATATCCTCCACAAGATCCTTCTCCTTTTTTAGGAGATAGTTCGGACTTTTTCATAGTTTGGCCCCTTGTACCCTGCAGAAGCTGTGTTAATTGCCTGCATGAGATCATTCCAGTAAGGAGATCGAACCACATTGAAAGGTATCCCACAAGCATAGAGGGCCCTAGCCACCCTTGTGTCAGCTTCTTCTCTCCCTTGAACATTCACCAACTTGGCTATTCTGCTCTCTTGTATTGAAGAAGTCCCTTTGGCATTTGGTACTTGTACTTGTTGTTGAGTTGCTCTCCTCTTCCTTGCTTCAAGCACAATCCTTGGCTCGATGTTTGGAGGTTGAACAGAAAAATTCCCAAGCTGGTCATGTCTTCTTTTAATCCTATCAGCCTCATCTTGCTCAATTTCATACTTCCTCCGATCACTTGGGTCACTTGTTTTCTGGCAGCCTTCAATACCCTTTTCTGTTGCATGCAATAAATGTGCTTCAACTCTTGGGTAGGAGCCCTTATATGGCAATTTGCATAGAGTACATCGCCATTCCCATGAGCCCAAAGAGGATAGTATTCAGTCCTCTTGTTGACCCTAGGGGTTGAAGCAAGAGCTTGGTTGGAAGCCATTATTGCTACAAAAAAAATTTAAAAAAATTACCATTTCTCTGAAGGCTGAAGCATATTCCATGACAAAAGAAAAAAAACATTAGCAAATAGCATGTATAGAGCATGCTTCTCACCTCAATCGGTTTCCTGTAGGTGAAGATGCTCCAAAACACTGCCAAAAGCACAGAATCTGTCCATCGTGAGCTGCTCAATCCACCACCGTGAACTCTGTCCAATCATGTCTCTATACATAAATATATAATTCAAGTGATAATCGAAATCTGTCTAACTCTAAACTTTTAAAGTAACAGTGATGATTGATCAAATAAAGTGATGGTATGTTACATTACAGAAAATGATGTTACCTATCTCTAACCGTTAGCTCGATTCTACAAAACAGAGAAATACGCTATCACCCAAGTGTTTAAACTTCACCGTGAGCTGCAACTACTTTCACCGTGACCAACTGCTTTCACCGTGAGGGAGCCGTGAGCTGGAAAAAAGAGCCACCGTGAGGGAGCCGTGAGTTGGAAGAAAGAGCCACCGCGAGGGAGCCCGTGAGTAAAAAATTAAATTGCTGGCCCGTGAGGGAGCCGTGAGCTGGAAGAAAGACCCACCATGAGTTGTGAGCTGGAGGAGGGAGCCACCGTGTTCAAGAGGGAGCCACCACCGATTGCTGGAAGAGGGAGCCACCATTGTAAGCCACCACGAACTCTGCAAACAAATGCCGTGAGCCACCATTGTAAGCCACCACCGTAACCCACCATGAACTCTGCAAATAAATGCCGTGAACTAAACCCGTTGAAGTCTGCAAAAAAAAACAAATGTCGTGAGCCCTGCAAACGAAGGTGAGATTGCCGTGGTGATATGCTTCTTCTTTATAGCATCACGACAACCCTATACGTTTTATTTTATTAATAAACAGTTAAAATATTAATTAAAATACGCTGAATTTAATTTGATTTGGGTGGAAATGTGACGGAATGAGGCAAACTGAGACGGAAACTCGTCCCCACAAAATGGAAACTCATCCCCACCACACGAAATGTCCCCATGCCCACGGGGATGCGTTTCACATCCGTATTGTATGGTTTTCCGAGTTTCCTTCAGGAAATGCAGTGGGGTGACATTTCGTGCAACGTTGTTATCAACATAATGAAGCCATCACTTGTTCTACTGAGAATCACCCAGAGGCATCTCTCACTGAGAACATGGATCAAATAGCATCTACTAATGGATGCTATAATGGAGAGGTACCTACTGATGGGTGCCAAGGAGAGACATCTACTGCTGGATGTCCATTCCTCTATGTTGGTGACATAAAGTTTCCGCTTGATGAGACTACTGCAAGTACAAGTTCTCATGAGTATGAAAAAGATGAAGATTTTGCAGTAGAGGAAGAGGTCCTAGGATCAATCTCACCATCACCACGAGCTTTACGAGGCTGATCCTATGTTGGATGAAGAGAAGAATTCTTTTCATAAGATTTCCCATTTTAAAGGGTCAGTCAAGATGAATGACAAGAAGATTCAAGAGGCCCTAGCCATTCTCCAAGTTACTAGCGCATGTGTGTCCCAATTGGTTTGGAGAGATGATTCCATGGAGGCACGAACTTCTAATGGAGTCATAGAGAAGATCCAGAAGGTAACATCAACAACTAAGGGTAATCTCATGTGTTTTCTTTCTGATAGAAGTCGTTTGATTGAGCTTGTTGAAATGTTACATGAAGCCTCCATAAGAGATAATGAGGAAACTTGCAAGGTCAAACATGAATTGAATTCCACCCAAGATTGTCTCAAGGATGCTCAAGAAGCACTTCAAGAATCTAAGGTCCAAAATGAGCAACTTCTTGAGGAGTTGCAAAGTTCATGGTCTCCTTTCTATGTTTTTTATTTTTGTATGGATGGTAGTAGAGAGATTCTTCATGGTGTGGCGAGCCATGAGATTCAAACTGATTTGCAGATGTTTGAAGGGTTGAAAGATGAGAAAGTTGAATACCAAACACTTGCCTTGGATGAAGAAGAACACAAGTTGTCTTATAGTGCAAGTCTCGCACTCGTGGAAGAGGCACATGATCGTACACACATGGGACCAACCTTGAGGAGAAGCTTCACATTTCTTGACTTAGAGGATGAGTTGGTCCATTACACTTCATCCCACACTGTTACTTCTTTCAGTTTTCATCCCAGTGAGGTTTGGGTGAAGGGTTTTTTTCTGTTAGTGCCACATGAGAAGTATGAGCTCCATACCCTTCATGATGATCCTATGTTATGTGCACCAATTCCTTTTCAGCAGCATTTACATTCATTGTTTTGTATCACTTCTACTTAGGGATGCACTTCCTCGAGCCACTTGGAGGCTCCTTCTTTGATTGATGGAGGTTCTTCATCCATTGCTTGGATAAGAGAACACAGGATGAGACAACTTGTTACATTCTACTCTTTCTTGCAGCATTATGGGAAATGCGATCCTCATCTATATCATTGGATCATATTTGATTGGTATCTTCATGATTGTGTGAGTTTTGTTATCCACTTATTTGTACCATAGTTGGATTACCTGAGGAGCCGCCAGTCGACAAACAAGATAAATGTTTGATTCCAGTGTATCAGATGATCTGCCTTTGTGCCTAGCCAGTTTTTGTTTTGAATAATTATGACCATGGCCCTGCGAGGTATGTAATAAAATGTGCTAGTAGGGTGTTTTGAGTGGTTTGGTCTCTTAAGATGTAGAATTTCAACTAAGGTATTCTAGGGAGTTTTTTTGCCCTTGACAATTATGCTTTGCCTATAGCCGAGTATAATTGACGAGGTTTTCTCCCGCTTTCTTCAAAGCTGGAATGCCCGATTTTGAATTCTGGGCCTTGGGGGTTTATTAGAGCCCAACTGAGTATATATAAACCTACTAGACATTGTTAGAATAGACTATGGTCATGTCCTAAGTCACTAGGACCCTCGGAAAAATTTTTTTACTGAACGCGTCAAAATTTTTATTTTTATTTTTTTAATTTTTCCTAAGTTTTTAATTAAAATTTTCCATAGTTTAAATGGGAAAATTCAATTTGTAATAGGTTAGTCACCCGGAACCCGAATTCAGTGATTGAAGGCTCTAACCTTAAGCCAAAAATCATTCTTGATCAGCTAGCCAGCCAGATCCAAGTTTCAGAAGTTCATTCGGCCTCATAATTAATAATTTCTCAAAAAAGTCATTTACGGAGAAATTATTAATTAAAATATTAAAAATGAATATTTTGGAGAAAATAAAAAAACTCTCCAAAATAAACCAAATTGAATAAAATAAAAGGATAAATGACATGGCACGGAGGATTTATGATGATTCCAATCAATATCGGTTAGTTTCAGATCAAGTATCGGAGTGTAGCAGTTGAACTATAAGTCATAAATTTGCCCTCTTTGGTCAAGTCTGTTTTTGGTTGAAGTGTGGGTTATCTATTGGTTGGGTGATCATTACGAGGGAGGATGAACCACCTCACCCCCTGTCATTACTCCAACACTCACTTACAACTCAGTTGCAGCTCAGTTCAACTCCAAATCATCATGCCGAGGTCATTCAATTACTCTGGTGTTACTCTTAGTCTGGTTTTAGGGATTTGAGCCCTATTTCCTTTTCTTTTTGTATAAATAGAGGCTCTTTCAGCTCTATCAAGTGTGGATGATTGATGTAGAGAACCTTTGGTGAATTATTGTAATGCTTGTTGCTCTTATGCAACCTATTGTTTAATAAAGAAAGGCTTTGTAGGCTCATGCTGTGTAGATCTTGGATGCATATGTTCCAGTTGATGAGGTGATATTATTTCAATTTCTTTGCTTTTGTTAATTTGTGGGTATTAATACATGCTTTAGAGGGCTTATAAAAGCACGTAAGAATAGGTATTTGTAGCTTTCAAGTTACCTATTTATTCCATTTATTTTCAGAAATCTTAAAGAGCATTGTTTTATTCAGTTGGATTTCATGCTTTTGTGATTTGTTTAAGTAAACAATACATGATTTAACCTTCGTTTTGGCAAGTGTATAAGTGTTTGTCTGCAGATCACTTCACCGTATCAAGTATAAGGTTGAGCTAAGTTGCATCTCCTTTTCTTGGAGCCCAGCATACGTTTCTAGTAGCTGCATGCTTTTTGGGATCCAAAGTGGCTTCAAGGATTCAAGATCCAAGTGGTTTTATCTTCTTTATTCACCCTAAAATTAAAATTTTGCAATTTCTCCAATTTATGTTTGCAAGTAAAATTTCGATTTATAAAGCTAATCATTTGCATCTTACTTGCTCTCATTTCTAGATCTAGGAAGTGTCAAATTTTTTTGCATTTTTACTTAGATCTAGTTAGTACTTGAAGTAGCATAAAGTTCATACCTTTGCTTAAGTACTAAATGTATTTTGTTAATGTATTGTATTGTTTAATCCATCATTTTGCAGGAAAATAGCTCGCTGGTTTTTCTCTTTTCGTGACAGGTTAAGCGGGAATGTTGGCAAAAAATCAAAGATATAAGCCCCAAGAAACATTTTTTTCCCCTTTCTTCACTCCCATTCTCTAGGTTGCCTTGAAGACATTCTCAAGATCACAAAGGACTCCAAACTTCAAGCATTGTAAAAAAATTAATAAAAAGTGAGTGGGATTACAGCTCCTACACCCTTCTTCCCCCATTTAGGGAAAGCCTGTATCGTCCCTTTGTCATGCTTGTATTTTATGTCTAATAAACTGCTAAAGGTAGAATAGGATAGAATAATTTCATAATCATTAAAAGTTTGTTTTTCATTAAAGTAAGGTAGTTTATTTTTGATTAGTTCATCATTCATAGAATATAAAAGTAAATATGTTTCTTTGTTTATTTACTTAGCTGAATGCAAAGTCTGTTTACCCTTTTGATATAATTTTACTTACCCTCTTGCTTTTCCGATTAGGGCCTAAAAAGCCTGAAAGAGACTCTTGGGTAGTGTAGCTTTATTTTTCTTTTAAGTTTAATCAATTAATTAATTAAGTCTCTTGAACTTGTCATAATCCAAGTCAAGAACACTCTCTATCGGAGAGCATAGTTAGACTTGCATATCCTTGCATTAGGCATTTAGATTAGCTAAGTCTCTTGAACCTTTGTCATAAGATAAGATCAAGAGCGCTCTCTGTCGAAGAGTTTTAATTAATCTGTTTAATAAAATTTGCAACTCACTCCCTCATAATTAATTAATTTCGTTGTCTCTTTGCGGGAGTATGCTTTGACCGACTTCAAAAATCGGAGTAACCAGAAACGACATTGGATTTCTAATCTTGCAAGAGAAACATATTAAAATTTAAACCCCATAACCAACACACCGGTGTTGTAGAGAATTTCCTAAGTTTTTCTTAGTAGAGGCGCCGGAACTCCCCGCTGTCTAAGCTTCTCAGCTAGCTGGTCAATCCTCGCGATACCAGCCTGGGATACTGGGCGGGCTGTCATGTCTTCAACAGATTAAACTTGGAACATTCTCCCGGCTCTTGATAATCTTTCGTTGACACCATAAGCAAGATCACTTAAAATCCTTAAAATATAACAAGAGCACTTGCACAACTTAATATTCACTAGCTTTATTTCAAGACTTGCTGTTAATTCCTTTACGCATTGCAGTACCCCGACTCCATAAGGCATTGGTCGATTATTTTACGTAATTGTTATATTTGGATCAATTGTCTTTGGCCTGTTTAAATGTTTATCTGTGAATGCATCCTTATTTTATAAAGTCTTGAATTATTGTCTTTCTTTCAATTCTTGCAACATGGATTTCTTTTTCTTATGTTTTGAATTCATAATAAACAAACACATTTAATCACAATAACTCCTAAACAACACCCATCCGCATTCGTAACCAATTAAACCACTTTAACTACATTGAGCCATAGAAACTCTTTGTTAGGGACTACCTCCCTTGGCTTCGTTAGGAGTTAGCCTAAACGGAGGAGCTAGGAGTAGGTGACAGTACCTAGCTTTGTGCTTGCCCCCAAGGTCACACCTCTCCCACTTTCTCAAGTGAGGAGACAGCTTTCAGAAGATTTCTGCTGCTGGTGTGCAATCGGCGGACAAGAAGTTTGACACATGGTGATTTTCTTGCTTGGAGGTACAAGCTTCTTGAGTGCTCTTTGATGGATGATTACTTCAGCCACATTGGGAGTGGCATATCTTTGTATCATTTCACTATGTTTCATTATGATGTATCTATATTAGTGATTATGATGTATGGGAGAGTGCATAGTAGAACTTGGGATCCTGGCACCCCCTCCCCATGATGTATTATTTTGTACCACTCTATGTATTGATGGAATGCACCAGTTATGGGATCCTTGCATTCCACACTTGGTTGAAATAATTGGGAGGATATTGTACCCCTCCTACTTTGATGTATTGTTTTGGGAGACCTTGTGCATGGTAGAGATGCGCAAGCATTGGGACTTGGGCATCCCACATGCTAATTTGTATGTATTCACACTATGTATTGTTGGGGTGTGCAAGTGTTGGGACCCTGGCATCCCATACTTGCGGGACTTATTCTTGATGACATTTTGCACTAGGAGAGGGAGCAAGGAGTGGGACTTAAGCATTGTTGATTATGGGAAGCTCATTGGGAACACATTTTGGTTGGTTGGCTTGAGGAAGCACACCTCTTCTCTTCTCCATGGGTACATCTTTGCAGCAGTTCGTTATTGTTTCCTACATGCTTTTGGATGGACTTGTGTTTTTCTTACAGGGTGTCATGATGACTTCCATGTGACTCTTATGCATTGCATAGGAGAATATATATTGCACCTTGTATTTTTGAGTTCATTTGGGATCTTGGTATCATTTTTACTTAGTCTTCACATTAAGTGCATGGCTGATGGTGGAAGATTGATGATGTGATGGTATTTCCCAATAGTTTCTTCATTGCTTGAGGACAAGCATATTTGGGAGGGGAGGACTGTCATTGGCCTAAGGAAAATAGACCAAGGTCACCTAGGAAGAACTTAGAAAAATTATTAATGGTGACAAATAAGGAGAAAATTCTTTCATGATGGACCCATGCATCATGTGACTTGAGTGAGTAGAAAGAACTTAGAAAAATTATTAATGGTGACAAACAAGGAGAAAGAATCATCGGATGGGATTCTTTCTCTGCCATGTTGGCTTGGTAGGAAAAGTCCTAGGAGCAGGCTGAGTTTGAGTTCTTTCCATTGTTATTACCCTATTCTGAATTTCCTTTAACTACGCTAAATGTTTCTGTTCTGCCTCCTCCATATTCTTCTTCATCTCCCTTTTCATATCGATCATCTGTTTTTCATAGGCATCCTTCATAGCTGATAAAGGATCCTTGTCTTTGGGCTCATTAATTTTCAAAGGGGTGGAAGACCTTGAATAGTCGTGGAGGTTAGACTCACCAGATGACTGCATATTTTTATCAATTTTGACAGCCAAACCCTGAGCTAGAAGTAAAGTAGCCGGCTCCTTATCTCTAATTTGGTATTGGATTTTACCACTCAAAGCTTCGATGTAATAGTTGAAAACAGAAGTTGCTGGAGGAGAGTAAGTGGCAGGGATGGAATTTGCTAATTCAGTGAACCTGTTGTTGAATTCGTCCATTGTTTCAGTTTCAGACTTTTTTATGCTGGTCAAAGCCGCTACTAGATGTCTAGGTTCCTTTCTGCTGCTAAGGTGGCGAAAGAATTGTCTGGCAAATTATCGTACCAGTTTCCAGCCTTGCCATCCAAAGACAAGGCAAACAAGGTCGTGTAAACATCTTCATGCCTATCAATACCCCTGACATGGGCACCACAGTGTCTGGTGAAATTCCTGATATGCTGCTTAGCAGAGAGGGAGGCATCAGTGCCATTATATGTCGTAAGCTTGTCGATAGCCTTGTTAGGGATATCATAAGGATGACCTGCTATCTGAGCAAAGTTAAGTTGAGTAAAAAACTCACCCATTGGATTAAGGAAACAATTATTATTTTGCAAATTTTCTAAGTTTTCTGGAAATAAAAGATGGATGTTTGAAACAGACTCAGATCCAAGTTCTGCAAGGATACTGTGAGAAGATAGTTTGTTTAATCTCCTCCTTAAGACCTTTTCGGGGTTAGGGATGAAATCGACCAAATCTACAGAGTTTCTTCTAGTAGAATACCTTGAGGTGTTAATTGACAGTGGAGTCGCCAGGTGGACTTAAGTCTAATTTCAGAGAGTGATTGGACTAAAAATCTACCAAAAAGGATAAAAAGGTAAAAAAACTAAAAGAAACAAAGGTCATCTAGGAACAAAAAGATTTGTCCTCGGCAACGACGCCAAAAGATGTTGTCCGCTGATTGCACACCACCAGCAGAAATCTTCCGAAAGCTGTCTCCTTACTTGAGAAAGTGGGAGAGGTGTGACCTTGGGGGCAAGCACAGAGCTAGGTACTGTCACCTACTCTTAGCTCCTCTGTTTAGGCTAACTCCTAACGAAGCCAAGGGGGTAGTCCCTAACAAAGAGTTTTCTATGGCTCAATGTTTAAGTTAATTTTTAGATGTTTCGGTCCTAGGATGCGGATGGGTGTTGTTTAGGAGTTATTGGAATTTAAGATGATTAATGTGATGAATTGAGCACAAGACAAAGCAATCCACGTTGCTATCACCGGAATTGAAAGATAGACAAATATTTGAGAACTTCAAAATAGATAAAGCATTCACAGATATGATTTATAATCAAACATTCGATGGACAAGTGGCTCAGATTATCAACAATGCGTAAAAGATAGGACTAGTGCCTATGGAGTCAACTTATCAAAGATGCTTCGAGTGTAAATATGTGAATCCCAAAAGATGCCAGTGAATGTTAGGTTTTGCAAGTGCTCTTGGTAAGTTTTAAGAGTTTTTACTTGTGATCTTCACTTATGGTAGCTGGATGTCCTAACCGGTAATACCTTCAGTGGCTCCGTTCGAAGACATGACGGACCTGTCTGGGGTCAAAGGTAAGTGTTCAATAATTTAACTACCAGTGCCCGGATTAGGTAGCTCGGTGCCCACACTTGGAATTTGTCCACATGCCTCGGTATTTATCGAACAAAGCCGGTGCGTTGGTTATGGGGAGAAGTTTTAGTTAAGTTCCTCATGTGGGGTTTAGAGATCCAATGTCGTTTCTGGGTATTCCGATCTAAGATCGGTTAGAGCATACTCCGGCAAGGAGGGAAGGGGGTTAAGTAATTAAAGGGGTGTGAGTTGCGAATTTTATTAAGTTAATTAATTAAAACTCTCTGACAGAGAGTGCTTTGGACCTCGTCTTATGATCGTGGTTCAAGAGACTTAGCTAATCTATATGAAGCTAATGCAGGGATTATGCAAATCTAAAATGTTCTCCAGTAGAGAATGCTCTTGACTTGTGTTTCTGCAAGTTCAAGAGTCTTACTTATGGATTAGTAATTGATTAAACAAGCATAAGATGATATTAGTTGCTTAGGCGCTTCGATAGAGAGCACTCTTGATCCACCTTATGGTGAGATTCAAGAGATTTAAGTAGTTGATTAACTTAGAAAGATGAACAATTAAACTGAATAATCAACT
>LPNX010742407.1:0-54712 GCA_001517045.1 Pseudotsuga menziesii
CCCTATTGCCCAACAAATTGGTTCCGTTGCCGGTTGAACTCAGTACCTGCTCAAGAGGGGTTTACATTGTACCTCAGAGGCTATGTTCTGGAGGCCCTCTATGAAGGAAATAGGTGATTGGTTTGCTGAGACTTGTCTGAAATTTGCACAGCGACAGAATACGAATCCGCGCCGAAGCGCAAGTGACTTTCTACAAAGGTATGTTTTTTGTGATGCTTATGAAATTTTCTTTGGTAGTTTCCACATAGAGTTGCACCAGTGGTTGTCTAGGTTAACAGAGAGGAGGACGAACTTTCAAGCTCGACGGATTCTTGTGTGGACCCTCGCAAGGGTCAATCTTGTGCAACACGTAAACAACGAGGTATCCCGCGCTGTCGATTTCTGGACGACGCGAACGTTGGAAGCCTTCGTGACGGAGTTTGCCATCGACACAAGCACTTCTTTCAGCGAAGCTAAACGGCAGTTTTTCAAAGGCCCCCATGGTAAGTTTTTAAATTCCTTAAGCTTGAACATTAAAATACTATTGGTCGAAAAGGGTATATTATTATTTGAATCAGACTGTTAGTAGTACTAACATATCTTTGCAAGTGAGAATATTTTTGACGTGCAAAGTGGGTTGCCGCGAAGTGAGCGAAGGTACAAAAGAGATTTTGAATCCTACTCCTCAGGGCAGACCATCGCACTTCCCCCTATAAACCCTCCACAACCAGACCTTGAAGAAAACCCTTCGGTAGGAAACCCTCCTGCCACCCCCTAGCGTCGCTGTGTTACCCCTAAAGTTCGGTCGCAGTGTGACAGGCAACCAAGTCCAAGTATTCCGACCACAGGTCAATCGGCCCCTGTAAATCCCCCCCCATCAACGTCCTGTCCTCCTCCCAACCCTCCCAGAACCACCATGGCCCACCTAGCTGATGATATTAAGCTACCCATCTTCAACGGAACGGGATCAGAAGATCCAGAACAGTTCTGGTTTTTATGTGAGGCCGTCTAGGACGCGAAGAGCATTACCGACCTGGATGTGAGAACCGCGCAGCTCATTACTTCCTTTCGCGACCGCGCTTTGACCTGGTTCATGAAATTCTCCAGTAATCAGCACCCCACTTTGGCTGAAATCAAGGCCGCCATCATTAAGGAAATTAAGAAACCAAAATCAGAATCACAGAGCATCACTGAACTCAAAGAGATTCAACAGCGGCGCGGCGAATCAGTGTGGGACTTTGATCAGAGATTCAAAGTTCTACTGGACCAAGTCAATTTTACCATTAGTCCTGCGCAGCACAAGGAATGGTTTATTGCCGCATTATTGCCGCATATCAGAACCCCGCTCATGCAACAGAAGGTTGCTGACCAGCAAGAGGCTCTGGAAATTGCAATGAAGCTAGAGACCGCCCCTGTCGGAGACGATTCTGGTATTGCCCAAATCCAAGCACAGCTGGCAGCAATGGCCCTAGAGCTTCGTGACATGAAGAAAGCTAAAACCAGTCGAGAGGAGGTCTGGTGTACACAATGTCGGTCCGAGGGTCACCATAGGGACCAGTGCCCTGTGGTCAGAACTTACCTAAATACGGGCACGCCCAACCCATTCAATGCCGGTGTTCTATATTGTGAGATTTGCCGAACCACTGGCCAGCATCGCCCTGAGCACTGCCATCTTCTTCAGAGATATGTTCAAGTTCCCAAAAACCCCTACTGCCAGTTCTGTAAGTCCATAGGGCATAATGAAGAAGAGTGTCGTAGCTACGACCTTATGCGAGAGCGCACCTCTGACGCCTACCGAGTCCACAATGAAGCTCAGAATAATGATGGCTATGGCTACCGTGGCGGCGCCTCCGGAAGAGGTGCTTTTGGCGGTCGCGGTCGTGGTGGGCTGACCGGAAGAGGTAGAGGCCAGGTTGTGTGTTACAATTGTAACCAAGCTGGTCACTTGGCTCGCGACTGTCGGAACCCCACTACGACCTGTCGGTATTGCCGCGCAGTCGACCACGTGATTGAACAGTGCCCCCAGCTCCTGGCCAAGATTCAGGAAAACAACCCTGGCCCCACCCCAAACATTCAGTTGATTTCCGTTGAGCAAAGACCTGCCCCAACCCTCAATGTGGTCACCCGGAGTGGAGCTACGACGCATACTCAAAACTCGCCAAAGCAACCTGCCGCGGTGTGCGTACGTAAGGCCTCCGAGAAAATTCCAACCCTGGACCCTGTGAAGGACCAAGTACCAGTCCAGCAGGCCCAGTGCGATATTGTGGACCCTAGCACCGTGGAAGCACCTGCGCGGCAACCTCAGCCGGCTTCGCAGCTACACGAGCCCTCGACGGATAAAGTAAGTACACTATCCTCTTTCTTGCAGAGCTGTATGAAACTCTTGCGGAATCAGAATGCTCTAAAGGAGCTGCAAAAAGTTCTTGCTGTCACAGACCCTCAGAGAGGAATTGATCAGGAGAAAACTGTTAGTCGTGTCCAAAGAACGGGAAGGGAAATGAGATTGAACGTTCAGATCGGAGAATATGATATGACCGACATCATTTTGGATCTTGGATCAGACGTTAATGTTCTACCCAAGCAGACCTGGGGACAAATGGGAAAGCCTTCATTGGTTTGGTCACCTATACAGCTGTGATTAGCTAACCAGCAAAGGATTGTACCGTTAGGGAGACTTCTTAGTGTTCCAATCGACATCGATGGGGTCAGTACTCTGGCAGATTTTGAAGTTATTGAGATCATTGATGACAGCAACCCTTATCCAGCTTTGTTGGGAATTGAGTGGGCCATGGCCAATGCTGCAGTCATCAACCTTAAGAGGAGACAGATGACCTTCGAAGGAAATGGTCTGCGCGTTATTATACCCCTTGACCCATCCCAAGGGGAAAGATATACAGAACCACTCAGAGATGAAGGGGAGCAGGATACTCTGGATCACATATACAACATCACAGCCAAGGACGCAGATTATGTCGAGCCTGATGATGAAGGTGTAATGGATTGGCAATGTGACAGCTCTTGCATGTCTGATTCCGACGATGGTCTGGAGAATTGGCAGAATCGACTGTACGAGTTACATGGCCACAGATGCGCGTAGATCGCTCAGTCTCTTAGGTGCCTTCGTGCACAGCCTAGAGAGTTTCCTGCGCATGTGGGGATGACAGAACCGGGAGAATTTATTGCATCTGTGCCAAAACAAGTACCTCAGTCACAAAACTCCCAAACTCTGGAAATAGCACTAGAAGCTACAGCAGCATGGGGGACCGATCCTACAAAGTCTCACCCCAGTCGAGGAACCTACCAGAAATTCCTGCGCCCCAGATTCATAAGTCCAGCTCCAGAGGTGCGAAGTAAGTTCAAGGGGCTGACTAGTCTTCAGCGACATTTGAGGCAGAACTATGCAGGAAGGGAAAACACACCCCGCACGGCGTGGATGCATACAATCGTGCATATCCTGGACCTTATAGTGAAAAATGGGTATATGGAGGATGAGCTCCGCCACGGTACGGTAAGTGGGGATGACTTTTTGATCACATTTTCTATTGACAAAAGTCGTCCTGTCTTAGATATAGCTTTCCGATCCAACCATGTTCACCCAGGAATGGAAGACCACACCAAGGGGCAGAGCCAAGCTGCCAACCCCTCAAATAAAATAGTCCTGTCGCAGACATTACCTGGTCGGGTCGAAGGGCACTATTGTGCCGAGGTTGCTTATTGCCCTGAAGCTTCAACCATGATTCTGCCGAGGCCCAAAAACATAGCGAGGCTCAAAATCCGACCATTGGGAAGCAGCCAATTTGGCGGCGGCAGAGTTTTAATTACTTTAAATGACTGTACTAAGACCAGTACCGGCAATCGCGGACAAGATTTTCGTCAGACTTGATGCCTTCAATGCACTGTCCTGCCCGATTTGATTGATGGCGTGTATAAGAAGATGCCCCAGTTAGGAAAAATTGCATCCTGCATTTCTTCAAGAATTTTGAGTGAACCCATGACCACCGAACACGAGATTGACGAGTTGGTCAGAGAATTCGAGCAAGAGGGTCTGATCCCCTGTTCTAATCGGCCGCCTACCCTAGCTCACTGTGAAGACATTCCCCCAGCACCACCACGGCCGATGCAGACACGGTCTGCCAGAAAAAAGTCCAGCACTGAAGTTCGCACCAAGCGCAACCAAGATCGGCAACGGCAAACAGGGCAAACACCAGCAGCTCACTCTATGGAGCCCTCTGGTTCCACACAGACCCCTGCTGGGGGAAGGGAGAATATTCCATCACCACGGCCACCATATCTACCACCTGTGCGCCCAGGTACCGCGCTACCCCGTCGAACGAAGCAATTTACATTAGCCACACCCTCGCTGCCACAGGGAGTGCAGTTGATAGGAAGTATGACAGGGAAGATTGATCGGCTTAAGTACAGCGACCATGACACCAATGACCATGGCAAGTTTCCACAGTTTGAACCAGAACAATACTTGCACTGCGTCAAGTACCCGGATCATAGGGTCACAGTACTGGAAGTGCAACCATGGGCTGCAGGCCTGGACAACGCTGGCCTACTCAAGATACTTAACATCCCCCATTTTGGTCGTGGCATACATGTGACAGTAGTGGCCAAGCAGTTACTAGCGCTGGTGCATGACGGCTATTTATGGATAGGGGACCAGCAAATTCCTAATGATGCCGCCCTCATCCATAGGATCACAGGTTTACCCATGGCAGGACCTGATCCGGGAACTGAATTTCCGTCCAAACATGACGATACAAAGCTCGCGCAAACCATGAAAGAGCGGTTTGGCCTGACAAAAGGAAAACGGGGGTATCACACTTCCGCGATTCAGGAACAGCCCATTCGCTTTGCAACTAAACTCTTAGCCTGCAAACTCATACGGAAATGCAGGCCAACTGAAGTACCTGCTCCGGTTATCCGGATTGCTATGAACTGCGCGGAAGGGTATACTTATAATTGGGCCGAATATCTTGCGAAGGAGTTTCTGGAGGATGCCCGTGATGCGCAAGAAAAAGGTAGACCTTTTCATTATTCCTGGCTTTTAATCCTTATTTCATTAGTTGGGTGGAAAGAACCCACTGAAGCCCAGTTTATAGAATTAAACCCCGGCACGCCAAGGGCAACGAGGTATGCCTCCCTATGGATATCCTCAGACAAGGAAGCGCAGCAGATGACGAACACTGTGTTTGTCTTTTATTCTATGAGTATTCACTATGAGATTGTGCGAACGCCTCGACTTACCAATGAAGTGTTCTCTCAATACGAGGGCGTCGCGCACTTTAGTGCCGATATGCATCATGTTTTCATTCAAGCTCGTGCAGATCCACAACGGCAATGCTTCAAATTACCCTATGTAGTCACCGAACCAGATATCAGGCAGATAGTTCAGCTCTAGCCGGCCGAATGGCTGAAAGATTTAGGAAAAAAACCCTCTATTCCGGTTCCCCCAGCTACCAATATTGGCGCAGGTACTAGTCAGGCGCAGCAGCAGAGCCCATTGGAAGATAGCGAAGACCTGAGTGATTCGCAGAAGGATGATGACGGCCAGGGTGGAGGCGGTGAACAGGATGAACAGGATGAACAGGATGAGGAATCGGTCAAGACTATATCAGATCCTAACCCACCAACGAAGCGCAAGTCACCAGAAGTAACCGAGGTAATCAAGCCGCAGTCCCGCAAAAAGGCAAAAGCGGCGAAGGACAAAGATATTGAGGAAGAAGCCCCTGTCACGCTGGATGCGCTGGAACAAGCTCTAGAACAGTCTACGACAGCGCTTACTAAAAAATGGTCAGAGTTTGCGGAACTGCATCTGGCTGGGCTCTCAGGTATCGCAAACAGGGTATCGGAGCTGAAGGAGCTAGCAGCAAAATCAGCGCACAGTACTGCGACAAGTAGCACTACAGCACCCGCACAGCAGGATATCAGACAATGGCCACCCAGAGATCACCCGAGACAGGTATCAAGCGCAACTCTGCTACAGCCTGACACGGATCCCCGACCCCAGACGGATACAACCGCGGGACTTGATTATACGAAGATGTCTATGTCAGAGTTGCACCTCCGCCAGCTTGCGATTACAAAGGAGATCCATACCCGAACCCAATTGTCCCAAACCCAATTGGAAGACGCCATCAAACAAAACAAAACCTTTGCCGCACGTCTAGAAGAACTCGCACAACAGAAGAAAGAGGCTGAACATACAACAACTACGTTGATGCGAGCATTGGACGAGGCATGTCAGAGTCTTTCTGACTCCGACATACAGGGAGCAAAGGCACCAGAGCAGAGAATCACTAAGCTGAGAGACTATGCCCAGCAGTCTTGCAGCGAGGTTGAAAGGATGAAGATAGAACATCAGCACCAGATTGCAGAACTTCAACTGCGCATTCCTCCTGAGACTCCACCAGAGGTCAGAGAACAGCGCCAGCAGGACATCAAGGTTTCAGCAGCGAAAATAGCAGATAATGTGGCCAACGTCACAAAACTAATGGAAGACAGCATAGAAGCATGGGCGAACCTACAGGACCATCCAGATGTAGGTAAGGTCCAGGAAATCATCAAGTTGCGCCAGGATGAATTAGATGCAGTCAGAATAGAAATCAAGACGCTGCCACCTATTCAGAAGATGGCTAAAGTAAAGCGCAGCAAGGAACTTCAGCAGGAAATCGAGTCCTGCAGGACGAAGGTAACGCTGCTAGAGAATGCGTTACAGCCTCTGGTTGATGAAGCGTTAGAATTGAGCAATACGGTGAAAAGCCAGCTCAAACTTTTGAAGACCTATGACACTTTTGCGCAGGAAAAGGCTGATACAGACTCATCTTCAGTATTACAGGAATGGTGGAAAAGGAGAAAGCCGCTGATGATATACTACACAACCTCACCAGTCGCTTCCAGATCCTAGCGCAGAAGATTCTCCCACCAGAGTCCTCGCAGAGTGTCCCGGGACGGGCCACTAGTGAGTCTTAGGGGCCTGTTGGGGCGCGTTAGTCAGGTAACTTCGCAGCTGTTGGTAAGCGGAGTTAGGGGTCAAAATAGTCTTAGGGGTGGCAGGGTAAGTCAGAACCCCTTTGTTTTGTAATAAACCCATGGTTTAAATCCAGGGTTTAGGGTTCTGGGTGCCCATGGTTTTGTAAAATCGCGCAGTATAAATAAGCGCTTGTGCAAAGAAGATAGGTTAGGTTTTTTTGGTGTAAAGAAAAGGTTAAGACGAAGCTAAGGCTGATATTGTAAGGAAAGGTTAAGTCCCAGCTGTGTGCGTGGACGACCTCTGCAGCTGTGTGCACAGAGGGATTTTGTAAGGAAGATTGAGGAAAGACCTGCAGCTGAGTGCGCAGGGGCCTGCTGCTGTGTGCGCGGCTTTTAAGGATTGAAGGGATCTGCAGCCGAGTGCGCAGATCAAACTATGGATTTTGTAGCAAGTTGAATAGACCGCAGTTTGTGGACGTAACCCCTACACTGGGGGTGAACCACGTTATATCCGGTGTTGTGGTTTCTTGTGCTGTTGTGTTTCTGTTGTCTTTTATGCATTAATAACTGTATACATCTGATAAGTTAAGATCGCTGTTAATATTTAGCTTCGCTGTGAATTGCCTGTAGTGGGTTGAGCAAGTAACGACTGTTTATTTATCTGCGAAGTTGTATGTGAATGAATGGTAAAGCTTTTATAGTATTGATTAATAATATTGTTAAAGGCTAAGGTACAGTAATCCCCCCTCTCGGCTTGCAGAAACCTGATTCTGCGGCACCCCATAGCTGTTTCGGGTGAGACTGCAACCTGCACGCAGGTTGTTGCCGAAAGGGCCAACACTGTGGGTCTTTTTGTTGGTGCGACACCAAAGGTTTAAACCCGGGTCTGCCCTATTGCCCAACACTAATCGCAGCTTTCATTTAGGACATTCAAATTTATAGGGTTGGCAATATTTGGATATAGCATATATTTAACCATTGCTTTTGGGATCTTTCCTTATACTCTTCAAGGGGTATTTTAGCATTTCATTGCTCTTGCCCTTTGCTCACATATCTTAAAAACACATTTTAGAATTTACATTTTCCATGGGCGCATAAATATTTCCAATACAAGTAGTACATAAGCTTTCAGTTTTAGCCAACAACATCTCAAGTGACTAGGAGGAGTTCTGCACAGTGCCAAACATCGGAACAACCGACCAGAATAATTTAGGCATACAATCCAACTCACCAAAGGCAAGTTCTATCACCAACTCAGAGCCGAGACACAATATAAACAGGGAGGTTTGTCCAACAAAGGTCCTAGTGGGGAAAGGTCCTCCATGCCACAAGTCAAGTAGTAAGTCGGGTTAAAAAGAAAACCGGAACGTAATGGATGGGTGGAGACAGTGAAAGATGAAGCCAACACTAGCAAGCCAAAGAATGGTGGGAATGACTACCTCTATTCTCCCTAGGGAGGGTAAAACCAATGAGTATAGATAAGAACTTCCAAGTCTAAGTAGGGACATCAATACATAATACAAATACATCCAAGTCCATATATTTATGACCGCCAAATTATGACACTAAAAGCTAGTACATGTCACAAAGAAGAGTATAAGAGCAATGATAACCATAACACAATAAAATAAATGTTGAGTCATAACCATACAAATAATCCATCTTGTTATCACCAACCTTGCAGTTGCCTGTGTGAGGTGGATCCAAGATGGATGGTAGAGGGGCATGCAACTAAGGAGGTGGAACCAAGACTACCTAGACTCCTAAATGGATGGTTGTCATGCCAATCAAGGCAGTCTTCGCTTTATGTTGTCTAAGTCCAAGACAACAATGGGGGAGACCAGGATCTACTCCCGACAGGAGAGATCAGACCTAAACACCAGATCAAATCAAGTATGGCTTTGAGGTACGTAAGGTGTAAGGTAATCAGAAACTCTAGATCTATAGATGATAGTAGTAAATGGACTTAGGCTTTGGATGAGGGCTTCAGTCATATGAGGGTTGATCCAAAGTGACCTATGGGGAAAGATACTAGATCTAGGGTTGAGGTACTAGCAACTGATGAAGATAACCATTGTCTTGGGAAATGTAACTAAGACGGGGTGAGTAAGGACAGAGTTGGGACTGTCTCGTACCAAAGAGATAGACCTAGTGAAGGATATGAAATGCCAAGTTACCTGAGTTACCAAGGAGAGGTCAGCTTTCAGGGGATAGAGGTCAAAAAAGGGGCTAGCGCTATGCTTGGAGATCAGTGCTTGTTCAAGCTTGGGTAATAGAGTCAGTATCAGCACAACGTTTAAGTGAACCCACCTGGGATATGCCCTGATCTATGGACCCAGAAAAGGATTTGGCCCGAAAGATTCAGGTTACAAGGAAATCAGCAAAAGGATGGCTAACGCTAAGGTCGGGAGAGGCAAATCTGCAGATATAGAGCCACCAGGAGACTATCAACTCAGCGTTGGAGTGGAAATGAGATCAGGATGGCCCGATCTACAAACCCAAGTTAGAAAATTTCAGGAAAAATCAAATCTGGAAAAGTCAAAATCTGATGAAGGAGGCTAGGAGGCGAAAAGTCAGTTTTTCAGATCTAGGGCTACCTGGCAGGAACTAGCTCAGCGTTGGGGGTGTTCTGGAATGAGGAAAACCTGATCTACACACACATGTAATTATTTTCCAGAAAAAGTCAACTCTGGAAAAAGTCAAATTTTTAGTGGGGCATTAGGGTTTAAGCAATCAAAAAGTTAGATCTAAGGCAAACCAGTCACAATTAGGGCAACGTTGAGGATGATTCAGTGAGGGGGAGGCCTGATATACAAAACCCAAAAATGGTTTGCTCAAAGATCAAGCGGTTCCTCAATTAAATATTTTTTTTTTTTTATTATTTAAGAGTTTTTTCCAAAGTTACATATATCGTGTCGACGAATATATCGTCGGGGGTCCGGAATGAAACTTATCGACAGCAACGGCAAAAATATCGAAAAATATTGGCAAATGTCGTTTTGCATTAAAAAATACAAAAATAAACATTTTTTTCAATTTTTTTAACATCTAAAGCAACAACAACATCAAATAAACACATTTCCACATAAATATTAAAATACAACTCATATATAAGATGCATAATATGTCAAATGGTGGATCATGATCAAATATCGAGTTCGACTATATAGTATAAAGTATCAAAATACTGAAAATACTTGAATGTGTTCTTGATGGAATGATAGAAAATCACATCAAATGATCAAAATAAATGTCTCTCAAGAGATGAATCATCATGACTTATGAGGCATGTAGATAGTGTATAGAGTCTAGACATAGGACACCAACATAGTATGATAGTACAATGATAAATAATAGGAATCAAGTCATCGACTCCCTAAGGATGATCCTCTAATCAATCTACCCCTTTTACGAGTCAAGGGCACTGGCACCACTCTTCCTCTAGAAGCAATAGGTGGTCGTGGAGGTGGTCCAGATGAGCCTGGGGTGGAACTAGAACCTCCAACTGCTCGAGTAGATGTTGTGGATGAGGGGGAGGTGAATGTGAGCTGTCTCCTCCCAGTCCCAACTGTATGACTCTATGGAGGTGGTGGGCCACCTGGAGCTGGTCGGCGCTGCAAATGTGTATCAACCTCCTCCTCAATGTCCTCATAGTCATAGTCATCCTTTGGAAGTGGAACATCAACATCCCCCTCTTCCCCCTCCTCCGACAGATCTGCATCATCATCCTCCTCTTCCTCCAACCATTCAGGTGCCTCGTCCATCAAAGGATCCTCCGTCTCCACCCTCCATTTGCTGGTAGTGTCAATGTCATCCAATGAAATGGCATCTGAATTGGGCACTTTCTCAATTTGTTTCACCTGCAACTTTAGATTGTAGTAGACATAAACCATGTCATTAAGGCACTGAGAAAGTAACCTGCATTAGTATGAGATCCATAGTTAGGGGGTGATAAATGATGATAAATTCAAATTCAAAATTGTAATAAATTATATTTAAAATTAATAAAATTATAAAGAAGCAAAGATTATAAATTTAAGTTTAAACTTTAACATTTCTAAATTGAAAATTCTAACCTTCTGCGCTTCTTGGAGTGTATCTTCTCAAAGACACTCCAATTGCGCTCATACCCTGATGAGCTGCAACTTTGACTTAGCACTCTAATGGCAAGTTTTTGCAACTCTGGGACTCTGCGACCATAGTTAGTCCACCACACATCTACAAAGAAAACAAGGAAGGTAAACGGTAAGACAAAATTCAAATTACAAATTACAATGTATTAAATTTTCACCTAGTAAAAAACATAGAAATGAAAGGGTAATTAATTAAGAATCTAAGAGATCAAAATTTGAAATTTTTAAACAAATTGTACCTAGCATCCTTGTGGTTCTATCCTGGACAGCCATGTCATAGCCAAAAGTGCCACCTGACATCCTATAGATCTCCATCTGTCCAGAAATCTTTGCTCGCTCAAAGGGAGTTAACACCATCCTCTAAACACACTGGAGAAAGCCATCCATGACCTCAGCATCAAACTGAAAGCCACATGCATAAGAGAAAGTAGGGTTGAGGTAGAGCCCTACTGCATGAATGGGACGATGGAGAGTATTATTCCATCGTTCATCAATCACACTCCATAGTTCAGCTCGTCTTGTAAGTCCCACCTCCCCCTTGTCCTCATAGTAGAGATGGATAGCTTCCTTGGCCCTATCCATGGCCTCATACAAGTAGCCCATTGCAGGTTTTCACCATCAACCAAACGAAGAACCTTTACCAAAGGTTCACCGATGGCACATACCTCCTCCAATCGTGCCCAAAAAGTCAAATCAAATTGCACCATTCGAGAAATGGCTTGCCCATTTTGTTTGGTGCTATAGACACAAGATGCCCACTCATCAGAAAGAAACATCCACTGTAACTCCATCATAACCTTATGCATAGACTAAAGAGAAATGAAGGAAGTGGCGAATCGTGTGATTGCAGGTCGCATCAACTCCTTATTTCCCGTGAAGCGTCTCATGAGTGAAAGAACATATGTATGATTGCATATATATTTTGTCACACTCCGAGTTGAATCAATGACTTCTTTGATCCAAGGAAGTTTTCCCATGTCCTCTAGCATCAAATCAATGCAATGGGCAGCACAAGGAGTCCAATACAAGCTTGCATACCTCTCCATAAGCATCCTCCCAGCAGCAACATAATTGGCAGCGTTGTCCGTAATGACTTGGACAACATATTGTGGACCTATCTCTTGGATAAACTTATCCAGCAAATCACATAATAAGCGTGCATCTTTAACATAGGGAGATGCATCGACAGATTTGATAAAAACTGTCCCCCTGGGACAATTGACCAAGAAATTGATAATGGATCTGCCCTTCCCATTAGTCCATCCATCTGACATAATACTGCAACCGGTGGCCTCCCATGACTGTCTGAGCTCATCTAATCTCCGGGTGCAATCAACCTTCTCCTCATCAAGGAGTCTCCCTCTCAAATCATTATAGGAAGGCCCCCTATAATCTGGAGCAACAACGCCAGCAGCTTGAACATGGCATGATAGTAGGGGTTGTTTTTGGCGATGTTGAAAGGCACATCACCCCATAGAAAACATTTTGTCACAACTCTATCTACCTCTTCCTTCTCCCTTTGTTTGAGCATGGTTCGAACAGAAGGTTGCCTCGAATACGATGCCACATAAGGTGAGGTTGAAGAAGGCACAGTGGAATGTGGGGATCGTGTAGATGAGGAGAAGGAATGCATGTCACTTGTGCCTCCCATGGTTCGTGACTGTGTTCGAGATGCAAGTTCATTTCTGAATTCCTCCTTCTCGTCCCTCTTCTTAGCCATGTCAAGAATGGATTGGTTTGCAATACGCATCACTTCTGGGGTAACAACAGGACAAACATCCACTTCATGCCAACCATTTTGGCAAGGTGGTATTTCAAGCGGCTAATTCCACCAGAAATATCCTTCCCACATAGTTTGCAATTCAACCTTTGCCGATTATTAGAGTCAATTGGCTGCCCATACTCCCACATTGGATCCAATGGCTTTGGCATTGTGTCACCTATGCCACAACAAACAAACAAAAATGAATAAATTTTAAAATGTTTTTCTTTAAAATTTTGAAAACAATGAAATTATTAAAACATTCAAAGAAATGGAGGGGTGGCCTACTTAAAAGGATAAAACCCTATAGGCTATGATTGTAATGGCAAATCTACACCCTACACTAAATCTAAACCTAAACCCTACATTAAATCTACATTAACCAACAAATTTCAAGCAAAAAAAAAAAGAATGAAAGTTCAAACTTCAAAGAATACATACCTGATTAGATGACAAATGCAATGGAAACTTGATGGTTTGCCTTTGCCCCCTTCCTCTCTTGTAGAAAATCGCCCAAGACATCAGTGCTCCACTTCCTCCAAGCTGCAAAGTCCAAATGAACCGGAAAAACCCGTCCGCAGCCTCTTTAAGGCGAAAAAATTTAATTTTTTATGAGCAGGCCGATATTTTCCATCGACTCGCGATATTTTCAGAATTTATCGCGATATTTGAATGTGTCGCGATATATTGAAACATCGAGAATTTATCGCGATATTTTGGTGGCGATATATCGCCAGCCCCATTGACTCGCAATATATCGCGATGTCGGCGATATATCGCCGATATATGTAACTATGGTTTTTTCAGACAGAAAATAATAAAAAATAAAAAATAAAAAAATTTAGAAAAACAGGTACAATGGATTGAGATCTGAAAGAGAAGAGACTTACCTGTTAGATCTTACCTGGAAATGCTTGTAGATGCCTTGCTGATGATGATCCCCACCATCTCGATCAATTCTGGAAGATATGAGTGAGTTCTAAGATCAACGTTATGCTCCAAGTGACCAATGCGCCCCCCTATCCTGCACAAACGAACGTCAACAATATCAAATTTGTTGTACCATGAAAGAAAAGGCTGGATCTACAAAAAAGTAACAAGAAGTAATCATGGATCACAATGAAGCTAATGAAAACCCCCTGATACAAGCCGAAAAAACAATCCGAGCGAGTTGAGGTCCCCTTGCAAAAACGCTCTAGGTGAAAAACGCTCTCCTGTAGACAAGACAAAGATCCCAAAAAAAGTATAGATCTCACAAAATATTACGAACGCTAGGAAGCAAAAGATTTTTTCCAATCACCACCGAAGAACACCAGATGCAAAGCAGATCCAGAAAATATCCACAAAAAAATCTTTCTATTAATTAGATCAAAGAGCCAAAGACCCCTTACAAATGAGAAGCTCTCTCCTTTAAATAAAAACGAGAGAGCCAAAATCCCAACAACTTTCAAAACGAGTGGCTAAGATTAAAAGATAAAATGTTCTAATCAATGGGTGAGATGAGCTCAACATACAATACATGGATCAATATAACCATAAAGTACCATAGTGGACTAAATCACCCATAAAGAGGATACCCCACTCAACAAGAAATAAATGAAGCACATGGTGGGTCCATGGAGAGTTAACTAACTCCCTCTGGGTGCCCCATGGCACAATAAAATAATATAATATTTTAAATTTTTGACTTTGTGCCTCCTTTAGGAAATCGTGAGCCTCCCAAAAGCTCTAGAAAATAATATAAAAATGCCCAAAAAATAGGTGTGGGCCCAATTAGGTGCTGCAACTGCTGGAGAAGGTGTGAAGGACATCACTCTCATCATCATGACTCATCCCATGTCATTTCCTTGCCTCAACAGCCCAAATCGATTTCTTCAATAGCCATTTAATCATTTTTTACTATGCCTCGAGAAACATGAACCTGCCAAAACAGCCTCCTAGGTTGCCTGCGTTGTCAAACTGAGCCCACTAAGCTCTCTGGGATGGGGCTACTATGGTACAATCAAGTGGCTGCACCCCCTATGCCCCATACAGCGCCCTAGGAGATCCAAATAAAACATCTCCTTGCTCAGACACAACATCCTGTGAAGCAAAACTGCATCAAAAAAGTAAAATGAGCCTGATCATCTCAGTAAGTGCTCGAAACTAAAAATAAGCTATCTCATTAGACTCAGAGAGACCAAATCCATCTAGGGTGTATACTCATACCCCTCTCAAGTCTTTACCTGATCATCAACCATATCCAATAGACAATATAACCATCTGTAAATGATAAGATACCAATAACATAACTCAGACTATCATCCATCTGCTGCAAGTGTTATAAGGCTAAGACATGCTCTACAACTCATTTAAGCAACAATCATAACAAGTAGCAGTCATTTGACTGGCGATACATCAACCAAATACATATATAGGGTTTTATTTATTATTACTCAGACCAGACTTTTAGGACTATACTCACTTCATAGTTGTAGTCAATTTGCTAGTGAAAGGTGAAGGCTGAAATTGACAAGGCTAGGGCAAAGGATGACTTCTTACTCAACATCATGACACTTTGGATATGGAAAGGAAAAACTCACTATAACCATATGCAGGACAAACAACAACATAAGGAACGACAGTGCCTCACAAATGGTTGAGTTGTTCAGAGAGTGCTTATTCAACTTAGGCATCATGTCTACATCAAGTTTGATCCAGTTTCATTAGGATCCTCAATTTTATTTCCATGGCCTTTTTGGCCTATATGTCCTTTTGGGACTTCACCGGTGCTTAAAAGCACATTTAACTGCAACTTTCATCTAGGGCATTTTCAAATTTATAAGGTCAGCAATATTTGGATATAATATTATATTTACCATTGCTTTTTGGACCTTTTTTTATACCCTTCGAGGAGTATTTTAGCATTTCATTGCTCTTGCCCTTTTTCACATATGTTAAGAAACACAGTTTTAGCATTTTCATTTTCCATGGGCGCATATAAACATTTCCAATATAACTACGGTTTCGTCTATTAACATCTCGTAACTATAGTAACTTCTACATTAAATTGACTTATCCGAATGAGTTGTGCAATGTATTGAATAAACTGCAAAGTCAAGCGTTTCAGATCAACACTGAGGTGTTGTCTTTCATACTTGACGAGAACAATCGTTCAATGTTAGAGGATGCGTCGCTAGTATCCTCTCCGTCCCGCGACAGCCCGGTGATAGCATGAATGCTATCCACCACATTAATGGCGATCGCGCGATTCAGCCAGATTAGTACATGAGCTTTCAGTGTTAGCCAACAACATCTAAAGTGACCAGGGGGAGTTCTGCACAGTGCCAAACATTGGGACAACCGACCAGAATGGTTTAGGCATACAATCCAACTCACCAAAGGAAAATTTTGTCACCAACTCAGAGCCGAGACACAATATAAACAGGGAGGTTTGTCCAACAAAGGTTCTAACGGGGAAAAGGTCCTCCATGCCATAAGTCAAGTAGTAAGTCGGGTTAGAAACAAAACTAGAAGGTAATGGATGGGTGGCGACAATGAATGATGAAGCCGACACTAGCAAGCCAAAACAATGGTGGAACTGACTACCTCTATTCTCCCTAAGGAGGGTAAAACCAATGAGTATAGATCAAGAACTTCAAAGTAAGAGTAGGGACATCAATACATAATACAAATACATCCAAGTCCATATAATTATGACCGCCAAATCATGACATTACTTGTTAATACATGTCACAAAGATGAGTATAAGAGCAATGATAACCATAACACAATATAATAAAAGCTGAGTCATAATCATGCATATAATCCATCTAAAACATCATCTGTCCAATGAGAATGTACTGATATAAAACTGAGCATCAATAACTGCTCTGTAATGACTAAATGGCTACATCGGTCCTCAAATCCGAGTGTCCTGAGACTCAGTCCTGACATGGAAGAGTACAATAGTCCACAAATAAAATAACGATCCGTCAAAACTGCTCATCTCAGCATCTCATATGTAAGAGATTTGGCTGAAAAATGTACTATATCTGAAAAATAGAATATGGTAGCCCGGCTACTATATATGTGATAACACATCTGAACCATCATATGTCCAATGAGAAAACACTAGAACCAATCTGGGCATCACTAACTGCTCTGCAAATGACTGAATGGCTACATCAGTCCTCGAATCTGAGTGTCCTGAGACACAGTCCTGACTTGGGAGAGTATAATAGTCCACTGACAAAATAATGATCCGTCAAAACTGATCATCTCAACATCTCATATGTAAGAGAGCTGGCTGAAAAATGTACTGTATCTGAAAAATAGAATATGGTAGCCTGGCTACTATATATGTGATAACATGTTGCAAATTAAAATGATAAAATTTTAATTTTATAAGGTAAAACTGATAACCAAGACACTGATAATTTTACATACTAAGTAGCCTAACAGCCTATAGACACTGCACGGAGGATCTAGATAACCAAACACTGAAGTTTAAAACTTTAAACAGTTTATAACTTACAGACTTACAGTTTTACAATTACTCTCTTACTCTCCGAGAAATGCAAGCTTTTAAGGTTTCAAATTTCAATTGTAAATCTATAAATTAATTAATGAATAAAACAAATTGTAACCTGGAGGCTGGAGTGGCACTTGGAGTTGAAGTTTAAAGATTCACAGTTCACTGTTGAAACTCCATGACTCCATGGTCACTACCCTCAGTCACTAGCAGTCTAGCAAACTAGCACTGAGCAATGAGCAGCCGCATTCTACAGGCCCAACAGTGGGAGACTCGTCTCAATTTA
The DNA here is from genome assembly GCA_001517045.1 of Pseudotsuga menziesii. Lineage (NCBI taxonomy): Eukaryota > Viridiplantae > Streptophyta > Pinopsida > Pinales > Pinaceae > Pseudotsuga > Pseudotsuga menziesii. The sequence continues at coordinate 17,652 of LPNX010742407.1, forward strand.
CAAATGACAGGCGACTGGGACTCCCGTATCCTGTAGGTCACTGTTTATTAAATGGCATATGTTATATACTTATGATTGAAGAATAAGCATAGGAAAATTCAGTACAAATGAGTACCTTCAGGCTTCAACCCAATGTAGAGGAAAAATATACTGGCCTGTAGATGATTGAAATGTACAGGAAATAAGAGTGTGGAACCTCAATAATGTGTCCAACAGCAGTATAAAGAAAAGGCAGGTACAGAACTTGGAAGTTGGAAGATTAAAGCACAGTCGACACTCTGCCCTCAAGCCGCAACTTGCAAGTGAGGAGTTTTCACGATCCACGTGCGTCCGTCGTCAGGTGATACAGATGAATGATTAAGCTTGAACTTGAGGGTCGAAACAATGTATTCACGGACTCACGACCTCCACAGTCTATTATGTACAGTGTAAACACTTCGAGTAGTAAACGCATATGCCATAGACGGCCTCCACAAACTGTAAACACGACCGAGATGCGCAGTAGCAGAGATTGCCAATAGACGAGCGGCGGCCCTCAAGAGGTGGTCTTGGTCAAAATAGGCTAGGGTTTTCGTTCAACCGCTAAAAAACTATTTTAAACGAATGTATGTCGATTTTGAAATAAATTCGCCAAATTTATTCGCCTTTATGTTCGTCGAAGAACAAAAAACAAATTCACGTTTTCAATCGACGAACTTCAACAAATAAAATCGCCAAGGGCAGAAAATTGGCGATTTTCGAACCTGAAGACGAAAATTCGCCGAACATGGTGACTTAGGACAAAGGAGTTCATCGATTAGCACCACCAACATCAAGGTACATAGAGAGGTTGATTTGCTTGATTAAATGCTAATCTCATACCCTCATATATGATAGAATCTAGTGGAAATGTTGCAATCCTGAAATCCTGACAACTGTTAAGTCTGTTGAATTTTGAATGGGATAAAAAATTCTACTTTTTGCATATGAAGTCTGATGAGGTTGGAACCACTCTCAAACATCCTGAAACAATGCATGGTAATGTTAAAAATTGAAGTAAAATGATAGAAAATGAAATATAAGGAGAATGTCACTTTTACTTTAAGAATTTAATATTACCATTTAATATTCTTTATAGCTTCCATGGATAGGTGTGTGGGCCCTTTAGGGTTTCAATGTAGACTAGGAAAACAACTGAAAAATCGATTTCATGAATAAAAAACCACTAGAAACGTGACCCTCTCTCTCTAATACGTTTCACAATTTCCCTGAAATGTATCACCTCTAGGATGAAACGTATCGATACCAATCTGATACGTATCATGATGTTTTAGGGTTGTATCCCTTCCGTTTGAGGATTTGAAATAGGGAACGACATTTCACCAAGGCTACTATTCAATGCTCTATGAAGTTATGAACCTTAACTACCAAAGAGTTTGATAAAGATACAACCCAACACACAACAACAGTTGTTTTAAAAATTAGCCCAGGTCTATTAAGGCCATCAAAATAGAATTTGCATAGTGTTGAACGAAAGTCCAAGCCCAAAATCCATCAATAGTTAACAAAAACTCAGATCAGATCTAGCTCAGAACATTGCAACTGGAATATTAATCATGTAAGTTGTAGAAGTATCAATATATCCATCACAAGATGTAATCACATCTAAAATACTGGAATCAATCATTGAATCTGTCCCAAGTTTTGAACCTGTCTCCATGGCATCCCACCATGCATGCTCTACATGTGCCTCAAAGCTAGAAAGCTCATCCAACATCTCATCGAAATGTACAAGTGCCATTGGATCAACAAGTAACCTATAAAGGCCACCCTCTCTTACCCTCTAGCCAAAGTCCTCAAACTAGCTAAGCTACAATCACTAATGGTGCACTACTATCCCTCTAAGTAACTATCCACTATACATCTATCATACAAGAGACTGAAAGATGGTACTTCAACCAACAACAAACAAAACAAAATCCAACTCAAGAACATCACCTAAAGGTATTAGAAATGAAAAGGAACCAACTCCTCTCACCAAGCTCCATAGCAATGCCTCCCTCTGGCTCCTAAAATTTGTTGAACATTGATCTATCATTTGTGATATGTCTCGTTGCTCCATTGTCCACAAACCATCCAAAACTAGACATATTGTTAGAGACCAAGCAAAAGACAAAAATCACATCGATCCAAAGTCATATCCATCCTCAAAAATATGCAATATGAGGAAGATCCTCCATCTGTCACAGGTGAAAAACAAATTAGTATCTACTAGAACAAATCAACCACCTATCACAAGTCCTCCATAGTATCTTACCCACTTAAAACAAAACCATGTCAGTCAATAATGACATAGATCTACAATGTATCATTAGCAACCACTGGAACAAATCAACCACCTATCATAGGCAGTGTTATCGGAACCAAACCGGAACTGGCAAAACCAGCCGGTCTGACCAATTTACAGTGTTGGTCGGTTCGGTCAGCAAAATAAATCATAAAACCAGATTTTTTTCCAAACCAGGTACCGAACTGGCCGAAATCGGACGGAACCGATCAAAACCGGCCGATCTGGACTGGGGACTCACGAAACTCAATTTAAAAAAAAAAACCAGAAAATAGAACTTTGTTGATGTACTTTGGAGCCTCTTTGTTAATGTACTTTGGTTCAGAACCTCAGAGATGTATTGCGCTAGGTGCTATTTTGGATATTTGCACCCATATTTGCTATATATATGAGAAACTTTGCATATTTCTATATTAATGGTTTGGATTCATATGTATGCACATGAATATATATGTTTTTTACAAAATATGAATATTTTATGTATTTTTTAGTCAGCCGGTTTTTTGCCGGTCCGGTCCGGTTCACATTTTGGGCTTCGCCGGTTCGATGACCGGTCCGGTTCCGATAACATTGATCATAGGTCATCATAGGCATCATAGGGCATCATACCAGCAAAAAATACATCCATAACAGCCATCAGTGTAATAGATCCATCATCTCTCACCACAAAAGAAACCCATCAAAACATATCAGATATACAAGTGCTCATCTCAAGCACAAATCATTAATGAATGAAGAAGAAAAAACCCTTTCTCTGGACCAAGTGCTTCTCCAAGCAACCTAGGCTTTTTCGCCCAATGACCTTTGTTACCAACTATTTTGTACAATATTTGAACTTCCTATTGAGCCACCAGTTATTGGGCATGATGAATGCTCATCTCCAGAGTTCAGAAGTTCAACGTGCTCCAGAGTTAGCCAATTTTTGGCTGAACTTTTTATTTTTTTGTAAATACATGTTCATACCCTCTTGGGGAAATTGTAAAAAATGTCCTAGCATTTAATTTTTTATAAAAGGCTCGGCCTCCTGGACTTAAGCATCAAGCCTACTAGCCCAGAGTGTTTTTTCCCTTGGTTATTATTGGTTGTTGAACAAACAACTAATAATTTTCGAGTTTTTCACTCATGCCTCCAAAGCTGGGGTAGTTGTCTTGGTGTTTTGGCTTTGGGAGGTTATTAGAGCCTTCGTGTCAGTGTTTTTCAACATGCTAGGCATTCCGATTGAGTCGTATGTACTATGAACATGTACTAGGTCCCCCTAGAGTTTCATTTGATTCTAAAAAAGAAAAAAAAATTCCGTTTTTAAAGCCATTTTTTAATGGTTTAAATGGAAAAATTCAAAATGTAAAAAAAGTATGATCCGAAGTTCGTTTTTGGCGAGGTTGGGCTCATTTTCAAGCCCGGAGCAACATCTTTACCCCAAGGGACACTTTCACTAGGTTTCGTCTAGCTAAAGCATCCCGAAAGACATCATTTGGCTAACAAAACATCAAAATAGCATTTAAATGCTAAATTTGGACAGAATGCACTAAAGTCCAAATATTTAAAAAGTCAAAGTTAATTTTTTATTAGAGGGGATGACTTGGCATGGGTCCCTATTGAGTTACAACCCTCTTCAATTAAAGTGGCAAGTATAAACTTCGTTTTAAATGTGGTTATGATTTATTTTAAATGAGGGTGTGACGTTAGCATGAAGTGGAACTCACGCTAACTTGATGAGTGGGATAAGCATGAATGGTGGACCCATCCACTTAATGAAATATAAAAATTAAACCTCGGTATCGTATGCTAGCGAATGGTGGTCACGCGAGGGAGCTTTCACGCTAGCTGGTTTAATGAGGGAGACGCCAACATGAAAGGTTCACGCCAAACACATGAGGAGATTGCGCTAAGCATGGAGGGTGGACCCATCATTAATGTGATGAATAAATAAAACCATGGTATATTTTAGTACGAGTATGGTGATGCATTGTGAGGTGGCAGATGGTCCCACAAAAGGATGACGTGAAGCAATCGGCGGGTCTTATTGAGCTAACGACAATTCATCTTGAGCTAACAAATCTTCTTTATGAAGATTGAATCATTTATTTCCTAAATCAATGGGTTGTCATCATAAATCAAGCGCATGATCTCACATAGCTGGCAAGCGCATGATCTCACATAGCTGGCAGGTGGTTGGAGAATTCGTCCCCACTTGGGCTATTGCGAATTGGTTGGTGAAGAATTTGAGGGAGGGTGAATCTCTCATTGAAGAGGTGACGCTTTCTCCCTAAAATCACATTCAATCAAATCCCTTAATCATCTCATGTCTACTTCAGTTAGTTAGTGCACCCCGGGGGGGTTTGTAAACTCTATAAAAGTGAGGCCTTCTTCCTCATTTGTAACGAAAGCAAGGAACCTCTGCTCATGTACTATTGTTGTTTATCTGAATAATATTGAGATTTTGGAGGTCCATTGGTGTTGATGTTCATGGTGAATGGTGTATGCTCATTGAGGTAATATTGTTCTAGTTTGTTTATGCTTGGAGTAAATTGGTAATCGATCTAGCTTGGAGGGTTTTATTAAACACATGGGGTTAATATTTGACGCTTCAATTTATTTACTGATATTTTGGCTTATTGAGATTCGAGAGTAGCATTTTTATTAAGCTATATTCATGCTCCTTTTGGTTTCCATTTGTTAAATATACTAGATTTGATCCTTTTTGTGCAAGTGTGAACAGGTTTTTTGCAGGTTACGACGTTGGAGTAAGGGGAAGAGCTCAGTTGCATCGCCCTCTTCTTCATACCTTGAGGAGTCTACATGTTCTTGTGCCCGGAATGTCATGCCTTCGAATCTCAAAAGGATTCAAGCTTGAGCAAAGCTTTCTCTTCTTCCTCTTTCAAACTCAAAATTTCTCCTTCTTCTAGTTACTTGTTAATTATGCTTAGGAAATAGATCTGCTCTTTCTTGCTTAGTATTTTGATCTAGTATTCTTTAAGCATTTAGATCTGATTTGTTTTCAAAAGAACTTCATCATTCAATTAGATATAAAGCTAGAAATTTGTACTTACATGCAAAGAAAAATTCAAAATTTTCTGAAGTACAAAATTTTTCAATTTTTTTAATTTTTGCATTGTCTTTCCCATCAATTTATAACATTGTTAGCTCGCCGGTTTTTAGCAGGGCTGCGCATAAAAGTGAAGTTTTGAAGTGACCAAGATCATCAAGGAGGCCTCAGAACAAGCCGGTGGATACCCACTTTGATATAGTTTCTTGATGCACCATTGTAAGCTCTTAGATCCAAATTTATTGGACTAAGAAGCACTCCATCTTCGTCATAAAAATTGTAAAAGAATTAAACGAGAGGAGTGGGGTAACCAGCACCCACATCCCATCCCCCGGGGGGGATTTGTGTCTTGTGTCATTTTTCGTGAAATTGCTTTTTCTAACCCCACCACTTCACACACTCACTTTTTAGTGCAGGGTGTATACTTATTTCACATTTTCCGTTTAATTCATTGTTTTACTTTTTGCGAAAGTAACTTAAAAATAAAACCATTCTTCGTCGCCACGAATTATGCTCTCACCTCCACCCAAAGGCCTTGCCGATTAGTGGAGATTGATCAGAAAAGTGACGCATAAGTTTGGCCAACATATTTCTTGCATTAATAAGTATTTTATTTCTCTTGTTTCCTAACTTATTGCATAAAAAGAACCTAAACACTCTTGAACTTGTCATAAGACAAGTCAAGAGCACTCTCTATCAGAGAGCATTCTGCATTGCACTAGCATAATAGGTTAGATAAGACTCTTGAATCTCACCATAAGGTGGATCAATGTAACATCCTCGACCCTCTGACCGGCGAAGAGGACGCTACTAACACCAAACATACAGGCAAATAGACCCATGAAGTTGAACAGGCATATAATGCTGAAATAAAAAGCTTAAACATAATACATACTAAGATGCATAACTCTTCATATACATAGCGGAAGCAAACAAACATTCATTCAAGCATGCCACAGCCCCAGCATGGACAGGGGAAAACTCAGCCAACGAATGTGAAAATCAACAGCCCACCAACATCCCCGAGCTCACAGCACACACCATCCCCAATGTAATCGCTGGAGAACTTACACAAGCAGAAAAAAGGGGGAAGAACAGACTCTCAACCTGTACGCAAGGGAAAAAGACACAGCCAAAGCAAACAGTGGAAGAAAACACAGGCAGCAACGAGGAGAAACAAAGATCCTTCTTCAACTAGGAAACACCAACACGTTTTCGCAGTCAGCAAGGGTGGGTTAAAAACAAGCTCTCTCTGCGTGAACAAGAGGAAAACACCTCACGATGGAAAACGCGAAAAACATCCTGCTGGCTTGGAAAAAGACACAGTTAACCCAAGATTGGGAAAGAGACCACCGCCCACACACCGCCCACACAGCATAGGGACTCACCGCACCCAAAAAGAACAAAGGGGACAACCACCACGGTTCAGCGATGAACCACCGGGAAGAACCACAGCAATCTTCGGCAATGCCACATTGTAAAGGAACCACACAGTCCACAAAGCGTGGAGGAGAATCGGTTCTCTGCGCGAAAGGAAGGAACACAGCCACAGACCGGCAATCCGCATGAGAGAGAGGCAAGGCGAACCCCCCCAACCCCGGAATGTGGAACCTTTTAACTCAACCCGCGTGAGAGGAGGTGAACAGACTCATGATCTGGTTAGTGGGCAGACCATCTGCACATCGTGGAGAGTGGGAGCAGGCATGGTCTTTTTGTCAGCAAACCACTGCCCCCAACTAACAACAAAACAGCAGGGGTGGTGGTGACACATGGCTAACTACCAATGGCCCCCACGGTTTAGACAACTCCCCCCCCCCCTTATCCTTTGGAATCATGCTCTTTTCATTTAACGTTGCACCGTCGTAGCTGGCTGTAGGTTTAATTAAATTGATGTGCGTATTTACATGATGCCAACATTATAGTGTGTCGGATAGCACGATATACCGTCGGCAACGATCCCTCTTGCCGAAACATACACAACCAAATCGATGGTGGGCTTTTGCCTTTAGCTCCACACCACGATTAATTACAAAATATACATCATGTATCTTTTAATGCAAACGGGGTCAAAACCAAGACATTACAATCCCCTCCCCCTTGGAATAACACCGTCCTCGATGTTCTAATATATATACAATTTGCACATCAAAATTTCAAAATTTTGTAGACCCATCCCATGTTCAATTATTTACTCTGAATGTTCAGGACCAAGCCCCTCGGCTTCCATGCATTTCTCCTACTGGTTCTCAGCTCTTGGCTTATCCCGAAGCCTAGGAACTTTGTGGCTGCTGCCCTCTTTATGTTCCCTCGCTGGACAGTACCGGCATAAATGATGTCCTCCGCATTCCCAGCATTTCACTGGCTGCTTCATCTTTACCTGCTCCCTTTCCTTTGAGTCTTCATGCCTAGACCGCTTCTTAACGGATCGCTTGGACAAATGTCTCATCATTGATCCACCTTCCCTTACTTTGTCGATTGCTCCCAGAAGGCTTTTCACCTCCCTTTGCAAACCAATAGAGTCTTGCAAAATCTGGTGGTTCATTTCATTCTGCCTTTTCTGTATCTTGAGCATCTCTCCAAGATTCTCTTGGGTACTGACAATCATTTGAAGGAGACTTCCAGCCAAGTCCAGCAACTTTTGATCTACTACCATGATCAATGTGCACCACCGGATTTCACCTTTCTCCCCTGTGAAATGCATCATTGAAATTCTGTTAGACCAAGCATAATATAGGCATTAATATCGGTCATTTAATTGCCCAATTGGCATGACAGTCCAAGTCTCATCAAGGAGACTTTCATATTTTTCATGCCTTCCCAGCAGGCACATGAGCTCATTCATGTCCATTCTTGGGCAGGGAATTAACTATTCCAGCATCCATAATTATTTTAAGCAAAATAAAGACATTCTATTTTCAGCCATACATGCATTCAACAATCTTTTGTTTTCACAATGCATAAGTATATATATATATAATTAAAAGGCAAGAGAGAGCAGCAAGAGTTTTTCCCCTCTTTGTCTTGTTCCATCTTGGAACCCACACCACCACTGTGGCTTTTCATGTTCTCAGCCTCTTTCACTTCACCGTGAATGTTGGACCAATCCCTCTTGGTCATGACACTTAGTGTCTCCGGTCTATTTCAGACCTCTCAACCATGGGACCTCCCCACATGGTTTGTCTCAGCTGCTAGGAACTTCACAGTCTCACTAGCACCTTTTTTCATTACTGCTCATTCTGAGCTCTTCAGGACAGTCACATGTCCTCATGCTGCTCTCATAGTCCTCGCTCCCAGCGATACCTATATTCAAACATTGAATAGATTCACATGTTTAGTTTATTCTCATCGGTTTTATCTCTAGAACAAGAGTTTAAAACGTCATAACCAAATCATATGCACATGCATATTCATAAGCAAAATGTTGCAAAATAATCCAATACTTATCTGTATTGCACGTTTCCTCGTTGGTCCACAGGATCCTGCTTTTCTTTGCAAGCCTTGGGATCGCCCATGGACTTGGATGTTAGGTCAACACGCAGGCTGTTTCACGACATCCTTATATATATATATATATATATATATATATATCAGGCACAGTCAAGCCAACCCTCGTTGGGTTTATCAGACCGTCAACAAATCACCTATACTTATATCAACAACCAATCATCAGCCAACCCAACCCTCGTTGGGTTTATTAGGCCATCAACAACACATACCCTTATATCAACCATAACAACCATTTCTAGGTCAAGGATTTACTATGGATCCCTAGGCATATAATAGCCCTATTTCAGCAACACCTTCACAACATCTCATCAAATCCCCACAATCCCCACAACATCCTTTTATACACATCAACCCTTCCACCACAACCCCTCACAAGAACCGTTTACCTTTTCTCTTTAATGTGCAACACCAAACTGCATTTGTTTAGCCTGACAACACAAGCAATATAAGCAAACTCATCAGCGTTATTGCTCTAAAACTGTAATCATTTTTCACACCATTCACTATCAAGTATTGAGACACCAGGAGTGCGTCCACTCCCTGCGGTGTAATCAATATTGAAAATCCTTTCATGATCCGACATCGAAAAAGTGTGCACCCTTTTCCGGTGTGTGCCATGTAGGCCCTATTCATACTCAAGCAATCGGTACTAATGGAAATAAAATCAAAACATGTTCTGCATATTGAATTTAACAATTTGACATGCATATCTTTAGCTAGGGTTATAGAAAACTTATCCATTTTCCGAGGCAATATTCCTTCGTTAAGGAGGAATAGGGGCTCCCTTCTCTGAGTTGACAGTCCTTCGGTTTGCCATCCCAATTCTTCTTTACATTTTGTATCCACACGTCTTACTGACATAACCCCTACCATCTCACTCATGTTGCTTACCAAACATGTAGTGCAGATGAGACATTTCCAAAATGTCCAATGGAGTTTCACCCGAAACCCATTTCCAAGATAAGGAAAAACCTTCCCATGAAGTTTGGCTCCTGCAGGCCATTACCCATGGTCTTCCTGCAGTGTGTACCCCTGGCACATTCAACAAATAGCGAAACAGTGCATCATTATCCAAGCAATAACATTATTAATTAAATCCAATAAGAATTTGCAACTCTGTTTACTACAGAAATTGATTTGCTTGGCAATGAGGTGATCCTCATTTTTGGGTCTCTTGTAAGCAGCACTACTATGCCCGTTATAATTCCATGCTTACTAGCATAACACGAATACCCACTTACAATGCGTCCTCCTAACACAATCTTATGCAAGCCAATAGTGATTAGTAGTTGTCAGCAATTTCTTAAATCTGAATTTACAATTTTAAATTGACAATTCATTCAGCATACAAACTATTTTCACAGCCATGAGAGTCTCCTCATAAGGTTTGGCTCTTTCACATGGTAGATTCTGGCCTTTGTCATGGTCTTACTCTCATTGCCATGCTCCAACAATCTACCTGAAACCTGAACTTCAATCAGCCAAACACTCGGTAAGTCTAGATGCGTATAACCTTTTCATTGCTGCAACAATCACTAAAGCATTTTCAGAATTACCAAATGTTAATCACATCAATATTACCAGAACTCATTTCCTTCATGCAATCATTATCATATTTTAGATTACAGGGTACAGTCACATCATTCATGTAATTTAAATGAAACATTTAGATACTCCCTACTTCACGAGCGTATCATTTGTACCACCTTGCCCTTCCATAGAGCATTTTCGGCAGCCAATTGATCATGACCACCCTCTTCATGCACTTACTATCCTGCATTCACATCAGCTCTTGAAATCGTTCCAGAATTGTCATCAATTCATCATTTCAGCTATTAGTTATTCATGCACTATCTCAATGCATTCATGCAATGCATCACAACAAGATTCATAAAATCTTTTAATGTATACTCACTCAATGTTATCTTGCATTGATTCAGGAATACTATGCATTCAACCATACCATGCATGGCCTACCCTGGCTACTTCATATAGGTTGCATTACTATAATCAAGATCATCAATACTTACTTTCCTTGGGCTACTAAGCTCAATCAACGTATACAGGCATGACACATTTCTATATGAATGTAGTATAACATTCAAATATCCACATGGTATGAGGTCTCTTACCTTTACCACTCCATGGGATTTGTCATAATCAAACTCTTACCTTCATGGGTCCTACTTACACCCTTGTCATTACCAGTTTGGTTGGTCCTTTGCAGGAGATTGAAGAATTTGCTCACCAACTTTTGATTATGGACTTGTTGCCTTATCCCTTTCTCCATAGGGTTGCTAGTCACACTCATCAGCATCAACGACATATTCAACCATGTCCAGGTTGTCATTGGTTTTCCACTAATGCCAACACCAATGCAATAATTATCATTAGTGGCTCATTATAAATGTACATGTAATATCCTATGCATGCAAGGCATATCCTCATACATTTCAACTTATTAAATGTAGTTATAATCAGCAAGTTAGGGTTTAAGGAAATTTCCCTTTTCCAATCCTTCATCCTTGCATGGAACTCCTCTTCCATACAACAGCTGGCTTGACTTCATGGTCTTGCTACCTCTAGGCATGCAATTCCCGGATTTGTCCATGTTGACAGCAGCACATTTCTCCTTCAGCAATCACTAGCACTTTGCTGCTCCGCATTCGCATTCTGGTGACTCTCCCTTGTTCCCTGCTGGATAAGCTTTCCAACACCTGTCCACAGGCTTCATTCTGACCTCGGGCGTGAAAACCACACCACTTCAAAATGATGTTTTTTTACCAATTGTATTTTGGTCTGAAATGCGAACTTCAGCCACCCGGAATTCTCTTCCTTTTCAGCCCTGTAACCTACTGACAGTCTGCTGAAATCCACTGAAAAAAAGTTGGAATTGCCAAGAAAATTCCACTTTGAAAACCCAAAAATTTCCTTTGTCAAAATCGGGTCTCATCCCAACAAAATTTTCGACGTTTCAACGGCTAGAACGTCTAATTTCCTCCGCTGTATCAACGGGCCGCTTATCTATTCCCTTCCGACGTATCAGGCCCGTAGTGGTCTATTATTCTGCAACGGCGGCCAACAACCTTTAAAACCTCCGCGGATCACCGCTTTGTCGACAGTTGGAACAACAACCCACTGTGGCATTGGACATCTAGTCCTCTAGACGTCCGCAACGACGGCAGCGTGCTCATTGTGGTGTCCGCGGTTCACTAACCTGTCGGCGGATCGAAGCAAGTATCCACTAACTTCCGGTGATCCAAGACTGAACGGGTCCACTGTACCGGTGACCCAAGTCACTAAACTTTCCGACATTGCGGTGATCAAACATTAAATTTTCCTTCAATGTGTCGGCGATTGGAACGTTACCTACCACGGCATCGGCGGTCGGACAAACTAACCACTCGCTCATCGGACGGTTAATTCCATAGTCACCCTCAACGGCGGTAATCCAATCAACTAAATCCTTCCGATGTTCCTCGGCGTTCCGATCTCCTATCATTTTTCGATGCCCAATGATCTTGTTCCTTAGAAAATCTTTGAATTTTCTTCGTCCATCGGCAATCGAAACCCCTAGACGCTGCGGCATCGACACTCGGATGCATTCCCCGTCGGATGGTTAGTCCTCACAATCTCCGCAACGGCGGACGTTCGACCAACAAATTTTACCCGATGTAGCTCATCGGCAAACGGATCATCTAAGCATCGGCGATGGGATCAACTAACCATTGCCGATGGTCAATGATTTTTAGGACTTACAAAAAATTTCGAGATTTTGCTTCTCTCTCTTCCTTTTCGAACCCCATCGGCTTAACTATCTTCTATTCATCGACGAAATAGTTCAATCAGAAGCCGCAACGGCAGCTCGTCATCTTCGATCTTTTTTCGATCGGCGGCCCAATCCGTTAATATGTTCCGATCGGCGACTGAAGCATAACTTGATCGGCATCGGCAGTCAAAACGTCTTCTCGTCGGAAGGATAGTGCTCTAGGCTTCCGCAACGGCAGGCGCACAACCCACTAACTTCTTCTGTTGGCTGATGATTTCGGGCCTTAGAGAAATTTTTAAACTTTCTTTACGGCGTCGGTGGTTGCAGGCTCTATCCGTCAGAGGCATAGTGGTCTAGCCATCCACAACGGCAGCGGTCAATCGGCTAAGCATCGGCGATCCATCCGTCTAAACCTTCCAATGTGCCGATGGCCAAACACTTAGAAATTTTCCAAAATTTTTCCTCCGCAGTGTTCTGCCACATCGGCCGTCGGATCAACTATCCGTCGAGTGGCCTTCCCACTAAGTGCTCCATTGGGCCGATAGTTCTGGCACTTAGAAAAATTTTGTGAATTTTCTTGTCTTCACCCATCTTTTCCTGGTTTCTTCTGGGTAGTAGGCAACCCGCCTCTGCTATCTGAACTTTCATGGCCCATTCAAGCCCATGTTGCAACCTTTAGCTCTGATACCATACTATAACGTCCCCGACCCTCTGACCGACAAAGAGGACGCTACTAACACCAAACATACGGGCAAACAGCCCCATGAAGTTGAACAGGCATATAATGCTGAAATAAAAAGCTTAAACATAATACATACTAAGATGCATAACCCTTCATATACATAGCGGAAGCAAACAAACATTCATTCAAGCATGCCACACCCCCAGCATGGACAGAGAAAACTCAGCCAACGAATGAGAAAATCAACAGCCTGCGTGAGAGGAGGTGAACAGACTCATGATCTGGTTAGTGGGCAGACCATCCACACGTCGTGGAGAGTGGGAGCAGGCATGGTCTTTTTGTCAGCAAACCGCTGCCCCCAACTAACAACAAAACAGCAGGGGTGGTGATGACACATGGCTAACTACCAATGGCCCCCACGGTTTAGACAACCCCCCCCTTATCCTTTGGAATCATGCCCTTTTCATTTAACGTTGCACCGTCATAGCTAGTTGTAGGTTTAATTAAATTGATGTGTGTATTTACATGATGCCAACATTATAGTGTGTCGGACAGCATGATATACCGTCGGCAACAATCCCTCTTGCCGAAACATACACAACCAAATCGATGGCGGGCTTTTGCCTTTAGCTCCACACCACGATTAATTACAAAATATACATCATGTATCTTTTAATGCAAACGGGGTCAAAACCGGGACATTACAATCAAGAGTACTCTCTGTCAGAAAGCGTGGTTTGTTAACAAAATTTGCAACTTATTGTTGCGCCTCTAATAAAATAAACCAAGACTCCTTCCCCGTATGCTCTACACCGCTGCAGCTTGTCTAATCAATTGCCCGTATTAGAAAGGGATACGAGTTACTAGATTTAATAGAAAAATCCACACAATTCATTTTCTCGAGAACTCGAGAGGTTGCAAAGGGTAATCACTACAGACTCAGGGGGCTACTCCAAGCAAGTTCATCCTCGCCCTGTTGGACACTTGGTATTACCACTTTAGCACTCAGTTCGAAGGGATTTGCCTTGTTGGGCCAAACCCACAATTTACCCATGCCCTTAATTACTCATTTAATAATCTAAAATTTACCACTAAGTTGCACTGAAACAGATACGGATACGGGGAGCGTTACGGATACCACAAATTTTGAAAAATGTGGGATACGATACGGCAAGGAAACGACAGCAGACTTATATATATATATATATATATATATATCAAAAAGGCAATGAGACATACATACTTTAGACTACCATTCATCAATTAGATTTAAAGGTAGTTGTTTCATTTATAACAATTAAAATCAACAAACTCAAATATTGTCTTAAACAATATTCTTCTATCTCAAGTGCCATAGTTAAGTCACCCGCTGGCAAGCACTTAAACAGGAACATGTCAACTACTTCTAAACATCGATTTCAAACCCTAAAATTACTTGATGGATGTATCCAAATGTTACCATCTAACAAATATTACGTTGTTTACACCTCTAGAAAAGTGTTAAAATTTGTGATTAAACACAATTTTTTATGTAAGACAGACTCAACTATGTTGTATTTAGGTTGGTCCACTTACTGACGAGACAATCAATAGTAGGCAAGTGAGAGTCAATTGACCAACCGACTAGTTCCAAAAGGGACTAACTGACTAGCTCTTAAAGGGCCTAAATTCATAGGATTGTCTATGATTTGCAACCGACTTGGATATTCAAATTTGACATAATCAACCATGTTTTAAGGAGATTAATTAAGCACACAAGTATAACTAAAGTGAGCTCATGTTTTAGTGCAACTTAGGTGTGAGTGTGATGGCATGCAATATTGCACTCTATGCAACAATACTATCTCTAGACACCAATGAGTTTCCTTGGATATGTTGTTTATGTTTTATGGTTTATACTAATAAAAATGCTTGAAATAAGATTAAAATATCACATGCACATCTTATGCAGAACTAGCGAAACGACGCACCATCATAATTCTCTCCACAACATAAGGATAGGGATATGAGTGTACTAGCAATGGAGTAAATAAGGCCATAGGTCAAGGGTTCATACTAATTCAAAAAGGAAAAGAAGAAAACTGAAGTTTGTTGGAAGATTCTTGGAAATATGTGTTGGTTTATGTAACCCTTCGTAAATGTAGTACGCTATTTTGTATGGCTAAAACTGCCATTGTATCAATTTTGATATGCAAATTGTTTTATCACATATGCAAGTCATTGGAGTTTATTTAAAACGAAGTTGTGAGGAATTGGCAAAAAAACTAAAAAGAAAAAAAAAAGTCATTGTACTTCTACACTAGGCTGTGAAACTATCACTATAGTAGACAAGCATTTGATACAATAAAATGTCCATAGATCAATGATTTTTTGAACCAACGGTAGGCCTCTATCAATTTTGGAAAATTACAATGAAACACAATCAGTGAGACATAAGATGTCAAATTACCATTCACCAATTTAGGATTAAGGTTTTGTCCTTGATTTATAAGCTTTGAGGCTTTATATCTATGTTTTGAGGTACAATTTAGGGTTATGGTTTTATAGTTTGGCTTTTGGGGTTATTTATTTGTTTATTTTAATGTCAAAAAATCAATATTTCTAGTCAAAAACTTACCCTGTAGCAGCTGAAACGTTTCAGAAAACCAGGAAACTGTTGGAAACGGTTCAGGAAACGGCTGGAAACGGAATGGAAATGTTTCAATGGCGTTTCCAAGCCGTATCCCCTCCGTTTAAGTTTTCGAAACGGGGAACGAAGTTTCCCCTCCCCTTCCTAGCAATTTCCGGTAACTTAGATTTACCAACCGAGACACTGCAATACTTTCACTGAGACTACACTAGCAACCCACATTTGTAAGCACTCTTTTCATTTTGGCACTAGTCTATTCTATTATTTTTGCATAATTGAATCTCGCAATGTGTCATTGAATATTGTGTATCTAATTTGAGTTAAAGTGTTGCTAGGGATAAATCTTATTTGCAATAATTGGTAATCATTAATTTTATCCATTTCATATTAACTCCTAGTTTTAGTCTTTTCTTTCGTAGACTAAAAACCATAGATTTTCTTCTAATAGGGACCACCCCCCTTGGCTTCGTTAGGAGTTAGCCTAAACGGAGGAGCTGGGATCAGGTGACAGCACCTGGATCTTTGCTTGTCCCCAACGCCACGCCTTTCCCACTTGGGAAACAACAGTCCAAAAGATTTCTGCTGATGGTGTGCTTTCAGTGGACAAAAACCTTAACTAGGTCAAGTACCTATTCTAGGTAAACTCCAACTGAAACACAAACTCCCTTTTACTTAAGAGTGATCTCAAGTTTCAACCATAACAAGCTCGGATAGCATGTTGTAAATTATGTTCTCTTTCACTTTTAATCCAAAATAGAAAATCCACCTCTAAGCCTAGAGGTTTCTTGGATCTTAGCCCTAGAATTTCCATCCTTAGGATTGGATAAATTAGAATATAAAACAACAACAAAAAGATCACAATAATTCACTTCAAATAGCGTCAAACTTCTTAGCAATTCAAGGAGAGAAGATACCAAACAGTGAGATAAGTTTCATCCCCTTCTAGGCCAACTTATCATCCAATAATCAAATCTGAAAATGTAATTTTACAGCAGCATAACAGCAGTAAAATCAGCCCCTTGTATTCTTCCTTAGATGTCACAACAACTAACAATTTAACTTTCTGCTTATGTCAAATCAACAAGATATAGATGGCTATAAATAGCAATGCATAAAGAACACATATAGCTGAAATTCAAATATGAAAATTGCACAAGATATGGTCAGTGAGAAACTCCATTTATTAGCTCAAGATAACGTGCAAGTACACACTGTTGCCGCCTTTGATGCACCTCGAAGGTTAAATCAGCGAGGCAAAAATCTTCAAGCCACTGAGTGCATCCTTAGGGGCAAGTCTCAAGTCAAGTACTATCACCTGATCTTGACTCCTCCGTTGAGGCAAACTCCTAACGAAGCCAAGGGGGGTAGACCCTATTAGTTACTAAGGTTGTGTTGTCACCCGAAACTGCCACGCAAGTGCTGAAGCCCAAAATGCGGGCGCGCCGACCCGGTGGCAACTCTCGAGAGAGAGGCCAATGTCACCACACCCCTCTTTCCTCGCTTTAGGCTAGCTCTTCTCCATCTCTAGGGGGGTTTCCCTAAGTTAGGATCGCTAAGGCAGGCGCGGCTTAGGGCAAGGTGCTCTGAAGAGGCTGCCTTAGAGAAACATGGGTAGCAAAAAAAGGAAAAAGATTGTTCTTGATGGACAGGAAGGGAAGGGAGGATCCGTCCTCGAGGGAAGACCTATGTCTGTACCAGAAGGGAGAATGGAGTCAATAGGAGACTCAGAGAGGCTTTGCGTTTCACAGAAGTGGGATTGAACTCGTGCGTTCCACAATCAAAAGCAAGGAGAATGGAAGTATAACTGACTACTGTCCATTACTCCTAAGACCTTTAAAAGCATAACGCCGATAAACAAGTTGGCAACCGCAAATGTTTGCCCAATGGGCTAGATTATAGCCTTCTATGCTAAGTTTTAGTCCATAGCTTATGAAAAACGAAGAACCATGACAGAGATACCCAAATCAATCAAAAATCCCAACATGATTTTTTCTTTATTCAGCTCTGGGGAAAAATCCTCCCAGACCAATTTTTCCATCCATTACAAAGAAAGAGCTATCCTCTTTTTATAGGCCTAAAAAGCCCCTTATTCTTCTTTTTTTCAAAAAAGAATAAAATAAAGTAATAAACAAAAAAAAAAGTGGAAAAAGATCTAGATCCACTTTTTCCTCTTTAACTAAAAGTAACTACCACTTTGGCTAATGTACTTAACCAATGGATCCCACTTCACTAAAGTGAACCTATCTCGGACTAGAAGTGAACAACCTAGATAATTAAAGACGAACCAAAAAGGCCCATCCATCAAATCTAACATAAGAATCTGCTTCCTTTGAAAAACGGTTCTGAGTGCACATCTGCCACTTAGAACAAATGAAAAAAGGTGTACAGTCCAGCCTTACGAAATTTACTTGGCTACCAGATGAAATCCCTGCGATCCAGTCAAAATTTAACTGTAATCGTGTGCATCGTTTGTACCCCGATCTTTGGGGTTGAAACATTTGATGAGTCGACCAGTCAAAAGAGTTATTTGCTACCACAAA
The DNA here is from genome assembly GCA_001517045.1 of Pseudotsuga menziesii. Taxonomy (NCBI): domain Eukaryota; kingdom Viridiplantae; phylum Streptophyta; class Pinopsida; order Pinales; family Pinaceae; genus Pseudotsuga; species Pseudotsuga menziesii. The sequence goes on from LPNX010742407.1 coordinate 36,151, forward strand.
TGCGTGGATAAATTCACAGCTACCACCAAACTGTGAACTAAAACAAAAGCTCCACGCTTTACTCTCAAATCAGAGTGCCCCCGTCATCAACTCACACCACGATAGATGATTTGAATTTGATGCATGGCTATAATTAAACAACTTGGCTGCCAAGCGCATCACCTCTGTAATCGGTTGCAAAAATAGAACAGGATCTTCTCTCGTTAACTCGACAGAATCGTGGGTTTGATCCAATTTAGAAGAATGCCCAGTTCAGACTTCAGTCTTACGGCTGCCGACTTGAGAAGATGATGTAACAGAAAATCAACACATGGAATCCGTGGGATTTGGTGGCCAGTGAAGTCGCCAAGTGGCCCATTGTTTTAGTTGCAGATAGAGACCAACAGTGGTTCCATTATGATTTCAAAAGATGATGGGTGCGAGTCTTCCACTGCAAACTCCACATAACCATGAATCGGCTCCGACACAATCATAGGGGAAGAAATCGATTGCCTCACAATGTGGATTGCTCCACGATTCCATGCTATCTCTATCATCGGCATCGGAGATCTCCACGAGATGGGCTGCCAAGACTGTGGGTTGCTCCAAGACTCTTCACGCTATAACAGAAATGAGACCAACTACTCGATCAAAGATACGGAAGCAAACTGATGTTAGATCATTACCCAGGCAAACAAGATGTTCCCATCCCACAGCTTCTATGTGTTTGTAGAGCCATCATGGTGGCACAACATCGAATTTGTGTCTTCTCACTTTATTCAAGACCTAGTTTAAAACTGGCGTCACTGGCAAAATTGTATACTTCTATGTGAAGAGTAGTCAGATTCCCTACCAACTAGATACACTATCTCCTTTAGACTTGATACTGAAAGAAAAGATGAGTTATTTAAGATTTGACCCGGGTCTCGATCTCAAGCTTAACTCATTGATCTGGTTGTTTAACTGATTAATCGTTTTTCTCCAAAACTCCCAGCATAAAACCATGTTTATGTGAAGACTCATCTGTTGCACATGAATGCTGATAGTTTCCCTGATTCCATGGGTAACTTCTGCTCCAAATTTCCAGCACCACGCTATTTGGAAGTACATAAATCACCCCTTAAAGGCCCCCTGAATACCCTCTCGCTCAAGCATAGATGTGGATTGCAGATGAAGTTAAACTGCCGCATAATATTGTTTCTAAGCTTATCAATACGTGCTGGAACCTTTACCACATTATCAATCTGATCCAGTAAAGAAATAATATGGCGTAACGTAACAGAGCAATACCAAAGTTGATGCAATTGCTTGTTACGAGAACCAGGGAGTTTCTTTGCCTCTCCCAATTCACTTTTCAACCCAGCAATGCTTTCAGCGGATTCATTGAATAACCGCAAAATCTCATGTACACCTCTTCCAGGACAGCAAAGTACCCATCTGCAATTGATGAATCTGATGAGTAGCACTGGTCTATACAAGATGGGAAAAGGTCCAAGTTACTTTGAAAAAGATTCATTAGAGCTGGTGTTGCAAGTATAACTCTAGACTGGCCTCCTCTCTTGTAGTTGACTCTTCTTTTTCACTATTGTGATGCCTTTCATCAGCTATGTAGATTAATTTTGACAAGGATTGACCTTCATTCCGAAACACAAGCCAAAATTCCTTTGTCCAAGTCTCGATAGATTCTATATATCGAGCTATGTGTTTCAAACCCTCTTCATCTTCAATGCTCTCTTCTTCCAGGAGTGCCCTCTTCGAAGAGCACAAACTAAAAACCAGTCTGCACGCCATCAGAAAAAACCCTGCACGAAATGTTTGTATAGCATCCTGTTAACAGTAAAGGCATATTAGTGACGATGTGCTTTTAAATAACCTCTGGAAGACATGTTACCATCTGGGTGGTAACATTTGGCTCCATGGGGGACGCGTGCTCTCAGAGAAAGCATGCGAGAACCTCAGACTCTCTGAGTATAAGCAGACCCAAACTGAAAGAAAAAATGTGATGGGATGGCTTCATTCACATCCCACACTTTATTACAAAACAAAGAAGAACATACTGAAAATTTAAATGCTCATGCAAGAGCTTATTTTTCTTCCTACCTACACTATCTTAACATGAATCTAGCACACATCAGGTGTATGCATACAAGTAATGGAGCCATCACAGCTCCTTGTCAACAATAGAACATCTTCCCTTATGTTTGGTCATCAACCAAAACCAAGTTTCATCAAATATGTTGTAGATCTGAACTGGAAATGCCATCAAAGTATGGCTGTCACAAAAATGCTCATGCTGCAAACATAAGAGATCTTTCAAGTTTTTTATCACACAACACGTCAAAACGCATGCTTCATCAATATAACGTTGAAGAGGGCTTAGATAAGCAATGGGCGGCCCTTCATCAAACTGGATTTTGTCATCCATAAGACTTTCATGAGACAGATTTGCAACACAAGTTTTATTAGTATCAATATATACCTGAGGCAGCTTCTCATCTTCTAATACAGCCGTATTCGGGATATCTTTAACCAAAGGCTTTTGTAGTGCTTCTTCAATGGTCTGTTCTTCAAGCTCGGGATGGACCCTAGGGATGAGGGCATCATATTCTTTAGCAAGTTGCCCAATCTCATAAACCATTCCATTGTACCAGCGGAGGAGAAACCTCTCGAAAAACATTGCCACTGAATCTATGGATTCATCCAAAAGGCCATAGAACCAAATCATTGCATCCATTTCCAAAGTTATAGCAAAAACGATCATAATATCATCCTCGTGATGAACATTAAAATCAGCCATCAGTTTGTAGAGAGAGGCAATATGATGGGTGGCCAAAACACCGTCACTTCCATAGAACTCGGGAAGAATGTCATGCACCTTCCCACGGTCATAGCACTGATTAGGAAATCCGTGGATTTTTGAGAAATCCAACGGGCTGTAAGCTTCGCGCCAAATATCCCATGGCTTTTCCGTATCATCATCCATAAATCAAATAATGAGGTACTAAATTTGAAAAATGTGTTTAATCATACCTCATACCAAACTATGGAGTCGCCAAGGTGAGCTTGAAAGCCTTTTGATGAGTGTGCTCACCCCTACACCCAATAGGATCTTCAAATCTGCATAGTCTTCAAATTTCAGGAACTAGACTTCATCCCCCGCAACGGCGCCAAAATGTTGTCGCCCGAAACTGGCACGCGAGTGCTGAAGCCCAAAATGCGGGCACACCGGCCTGGTGACAACTCTCGAGAGAGAGGCCAATGTCACCACACCCCTCTCTCCTCGCTTCAGGCTAGCTCTTCTCCAGCTCTGGGGGGTTTCCCTAAGTTAGGATCGCTAAGGCAGGTGCGGCTTAAGGCAAGGTGATCTGAAGAGGCTGCCTTAGAGAAACATGGGTAGCAACAAAAAAGGAAAAAGATTGTTCTTAATGGACAGGAAGGGAAGGGAGGACCAGTCCTTGAGGGAAGACCAGTGTCGGTACCAGAAGGGAGAATGAAGTCAAGAGGAGACTCAAAGAGGCTTTACATTTCATAGAAGTGGGATTGAACTCGTGCGTTCCACAATCAAAGGCAAGGAGAATGGAAGTATAACTGACCACTATCCATTACTCCTAAGACCTTTAAAAGCATAACGCCAACAAACAAGTTGGCAACCGCAAATGTTTGCCCAATGGGCTAGATTATAGCCTTCTATGCTAAGTTTTAGTCCACGGCTTATGAAAAACAAAGAACCATGACAGAGATACCCAAATCAATAAAAAAGCCAAAAATGATTTTTTCTTTATTCGGCTCTGGGGAAAAATCCTCCCAGACCAATTTTTCCATCCATTACAAAGAAAGAGCTATCCTCTTTTTATAGGCCTAAAAAACCCCTTATTATTTTTTTCAAAAAAGAATAAAATAAAGTAATAAACAAAAAAAAAGTGGAAAAAGATCTAGATCCACTTTTTCCCTTTAACTAAAAGTAACTACCACTTTGGCTAATGTACTTAACCAATGGATCCCACTTCACTAAAGTGAACCTATCTCTGACTAGAAGTGAACAACCCAGATAACTAAAGACGAACCAAAAAGGCCCATCCATCAAATCTAACATAAGAATCTGCTTCCTTTGAAAAACGGTTCTAAGTGCACATCTGCCACTTAGAACAAATGAAAAAAGGTGGACAGTCCAGCCTTACGAAATTTACTCGGCTGCCAGATGAAATCCTTGTGATCCAGTCAAAATTTAACTGTAATCATGTGCATCGTTTGTACCCCGATCTTTGGGGTTGAAACATTTGCTGAGTCGACCAATCAAAAGAGTTATTTGCTACCACAAATGCGTGGATAAATTCACAGCTACCACCAAACTGTGAACTAAAACAAAAGCTCCACGCTTTACTCTCAAATCAGAGTGCCCCCGTCATCAACTCACACCACGATAGATGATTTGAAGTTGATGCATGGCTATAATTACACGACTTGGCTGCCAAGCGCATCACCTCTGTAATCGGTTGCAAAAATAGAACAGGATCTTCTCCCGTTAAGTCGACATAATCGTGGGTCTGATCCAATTTAGAAGAATGCCCAGTTCAGACTTCAGTCGTACGGCTGCCGACTTGAGACGATGATGTAAAAGAAAATCGACACGTGGAATCCGTGGGATTTGGTGGCCAGTGAAGTCACCAAGTGGCCCATTGTTTTAGTTGCAAATAGAGACCAACAGTGGTTCCATTATGATATCAAAAGATGATGGGTGCGAGTCTTCCACTGCAAACTCCACATAACCATGAATCGGCTCCGACACAATCATAGGGGAAGAAATCGATTGCCTCACAATGTGGATTGCTCCACGATTCCATGCTATCTCTATCATCAGCATCGGAGATCTCCACGAGATGGGCTGCCAAGACTCTTCATGCTATAACAGAAATGAGACCAACTACTCGATCAAAGATACGAAAGCAAACTGATGTTAGATCATTACCCAGGCAAACAAGATGTTCCCATCCCACAACTTCTATGTGTTTGTAGAGCCATCATGGTGGCACAACATCGAATTTGTGTCTTCTCACTTTATTCAAGACCTAGTTTAAAACTGGCGTCACCGATTTTCCCATCTTAGGTTTTTCCGGGGGTTTCCATACCAAAAATAATAGTGTCTATATTGTGATGTGATGTTGTGAATGTTTCTCAGTTTTATATTCCGCTGCATACTGTAAAGAAGTTGATGTGTGTTTGTTTTCAGTTAAATTTAAATATATTGTTTAGCCCTTACATTCTAGGAAAATTTACATTCTAATGGCTTGTAGAAGGTATCGTATTCCTCGTGGGTTAGTTATCTATTGTGGACACATTGCTCTTGAGTTGAATGCTACTATTTTTTATTTATAATCTCCTTGGTTCATGGATTGATGAGTTGGAATGGCAGTTGGGGGTTGGTTGTTATGTGGACATTCACTACACATATGTTGAGGTTGTTCCCCACTTGATGGAGTATTGCATATAGATCTATTTGTTGGTTAAGGGTTTGACCCCTTGATGTATGGAAGCAACCTCTTGAAATTACTGACTTGTTCCGCATTCATTGGTTTTCCCTTGATGAGCACCCACCCTTTGGTGGGTTGTTACTTGTTTACACACTCATCTAGGCCATTTTTTAAGGGACGTTTTTGGAAGGAAATCCTAGCTTCAACAGCAATTACCTTTTGACAGAGTGCCCAAAATTGTGCCATTTCAATGCCATTAAATTCAATGTGGCCACAAGATTTCTATAAAGTGGTTATAATAGAAAATCCAATAAATATTGAGGAAATTAGAAATTCCAAAACTGTCATTTAAAGAGATTCAACATATTTTTGTTGTGCGTACCTTTTGGAGTCTTTTCAAGCTACTACTTGGACCAATTGTCTCCTTTGACCCTCTACAACCTAGAGGCTTTTCCTCACAGGTAAACTCTCTCCATTGATTTAGTTTTTCTCTTTTGTTGCATCAGTTTCTTTGGTTCAAGGTTTCTTAGATCCATCACTAGCATTTCTCTGGAGCCTCTTTAACCACACCTCAAGGGAGGTTAACAGCACACTAGCAGCAAGGAGAGCATCTCACGGAGTAGGGCACACTTGATCTTCCATAGTTGGTAACGGTTTTTTAGCAATGTTCACCCAAGGTTCCGAGATCGCTGGACGTGGGTTCGGGGAGACGCACATTCGGGACGTGTGGAGACCACCCCCAAATTTTAGAGAAATTCAGCGGGGACGGCAGGACGGCGAGACACGATTGTCATAAAAATTTTAAAAATATTAAAAATATGAAAAATATAAATCCCATCAATGACAAACATTCATCATTATGGAATCTGCAATCATGCAATGTAAATGCAAAATTCAAAGTTCAAACACATTACATGATTCATCAAGATTATCATTATATCAATAATAATTTATAAATATATTATATATCAATATGAATCTATGATTAACATGCACATCATATTTGATAATCTTCAGATTTGACTTTTAAGTGATTGAAAAAATTAATCAATGATACTAGATAGTATGATACTGTATTTATTTCACGGCCATTGATACTTTAGAATTATATAATATACTTTATGTTAGACATTGTAAATTAGATTTAGTTTTTATTATTTAGTTTTTAATATTTTTTTATGTTTTAAATTTAAAATTTTAATATGTAAGTTTATAAGTTTATAAATAATAAAATTTTAAGTTTTATTAAATGGTTTTAATTATTTTTTAATGATTTATTTAATTTTTTTAAAATTAAGAAGAAGAAAAAAATCGGAGTTTCGGGGAAGTTTCAGAGTTTCGGGGCAGAACGCCCACAAGTCTCAGCGAAGTTTTGGAGTATCGGCCGGGACGCCAAGAAGTCCCCCCAAGTTTTGCCAAGTTCCGCCACCCACCGAAACATTTTAGATGGAGTTTCGGAGTCCCCGGGACGTGAGAAACGCCAAAACGCGTCCCCGACCCTCCGGGAGTGTCCCCGTGTAACACCATTTTTTAGTTATTTATATGCTGGATCTTGTATTGTAGATATTGCTTTGGAAGAATTGTTCAAGCGTTTTGTAGGTAGATCTAGCACCTTGGAGCATTTTGGGGGGGTCAACTCTTGGCGGGTCTTCAACAAGTGATTCAGATCTTCTTAAGACCAAAGAATATCCATCATTTCCCTTTATTTACTCCAGTTTGGTTTCATTTCATATCATTAGCTAGAACATATAGTTAATTAGGGGAAAACCAGTTTTTCTTTCTAGTTCTATATTGCCTTCTTAGCTATTGAAACCCTTGAAACCAAATTTAAATACCTTGTAAAATCAACCACAACCCTGAGTCAACATTAAATCAAATTTAATCAAGTAATCTAGTGGATCCTTTGACCTCTTTCCTCTCTTTCCCTTGGATTCCCTGTTACCCTCAACAACCAAGTAGCAACTCCACTCCCCCCATTCTTTCTATTAGTGGTGGTTGGGCCAATTGCATGGTAGCGTGATGTGTCAGTCTACCATTGCACTAGCAGAAATGTTTTTGCATTTCTTCCTTCGAAATTGGACAGCTTAAGCCCCAATGGTAAGATATTCAAGTACCACATCTTTAATTATTCCTTGAAAATATGCTCAAGAAATTTGAAGTTTGAACCATACTAGCTTCAGATATTCTGAAAGTATAACAATTTCAGTCTAGATAACTTGAAAAAAATTGAGGACCTGCTTAAACAGAAAGTTGCAATGCTTTTTATGTGTCTACTTGTACCATCCTTCCATTAACTAAATTTAAAGAACTTATGGTTTGATTGATTGAGATCTAAAAATAGTCTTCACATGGTTTGAATCAACTCCTCTGCCTTCCCACGTCTTCCATATTTTTTCTAGCTTACCTTATTGTATAAATTTTGTATCCCTGCAGATCCAACCCTATTTGTTAGACCATCTTGCACAATTAATTTCTGCAGAATCTTAACTTTTCTTTAAGTCCATAACTTGCAGAAATGATTTATTATGAAGTATAAACTTATCTGAATACATTTCTTTATTTTCCTCCATTTCATTGTGTAGATTTTGCTAATTCGGCATCACAGTAATACTTTCCCCTTCAAAAGTTCAATTTCAACCATGAAGTTCATGTTATTCATATTCCATTTATATAATAGTTGAGCATAATCTACCAAAGACATAATATTTCCAAAAATTAATGTACAGATTCCGTGTATACTAAGAACTTATTGTCCTTCAACCTAGTACAAATCTTCAACATTGCAAATTGGCAGGAAACCAGCAAAGCTTCTGGCAAAAATCCGAAGTATTTATCTTGACAAGAGGAGGGGCTAGCAACTAGTGGTGGGTGAGCAAGGAAAATTCCAAACAGATATTGGTGGACAGAAGGAAGACCTTGCACCTGAAAAGGATGGGAACTTTTGCAGATCCATAACCTCTCTTTATGTCTTTCGTGTCATTTTCATTGACTGATTTTGTATAGTATGTATAAGGCTAGATGCCTTGCATGTTGGATTTTGCTTAGTATATGTAAGATAATTGGTGCAGTGCTCAGATGTTACCGATGTGATTTTGGATCCATCTTCTACCAGCATATTAATATTTTTTCCAGAAAAAAAAACTATAATGTTGCATAGTATGCTGTATTGGCTACAATTCTTAACTTTTCTACAAAGTTAACAGTTTCCCTACAAAAAGAAAGTAAAACATGGGAAAATGGGAGAAATTAGGGCTTTCAAAGATGCTAGTAAGGATAAACTTCAATCAACCTCTTATTTGGACACTATTATCAAGGACATATGTGAAGAGAAATCCCATGGATAACTTTCATCAATAAGAAATTAATTCAATAAAAAATTTAACACAATAAGTTTGCACCAGGCTGTGTACTATATCAACCAAACTACAAGTATTGTCATCTATATTTGCACTCAAGTATTACTTCAAATCTCACTGGGCTTTAAAGAGAAAATACAATCTTAACTCACATAATCTTGTTCTCCTGATAGAGGTGCTTTTGTTGACTTTTTAAAACCAACTAGTGTCTTAAACCACTTTCTTGACCCACCCATGGCATGGACGTTCGATTACCAGTGATTAATAATTTAAAACCTGCCATGAAGGAAAGAACATCAAAAATCCTTGTCCAGATAACAAACTGTTTCAGATAATTGCGGTATTCAAAGTAACTCCATGAAGATGCAATAGCTTAAAATACACATAGATGCACTTATTCATCTTGAAATTCTGTGGATGTATAGTATTTCTAAACAAAATATCCAACATGGTAACGAGAAACAACAAGTCCTTAAATTTGTGTACCAATTATCTTACAGAATTAAATGGTAAAACATAAATTTTCTTCTACCGTAAATTTCTGTCCTAAACTCACACAATAAGAGTGAATTTCACCCAACAGTCATAGATATATGAGTTTTTGCAGAGGTGTAACCTCCATCTTAAATTAATCCTCTGAAAGCTTTGCAAACAGGAAAAGAACAAAGCCTCTTAAGACCATTACATCACGGTATCAACATAAGACTTTCTATTTATGCAAGACACCAGAAATTTGATTGTTCATATTTCCAGGAGTTCTTAGAGATTTCTCAAATATTCATTTAGTACTTATCAGCCGTAAACTCCAGTTCTGCTGCTAATTTAATTGACAAAGCTAACTTGGACCTTGGTCAAGGCTCAAAGTTGTCAGATCTGTTTGCTGTATATGAGACTTGGAAATATTTTAACAGTATTTTCTCCAAAAGAAATGATATCCTGCATTGTATACATTCTTGAGTCTTCTTCAATTATTTAAAACTTTAAATTTTGCCTGAGGACAACAGAGCATAATTAGACTTGTATTGATGTAAACTCTGGCTGTTTCAAAAAATTGTAACATGTGAGAAATTTACTCTGGTTAATTTTGTGGTTCCAGATGGATCTTATGTTGCTATTTCGATTTGTGAAGCAAGTGGGGAAGGAAAACACATAAGCGTGTAATGGAAGTTTTAAAAATTTGATATACAAATCAGAAAATTGATAAATCACCGAATCAGAGTTTCCAAATATACTCTCAAAAACAAGCAGATCCCTCTTACAAAATTCTTCTCATTCACCTGTACCCATACAGGATACTAGGCAACAACACCAGTGCAATTCAATCCTGCACATTATTGCTTATTTCCAATTCTTCTTAAGCATATAAATCCAGATCCCTCTTGCAAATTCTCTTCCTCCACCTGTATCTATACAACATCTAGGGAAGGACACCAAAGCAATCCATTCCTGTTGATTCTTGCTTGCTTTCAATTTTCTCATATTTTCCCATAGCCCCGGTATCTTTGAAAAGCATTTTTCCCTGGCTTGGGGAATACTAACCTCAAAAGAAACTCATCTCACTTGTGAAATTCTCTAGCCCTTTTCCCATAACTCATCTTCGACTTCCTATACACGTAGTGAAGGTAGGAGTTATAATTATCTCAAACATATGTTGATCCAAAGATATCTGAAAAAGTGTATTCACACTGGGAAAAAGATATAAAACAAAATAAGTACCTTCTATAAAGAGGCAAAACAAATATGGTTTCCATGTATTTTAATGGCCCTTACATAGTTATTTAAAACATGGTAATATTACAAATTTAGGCTTCTTTCATAACGTTTGCTTATCCCAGAATCTATATAATATTATTCAAGAGATTCACTCTAAAGTAAGGAGCATTCAGAATCATTTACATCACTTCATAAAACTGAATCCTTGGTTTGAACTTGATCTTTCTAAGCTTTCATCTCGGTGGCTTGGAAGATGATTGATTCGATTGGTTATTCAACATACAGGCTCCAAGTTTGACTATAGTCGCACAAAACTGTATTTTCTGTCTGCTCTTTGACATTGGTGATTTCTTGTGATTCTCATCTTTGGAAAGGCTTCTTAATTGCAAGCTTACTCGAATTCAAAGTTGCATTGCGATGCACAAAACTGTATTTTCTGTCTGCTCTTTGACATTGGTGATTTCTTGTGATTCTCATCTTTGGAAAGGCTTCTTAATTGCAAGCTTACTCGAATTCAAAGTTGCATTGCGATTCTTTGTGATTTTTGCCTTTATGATGCCTTCTTAATTGCAATCTTACTCAAAATAAAAAAGCGGCATATCCGGTGTTGAGGATTTCGTTCAACATTAATTTGACTATTGGATCTAAGTTTGGGCATTGAGCTTGTGTGAGGGTTAATGAATCCGTCAGACTCTTATCGTGTTCCTGTACATAATAATTTGATGTGATTGGAATGGGATAGAACTTTGAGTCATCTAGAAAATTTCGTCCAAATATTTGAAGTAACATTTTAAGTATTGTAGAAATTTTTACAAAATTTCTGTGAAATATTTATAGTTCGCCAAGCCTTTAAACTTAACATCTAAAGTATTATAAAGATCCGCGGTGGCTTCTACAATTTGCCAAAAAATACTGAAAATTTTCCCTGCTAAGAAACTTTTCTGAACACAATACGAGAATAAGGATGTAATTCACTTCAACGTAAAAGCCTTCAAAGAGACATAATACAGTTAACTCACTGGATTAACTCAACCATAGGTGTCAGAGAACTACTGTAAGCTGCTTGAATTTCAACAACAAAGGGGTCCCGAACACTTCAAACAGATGAAAAAGAAAAAAGGTACAGAACAGAATTCCACAAATACCTGCTCATGTGTATATATCCAGGACAAATATGAATGAATCTTCAAGCTCTGCAACACTAAAACCGGTACCAAAACCTACACCGTTTACAGAAAGTTTAATCTTTAAAGTAAACCTGGAAAAGAAAAAGAATCTATAATGTACACAGAAATGGAAACTGGATTTCTCTTTGAGCAAGATTAAAAAATAAATAAAAGCCAAAGAGAAAAGCAATGATATATACATTGTGTATATCTCGACTGCAACGTATACAGCTCAGAATACTTACAGTACAATCGATCTCCAGACATATCATTTAATTCTGTGCACTGCAATCCCAATTCCTGACCTCAAAATATGCAACTGCTGACGTCATGGAATGCAAGTACTGCGAAGAAATTACAGTGTTTTGTAGCATAAACGCCAAAATTTACAGATTCCGTAAAACGGTAAAACGCTGCTTTTACTGCTGGCGTCATGGAATGCAATTACTGCGAAGAAAATTACAGTGATTTGTAGCATAAACACCAAAATTTACAGATCCCGTAAGACGGTAAAAACGCAGCTTTCGGTTTGCATTTACCATCTGGCCGACAGGTTGGACTCGCCGCAAGATGTTAAACATAATGCTTAACGGCCCACGCGGCTTGATCTTGTGACGTCATAGTCAGGAGCGGTGGACTCCAGTTACATCTGACACGACGCGTCGGTGAATATTGACTTTTTAGGGGCAGTAAAATATAAACAAATAAATTAAAAATTAAAAATTAATATTAATAACATTAGAACTGAAATGAACTTTAGATGGTAGTAATCCGGTTTTATATTGGTGGATTTGGCAGGGTATTTTGAATGGAATAAAGTATTAAAGGAAGACGCCAAAAATCAAATAACAATGGTATCGGAAGACAGTAGTAAAGAAAAATGAAAACACCAAACTAGAAAGAAGAAAATCGAGTACAATCATTCTATGGCATGAAAAACCAAAAAAAATAAGATAAATGAGATGGGAACACTATACAGAGTATAACACAAAGAAAGGTGGTATATGGTATAAGTAAAAGAGGGAAAGATTAAATTTATAGAAGTTGTTTAAAGATTTGATGATTTTAAGGGGACGGTGAGTTTTTTTTTTAAACCAATGAAGTTGTGTTTTTAAAATTTGAATTAAGTAATGTTTTAATTGGTTTTTTTAAGGCATAAATTGTTTTAGTATATTCAAAAATTTATGGGTAACTAAAATCTATAAGTTTGACCGCTGAAACAATGATTTTCCAAAATTTCTATTTGATTTTCTGAAATTCTTTCAGAAAAAATTGTCAAATTCGTAGAAAGCTTCTTATATATCAACTTTTGTGTGTCAAGAAGATTGTATAAAAGGTAGAATAAGTTTTCTTGGAAAAATAAGAAAAAGTCTAAAAACACGATGAATTTAACTTTACAACGAGTTTTTGGTCAAAATCCAACAATGTGTTTTTTTTTTTTAATTTGAATTTTGTGTTGTTTAAATACTTATTCTGAATTCATAAATGGATTCAACTCTTTCAAAAACCTCAACCACACCTACATTCAATTTAAACAATACTACCTAAAAAACATCCAAAATAATTGAAATCATGGCCTCTTTAGACTACATAGAAAAATAATGCAAAATTTATTAAAGAAGGGAAAAATATAATTAGATAGTGGTTATTTGATTTCTAAACAATGTGATTTTTTTTTCCAAAGAAAAAAATCGTAAATATATATTCACATTCAGCAGATTGCCCTCATAGTCCATTATACAAAAAACAACTGAGAAGTTGTTATTTACAAAAGTTTGCCTCAGAAGGAGCACAAATTCCACAATCCATATCCAAAACTGTTCCAACTGTAAAGTTGTAATTACATACAATATATCATCATAAGATCATAATGTTCACCAAAAACTTATTCAGCAGAGAAGAAATCAAATTCCACGCACAAATTAAGTCTGATCGAAGCAGACTTATTTCATCATTCCTGATTAAAACAGGTCAGATCAACTGTGTCACGTGATCAAAAGCATAAAATCAGAGCAAAACTAGCATGCTAATGAAGTCTCATAAGTGTGATAAGACAATGTGATTACACCACTAACTTTACTTATCATAAATTCTTGTTTTATTATATTAAAAAAAATGCATTAAAAACCTTGTGCAATCATATAGTTTAATAAAGTCTATTTTGTTGATATGGACAAGGACATGGTTTTGACTCGAAGGCTGTTTTATATATATACTTAATGTTTTTGCTTTCTATATGACAGTGATGGTTTTTGTATTAGACCATATTTTGGAATACATATATATATGATGTTAGATACATGTTTGATGATATATGAATATCATATTGTAATGGATAGGGGAGGATCAACTAATATTAGTTTTGATCTTATGTTTTGATCATTTTTGACAATATTTTTGAGAGTATGGACAATTATTACTATGTGATATTGCACCATCTGGAAAATGTAATTTTGTACATTTTCTATATAAAATTATGAATTTTTTTATGTGGAAAAAGTTTAATCATAATTCATTTATTTTAACCTATAATAGGTTTAATATAAAAATATAAGATAGAAAATTAAAAATGTCTAAAAAATTACATAAAATTAATAACGATAATTTAGTCAAATTTATTTATCTATTTATTTTAATCTAAAATAAAAATTCAATAAAAAATGTAAGATAGTAAATTAAATATGTCTAAAAAAACATAAAAATATTTATAATGTTATAGCTCAAAATAAATGGAAAAACTATTAAGCAAATATTATTCTTTAAACATTTAACCCAAAACCATTGTTTAAATTTTTTTAATGGGAGAACAAAAAAATTCACTTTTCCAAGTTAGGAGGAGTGTGATATTTTAACCCAGCTTTTTTTTTCACTTTCAAAATATAGCAAAGGATTTTTTCTTTACACAAAAAAAAAACCTATTCAAAATTCAAGTTTATCGTTAGTGTTGTCAAATAAAATTTCTTTCTCAACCACATTGCATGGAGTCACATTATATGTTCCAAGAAAGCGTCGTCACTCCTATCAAATACTTCTAGTTCTTAGAGCATTAAGATGTTTTATTTTATTCGAGGTATCTAATTCTTAGAGTATTGAGATGTTTTCTTGTACTCGAGGGAGTGAAAAAATGTTTTTTTTCTTTTTATTTTCACATATATAAGAGTATTAAGATGTTTTCTTGTATTCTAGGAAGTAAAGAAGTATTCTAGGAAGTAAGAGTATTAAGATGTTTTCTTGTAAAACTAATATTTAAAATTGAGTTATGGAATTTATGTATAAGAGATAGCAAAAGGGTTATGTGTTAGGGTATGGTTTAGTTTAGCAAGGTAATATGACATTTTTGAACATATATGATAATATTATCAGCATAAATCTATATAAAAGGAGATCTACCAAGCATCCGAGAGATCAAATCTCTTAAAGTGCAAACTTTTTTTTAAAGTGGAAATGTGTAATTTAATTTTGTACTCGAAAGATGATATAAAATTGTGTTTTTTTCCGAGGAAAATAAAATGCAATCCCACAAATTATTTTTAATAATATTTTATTGTTTTTTATAAAAGACATGTGTCAACTCTAAGATGAGCAGAGAAGTTACACATCTCTTCCCTATTGAACTATAAAATGCACCTCTTCATTACAATAATTAATATTAGTTATATTAATAATATTGGTAAACAAACTATCTAAGTATAATAAAATTAAACATAATAAATATAACTTTAAAAATATTATATTTACATAAATAATATATATTTAAAAATAACTTATATTATAATATTAATAATTATATAATTTAAAGTCATAATCTATCGAGACACTAAATGCATTTAATATATGAGATTATTTGAGGGAAAGAAAATGACTTTTTTTATATATAATATTTGATTGCTTTGTAAAAAAAACTGACTTTGTAACTTTCAAGAACACTAAATACATTTAATATATGAGATTATTTGAGGGAAAGAAAATGACTTTTTTTTTATATAATATTTGATTGCTTTGTAAAAAAAATTGACTAACTTTCAAGACAACAAATAAATATTTCATATATAATATGTATATTTAGAAAAATATTTTTTTAATTATAAATTTAAATAATTTAATTGCATTGTAAAAAAATTGTCTCCTAATATTCCAAACAAAGCATGTAGTATGTATATAAATAAATATATAATATGTATATAGATAAATATATATATTGTATTGTATATTTATATTTGTTGTATGAATATAAATAAATTTATGCATATACAATATTTGTTGTATGTATATAAATAAATATATAATATGTATATAGATAAATAAAAAAGAAATTATTGTATATTTATATTTGAGGGGTTATAGTTTACATCTATATTGACATTATTTAATTGTTAATTTTAATATAATAATAAAAAATATTTTTGCATTTTAATAATTTTTTAATAATATAATTTTAAATGAGATAATGATGATGATGGTTAACATCCATTCAGACCAAACTTTGGTCTCTTGTACCTAAAGAAACTAATTATTTAGTTTTTTTTAAATTGTATTCCTATGCTAAAAGAGCTTAGAGAGAAGCGTCCGGAGGTCACTATAATTTTGACATGTTAAAAGGCTAGGAAGGTTGGTAGATCTAATGTGGGTGTACGTAGGGCACTCTAAGAGGAAGTGATTGTCATCCTCAATGTTCATATTCTCACAGAGATGGCAGATCCTTTCCCACCATGGCGTTTTAGGAACTGCCCAACAACCAGTTTCACTATGGAGCTCGTGAGAGTTTGTTCTTATCTTGGCTATATTAATTATTTTCTTTGAACTAGTTAAAACAGAGAGATACTTGCCTTTAAATCTTTCTCACACCATATTTTCTCTTTAAACTTAGAAGTAACAATATTTTTAATGTTATTAATATTTTGCAATGCAACATTTTCGTCGATCTCCCAATGGTTTAACCAAGCCCTCGTATCTTTATACCAACCTCGCTTGAGCCTTAGGTGGTTTTGGATGGAATTTAAAGCTAGCTTAGGAAGTCTATGGTCTCCCATGTTATTGATTTTGTGCGTGTACAACAGGAGCCTAGTCATCATTAGGCTCTCGATGGGGAAAAGACCCACTTCTATAAGGAGAATAGGATAAGGTGTATTGATTTTAATTTTGAGGTTATACGTTATAAAATGCTTCTGGATTATCTCAATCTTTCTCCAGGACTCTCTAGAGATGTTGCAACCCCAAACCTCACACCCATACAAGATAACAGGGGTGACTAAAGTTTCAAAGAGGAGCTTCTTTTTGTCCCACATCACAAGGTTTGGTGCTTTACAATTATTTTCAAGACCAAATTAAGCTTTCCACCCTCCATTAATCATTTTCTCAATGCCGTAGTTCCACTTGAGCTTGTGATGAATATTAATTCCTAGGTATTTGTAAGAAGACACTTCCTCCAAGTTGTTATTGTCATACACAAATTGGATTTGATAATCATAACTTTTGTTTTGTCAGTGTTAACAGTCATACCCATGGTAAAGCAAAAATCCTGAAGAAGTCTTAGTTGAGCAAAAATCCTTAAGAAGTCTTAGTTGCTTATCAATATTAGAAGGACACATTGCTAGAAGAACAATATCGTCAACACATAGAAGAAGGATGATTACTATTCCAACTAAGATAGTGCCAGCACAACCTACTTCCTCTAAACAACCTTCTAGCTTATAGATGTAAATACAACTAACATTAAAATTAACATTTTACCATATAAAAGAAAAAAACTTTTTAATATACAAATAAATTTTTACATAATCAAAAATAATAATAAAAGTAAAGTAATATATTTTTTTTAAAACACATACTCTTAATATCTACCATTAATAATTTTAACACGCTCTTAATATCTACCATTAATACTAATAAAAAATTAAACTATTTCTAAATAAAGTTTGGAAAACACATACTCTTAATATCTACCAATAATATATACTTTTATTTTTAATACCTTTAAAAAATAATATTATTCTTATTATTATCCCTGCCTGCGGCACGGTTATATTGTTATAATATGCGATACCATAATCCAAAATTATTATTTTATGCTTTAAATCAAATCCCCTGTTACACATAAGTGGACTTTAAAAAATCGAACATATGTGACAAAAAATTTATTAACATAAATGAATAAATAAATATTAGAAATTAACATTGGTTTGTTTGGCAATGATTATTCAAATTATTAAAAACCATCACACGACTTTTTAAGAATGGTTTTAGAGGTTATCACTTAACTTTGAAAAAAATATCACTTCTGGTTTAACTAACCAATCAATCCCCTAACAACTAAAATACTCTAATACTACCCAACATAAACATGGTATGGTCCTATTCTCTATGTGAATACCCTTTAATATGTGTTCTCAATGTGTAAAAAGGGTATTTCAGTGTCTAAAATGTTGTAGTAAACAATACCAACAAAGGGTATTTCACTATGTGTTTTCAATGATTAAAAAGGGCCTTTTATGTGTTCTCCATGTGAAAAATGTTGAAGTAAATAATATCAATAAAGGGTATTTTAATGTGTAAAATGTGATGGTAAATGGGTATTTCAATGTGTAAAATGATATAGTAAATGGGTATTTCAATGTGTAAAATGTTGTAGGAAACAATACTAATAATTAAGGACTATAATATGTGAAAGTTGATTTAAATATTTATAAGCAAATTGATACATGAATATTAAGAATATGACTAGTTTATAATATATTTGAAGTTATGTTAAATCGAAGTTATACAATGTAATGTAATATTATATTCTTATAAGTTTTGTTGTATTAATCCAATATATTATTTTTCAAAATAAATAAATAAAATGACTTAATATATAAATTTTACCACTTTTATATATATATAT
>LPNX010742407.1:54946-123786 GCA_001517045.1 Pseudotsuga menziesii
CATTTTTTTCCACATAAAAAATAGTAAACTTTTACATATAAAAGAGTTATATTCATCAAATGAACTTAATACCAAAATAATATTATCCATGATCTCGAAAAAACTTCACATGTTTCAAATAAAATAATAAAAACCTACTTTTCCAAAATTTACGAGTTATATATACCAAAGGCTCAAAAATTTAAACCTCTTATACAAAAAGAAACTTAAAACCACAAAATATCAGTAAAAAAACATAAATTCATATCTAAAATAAACTTCATATCAAACACCAAGTTCATCTCCTCAAAGGTCTCTTTCATACCTACCATAACCACATTCATATTGAAAAGATCGTTCTATACCACCCTTTACTTAACTATAGATTTAAAGGTCATTATTGTGTTTAATGGGACCATGTGGAGGAAGATATTCTTTATATGACAAAAAAGAATTCCTAGATGTTCATGGTTTGTATGACTACATATTCCCTTGGTACTTTATTCTTCACAAATCAATAAACAATTATTTAAACCTAATCATATGAATATAGAGAAATCCTCCACAAATTTTAATTGTTATATTATAATTCAAAAAGCATCCCGGCCAAATTTTTTGAATGTATAGTAATCAAAGGTACAATAATTTATTAGTCATAACAAAAATGATTGGAAAAGATTAAAAATAAATGTCAATCGAATTTTTTTTATTTTTTTATTAATTTTTATGGGATCATTATCAAAATATTTCTAATTTGCATAGAGATTCAAAAGTTGTAATCAAAATATTTCTAATTTGTATAGATTCAAAAGTTGTAATTAATTGGCTTCTCACAAGTGTTTATTAGTCATAACAAAAATGATTGGAAAAGATTAAAAATAAATGTAAATCGAATCTTTTTCTATTTTTTAATTAATTTTTATGGGATCATTATCAAAATATTTCTAATTTGCATAGAGATTCAAAAGTTGTAATCAAAATATTTCTAATTTGTATAGATTCAAAAGTTGTAATTAATTGGCTTCTCACAAGTGTTTTATACAAGTTGCTTTAATATTTTGGTGGCTAAAAAAGTGAGGGCTTTGTAGGAATAGTTTTTAGTATTATAGATTTAGTGTATTTTAAGAGAATCAATATAAAAGTTTATGCTTTATTTAAGAGGACCCTTGACTGTTATGATGATATAATTAATTTTGAAGAATATGTAAATGGCAGTATGTTGTGTATGGGATCTATCCCTATTTTTAACATAGAGCCTACGCAATGATTTAACACTCAAAAATTTCAGTTTTTGAAGGTGCTTAAGGGACTTATTGCAATAAAACAACCTTTGTAATTTTCTTCTTTTTGTTTCAGAAGCATTACCACTTGTAACCAATTTATTTTCAGAAGTTTCTTTGTTTCTCTCCCTTTTGATGGGTTCTTGATCATTTTTTTTGTAATCTCCAAAGAGAAATTATATTATAATACAAAAAAAAATAGTGAGTACAAGCAAAGGAGTATCAAGATGTTCGAGATCCCATCATGGCTTCTCACATATCTAAGCCAACTAAACTTGAAAATAAACAGTCTTATGATGCGAGAGTAATCATATAAAAGCCTATCACTATGTGTCGTCCATGAGTGGCAAGACAAAAAACTATTGAGCAAGCTTATGCCAAAGAACATGTTCAAAATAAACATAATATCAAACCAACCACTCAGGGCCTTGAAATCTAAACAAAAATAGATAACAACAAAACTAGAGAGGCTTCTATGAAATTTAACAACTACTAGAAAGCTAGAAAAGACAACAACAAAGAAATTACTTAGAGATGTGGCCATCTTTAGCTTCGCTAGGCTTTTCTTCCATAATTGGACAATGATAGTCCTCCAAGCTTGAAGAATTTTCAAAAGCTATTTTCACTGAGAGTGGCTCTATTTTCCTGAAGAAGGAGAGGTCCAAAGGGTTGTTTCTCTCCACATGTTTTATCTTATGGTTGCTCATAGAAGCAATATCAGTATTCTTCTGATCCAAAGGGGGTCCGTTGCAAGCCTAGTTTCTTGGTTCTTCGTCGACTTCGAGACCATAAAAGGACTCGACGAAGGGTAAGAATGAAGAACAAGAGTAGGGGATGGAGAAGGAAGGGGATTGTTATCCCTACTACACTCTTGCGACTGCATGAAGACCTGAGCCAACATATTTTTCACCGTCTAATAATGCCCATGATGAACCCAAGCTCTACAACCAATTAATTGTTGCACCACTACCTCTTCTTCCCAATCATCCACCATTATTCTTAAGTGTAGCATAATGGAGTTGGCATGCCCACTATCAAAGGAACCTATGTTCCCGTGATGACCTGAGCTTCCTCTTCCTCTATTGGCTCATTGGGGGGTGGATTGGAGCCTTCTAGACATGATTAGGCATGAAGGAAGGAAGCCAAACACTATAAATTTCAAGTTGGAAGATTGACGAGGGACACAAGAGAGCCATAACAAGAAATACACTAAGAGAGGGAATGGTTGAACCTTGTTATGACTTAGCCAACCAGAAGAAGTGGTGTTGCTAAAACACTGGAAATAAACCCAATCTGTAATTGTCCTACTAATCACTCGGAAATGGAAACATTCCCAAGCAAAATACATGTTATAAACCTGCAAAGGAGTTGTAAATTGTTGTAAGGAGGCATGATTTCCATCGTAACACCATCCAACATGTTCCAAGCTCAAAGGACCAGGAGAATTAAATCTAAGGACTTTGAAAACTAGGGAGTATTAATTTGCATGGCGAGTAGTTCGAGCATTGTCCAAGTGGTTGTTAGAGTTTTTACTTTAATTCAATTTGATTAGGATCTTTAACTGAAAGAATAACAAGCACAACAAGATACACAAGACACAAAGATTTTCCTTAGGGAAACCATAAAGGAGAAAACCCCACAAACTTCCTCAGAGATAGATTTGTCACTAATACAATATCACAAGATGGAAAAAACAAAGAATAAGAAGTCTTCTACAACTCTCTCTCTCTCTCTTTCTCCTCGAGCGAACTTGTCCTCTCTCTCTCTCTCCTTATGCGAACTTAAGGGTGAGTGAGTGTGTGTATAAATGAGGGAGGGTGCCTCCCTATTTATACCCTTCAATTGATATGACCTAAAACCTAACTGGGTCCACCTCTTGACCTGGTAGGGCCCACTTCTCCTAGGGAGACTCAAAAAATACATTTTATATTATTATTCTAGGGACTGTTGCCCCGACTTATAACGGAAGTTTTACCTCAATGACTAGACATAATAATGAAATCCTGAATGGAGGAAAAACATTTCTGACGGGGGTACAATAAGATACAATAATAATATGCAACAAAATTTATTCCAAATTTACATTTACAACAACAATAGCGGTTGGGAGGGAGCTCTGAACTCATGCTAACACGTGCCAAGCGATTTGATGAGACACCTGTATCCTGGGGATGGGTTCATGATCATATTATGGACTGGTGTTTTTTATTTGGAATAAATCACAAATCCTTCTATCCACTTTTGAGTAGGATCTCTTTTGTGCCAAAGCAGCCATATCTATACTTTGTTTATTAATAGAATATTGAGTATAGTTTTTTTTTGTTTTTTTTTATTAAAAAAAAATATAAATATAATAAAATCTAATGTGAAGCTCTGGAAGTTGTATATTTATGTTTGGAGGTATACAATGATGTATTAACAATAAGTTAATATTACATAACTATATAGTAGTTTTTCACATTGTCGTGTAGATTTTTGTTTTACTATGAGATCACTTTCATATGTTGGGTGTAATAAAAGTCAAACAATTTTTTAACCAAGAAAAAAATTGCAATTCATTATATATAAAAATTAACCACCATGTTCATGGGCCTTATAGGCCATTACATAAATTTCTTCAAACAAAATGGATTTGTAAGTAACCTAGTCAAAAAAACAGTTTTTCAAATAACACATAATTTTTGTAACACCCCAGTTTTGACCCCATGGTATTGAATTATACATGATGTCTATATTATATTTAAATAATGCCAAGGAGCTCAAGGTCAAGGCCCTGCCATTGATTTGGTGTTTGTGTATAGGTGATCAAGGTCGATGCCTATGGTTATTGTGCTGGTCATGCACAACATATTTTGAATATCATGTAAATGTACAAATTAATAAATACCAAAGCTAGCTGTGGAACTACAATGTGAAAGAGATGGGGGCATGGTTTCATAAGGAATAGGGATGGGAGTTAGTCAAACCCCCTGAGCCAATAGGGTGTGACCAGATGTCAATGGGGAAACCCATAAGCCCTCGTCTACTTTTTGTCCTCTATACTCAATCATTCATTTATTCCATAAGTTGGTTGAGGCAGTCAATGCCTTAGGTAGAGCAAGGCATGGCAGTATGATTGTGTGTTTAAGCAAGCCTGCAAGTCAGCAGTCTAGGAAGCCACAATATTGCTTCTGACACAAGGAAGCATGTGATGCATTCTAGTTCATCTTTCCTCAGTTAGGGGAAAGGTTTTGTTGTTCCTCAGTGTTCATTATGGAGGATTCTATCATTCTGACCATATTCGTTCATTCACGGTTAAGCATTGTTCATCAGGCAAGGTTGCAGAGCATTTTTTATTTTAGCAGAGTGATGCTACAGGTTTCTGCAAGTATTTCCCTTTGCTGAGAAATTGGTTGATGTGTTGCAGCGTTATCCTGAACCACAGATTGGTAGGAGGCCCTGTCTTTCTCTGTGTTACAGAGTGAAGCCTATGTGGCTGTGTTTTTCCTTGTGGATGGTTATGATGTGCATCCCTGTTTTGGTCTGAAGACTTAATACTAGTGGAAGGAGCCTAGAATTGGCTGATAAACCTAGTGAAGAGAGGAACCTCACATACAAATCAAGAGGGGCTGGCAAATTTTTTTCTGCACACCCTGAAGAGCACTGGAAGGGAAGGTATGGCCCGAGGGAACTGTGTAGCAGTGAAGGGAATAATTCCTTGTGTTGGGTGGTGTATGTACTGGGGAGGCCAAGCCAAATCTTGTGTAGGTGTCCATAGCTCTATGGTTGAGCTCACTAGCTTAGCAATTCTACCTTTCCATTGCCTTAGCAATCTGAGAAACCTAGTTGTATGTTGGTTTGACAGTGTTTTGATGTGTGTGACTCATTTCCTTAGTATCTTGTGAAACCCAATTGTATATTGGATGGGTTTGATAGTCTGTGAAACCCAACTGTGTGTTGGCTTGACTGGCTTGACTGTGTGTAAGTCTGTTGTTCCCTAGTTCCTTGTGGAAATCATGCCTAGCTCAAGGGTGGCAGTGGTGTTGAGAGATTAATGAACACACTGGCCTATGGTTGGGTGGAACATTGCAACCACATAGCTAGTTGCAGGACAACTCCATAATCCAAGATAAGTATTCTATGTTATTCTTGTTTATGCATTGTAGCTGCTTATGAATGAATGACTATATTGGTTATGTAGAATGCTTATGAGTATGATGAATGCTTGTTAGTGTTTTAATAGATTTACTGTTGAATGAATGTCCCTGCATTTGCTTGTTTATTCCTTGTATGTTTCATGCGTTTTTACCTAAGTCCATGGATTCTAGAAGCCTATTACAGAGTCAGAATGCTTCTCACTTAGTGTTTTTGCCCTTTGAAATCCGCCTGGGGAAGGTAGAAGGCAGAAACCGGAAAAAGGAAGTGAAACAAGGCAAAAATTTAGTTTTCCACACCTCGGGATCTGCCTGCAGAAGGAAGAAAGTGGAAAAGCAACAAAAATTCCAAGGAAAAGTCGAGTTTTCGACTTCCGAACCATTGTGGAAAGCGGAAATGTCGAAGGCATAAATCGACAAGTCTCAAAAATTTGAAGGAAAAAGATTGATCTCCGCATTCCAAAGTCGGAAGTCGGAAAGCGAAAGGCTAGAAGCTGGAAAGCGGGGAACCGACGAGCAAGGTAGTCATTTCGCACATTTTTTCATTTCGAGGTCGGAAGGAAAAAAGAGGAAGTGTGAAAGGCGGATTAATGATTGAACACTTCCGTTGAATGTTAAAGTTCTGATTCTCGAGTTTCGAGTGGAAGGCGGAAAGCGAGAGTGTGAAAGGAGGAATAATGGTTGAACACTTCCGTCGAATGTTAAAGTTTTGAGTTTTGAGTTCTGAGCGGAAGGTGGAAAGCAGGAGTGCAGAAGGTGGAATAATGGTTGAACATTTTCGTCGAATGTTAAAGTTTTGATTCCCAAGTTTTGAGGTCGGAAAGGAGGAAAGCGGAAGCGCGAAAGGTGGAAGACGGAAGAGTAGTTGAATATATCCATCGCACATGGTGTTCTAATTTTTGAGCTATGCAGTGGAAGGTGGAAAGCAGAAGTGAGGAGGGAGGAGTGTGGAAAGAAAAGGTTCAGTGCTGAAATGGTGTTTCAGGTCGTAGAAGGGATTTGTGAAGGGCGGAAAGAATTTTATAGTGCTTTCTAAGCCTGAGAATGAAGGTCGAAGAGTGTGCTAATGTCCATGCCCTATGTTTCGAAAGGAGAACAAGAGTTCTTGAAGATTTTTTTTTAATTATTCCACATTATGGGGTATGGGGACGTTACAATTTTAAATTTCTTGTACATAACTTGTACTTTAAGACTGTAAAGGATATAATAAAATGATTGTATTGCTGTGTTTTATTGCCAAAAATGTAGTTGTTCCATATCTATAGGAATGTGCTTATCCTGTAGTTGGAAATTCATCCAAGATGACGTCCTAGTTCATTCTCAGTAATAGTGTCATATTCCTGCTCCCATTGATGCCAAATTTCGTAACCCACCTCAAGACCATGCTTGGACAATTGATTTTCTATTGCATTCCTTTCTATGTAGATGCATTGAAAGTTTATTTCCTAAAAGATTCCTGCAATTCTATATAGCTCTTCACATAAAGGATTTAACATAATGTTTTTTTGAGATCTCTTCATCTTCATCCATTCAACAACTAGCTTTGAATCCCAAAAAACCTATAGGCTATGAACCCCTTTGTAATGTGCCAAAAGCATAACTAGTTTTAATGTCATCATCTTAGCATGATGTTTGTGCTCCTCCCCAAACCCGCAGATAAATTTATCCATTGTGAATCGTAAAAGTAAACAATACCCCCAACTCCACCCATACATGGCATGCCTTATGAAGCACCATTGAAGTAGGACCAACAACTTGATTTGTCTATAATCTCCTCAACAATCCTTTAGCATTTTGGAGGACCATCATCTTGAGGAAAAAGACTGAGAATTGCCAAAATTTTATATGAATATACATTTGGAGCAATATAAATATCATTAAAAATGGCTTGGTTCCTAGCCATCCAGGCCTTCCAGATCATAAGGGTAGGTAGAGCCAATACATATTTATATGCCACATTGTTTATCCAATCCTATAAGGCCTCTTTGAAGCCTCAAACCATTCCATGTTAATTGAGTACCCTTTACCTTGAGGCATCGTCCCACATCCTGGAGATCTAAGAACATTGAAAAAACAAGTGGATGCGAGTTTCATTATTAGGTTTACAAAGGGGGAATCTGCCCAGAACAAAATCATATTTCTTGACCAATATATCGAACATACACAACTTATTAGATAGATCCAACCACATAAACAACTTAGCCTTCAAAGGACATTTGAATTTCCATAATTTAGAGGACCACTAAGGAGGCTTAGGCAGATCTTCCTCTTCACGAATGACCATGCAACCCAAACTCGAAATATAGAAACCACCAACAAAATTCCTAGTCAAAATCAAGTCATCCTCTTTGTCTACCAATCAAATGTGTCAGTTATGCAAATCCTTAATGAACCTCTCCCAAATGATTATGTCACCATCCACAAAGCCTAAATATTCACCTTTTAGCCAAGCTTTTCTAATAGGGGAAGTGTGTAGAACATCCCCAATCTTTCCTAGATATAGAATACCTCAACCCTTAGAGGTTCAATCATTTCCAAAGGTAACATGTGAGAGCCCAAACAACCGACCCATGGATTGTGGCCAAGTCTAACCTTTATGTCGTTTCCTACATTCCATGCAAGGCAATCCCCAATAACATCAAAAGCCAACATTATGGGCTTCCATATAATAGAAACATTTATGAGAGATTTATCCCTTCTCCTAAACAATTCCTCTGTGGAAAGTGGATAGATGTATTTATGATAAACAACTTTTACCCATAATCCATCTCCATCTCAAATAATTTTTTGCATTTATTATATAGGTTTATACCATGTATATTTTAAGTATTAGTATTAATAAAAATACAATATTATTAGAAAACAAGGTTTTAGTAAATATTTTTGTAAATAGGTTTTTTAAAGTTCTTCATTTTCGTTTGATTTTTAGGAATTTTTTTTATCAAAGTGGCGAGTCAAGATTTTGTGTAAATAGATTTTTGGTGAACCAATTTGATAGAGGCACACTAACGTGCTTAATGATCTTATGCACCAATATTCCGTGATCCATGCACATTGAAATAATAGCAACCCAAAAAAACATTGATACTCCACTTTGGTTTTGTTGCACAAATGCTCCAATTTGGTCTACTCACCAATGCTCCATGAACAATGTCTACTAGAGGGGGAAAAACATTGGTGCTCCACTTAGTCATGGTGCATCAATGTTCCACTATGTTTTGTATACCGATGTTCCATGACTGATATGCATTAGAGTGGGGAAACCCCAAAAATGGGGTTGGTGCTCCAGTTCAATCAACGCATTGTTGTTACATGACTGATGTGCACTAGATGGAAAAAAACCCAAAAATGGCATTGATGATCCATGACATTGGTATTGGCACATTGGTTGCTTAACTTTGGTCTTGGAGCATTAATGTTCCACACTGGTATATGTAAATTGATCCTTTGTGATCAATGTGAACTAAAAGGTCAATAACCACAAAACACATTGGTGATTCACTTTGGTGTTGATGCATCATTACTCCATTTTCATCTTGGAGTGATGGTGCTCCATTCAAATGATCTTGGAGAAATGACGTCAGGATTTATTCTAGGTGCAATATAGTCCATTGAATGACCCTCATTCTCATTCCTTTATAAGTTTATGCAATTTATCTTAGATGTACAATGCTCCATTGTGTTGAAGCATTAATATTGTATTCTAGTATAGTTGTACTTTAGTGCACTATAGGACCTATGTTTTATACTCTTGTAGGTTCATGCAATTTCTCAAAGATGCATGGTGTTCGTTTTTTCTTGGAGCATCAATGCTCCACTTTGATCCTAGAGAACTAGTGTTCCACATTGGTATATGTGATAGTGCACCAAAAAACCATAGTTCCCAGTCACTTATAGATTCATGTCATTTTGGTTTGGCTTAGGCGCATCAGTGCTCCTTTTTAGGTATTTGAGCATTGTGTCTCATGTTTCATTAGGGAGCACCAATGATCCTTTTTTTTTCCAAGAAAAACCTCATGGGACCTCACCTCTTTCCTAGAATATTTGGATGGAGGCAACTCAACCATCAACCATATTAGTGGTCAATAACCATGATGGACTCGACCAGATTAGAACCTATAACTTATACACTCCTAGTCAACAACATGGCTTGGGTAGATGGTTCAATCGATTGAGATAACCCTTGGGAATATGTGCTCCTTATACGCTAGAACACCGAACAATTATGCATATTTTTAAAATCTTAATAAAAAATGGGGAATAGATGCCACATATACTTATTTTTTATACTTTTGTTTTATTATAATATTGAAAAATTACGCATTAAAAAATGTGTTCTCTCTTATAACCTTAATGATAGTTTTATAACTCCTATTTATTGATTTTAATCTTTAGTGAAGTTCGAACATAAAGATGTACCATTGTACCAACTTAGTAAATATCACATTGATAACAATTATAAGTCAAAGACATCCTACAAGGAATAACATGAACTTATTGGTGATGATGTAGCTCAAAGTAAAGGGAAAAGCTATTATTATGAATTTAGACACTTGCCCCCAAAAACCATTGTCAAAATTGTCAAAGATTTTAATGCTCAAACATCAATAAAAAGAACAACAAAATATTGTTTTTTAAGGAGGAAAAAACGTTATGAATTCAAGTTTGTGAAAAGTGTTGTCTATGAAAGGCTCTTTTTCAATCACATTGCATGCAATCACATCATAGTATCGTATGAAAACTTAAGCTCAAGGGTTAGCTCGATTGGTAAGAAGTGCGCACGCTCTTTCGGTTTAGAGGGAGGTCACGGGTTAGAGCCTTGAGTCCTCTGGGGCCTTTCCTTCTTCTAGGATGGTTGGTGGTTTACCAACTCTACCATCCACGAATGTGGGGAAGTATTGCTGGATTTTCCGTGCATGTTTCCATGTGAAAAAAAAGTATCCTATGAAAACTTCATTATTTGTAATAACCCATTGGTGGTCAACAAGGGGGCATACTTTCACTTATATAAATACCTATGGTTTTTAGGCCATTAACCTATTTCATTATGCCTGAGGAAAATGAGTTATTAGCCAATTTGAAGCAATTTTAAGTCATACTCCAAGACAAAAGGTTTTTGAATACCATATTGTTATGTCTCCAAAGTTGGTATCCCGTGATTTAATCATCATTGAGGTTACTTATAATTGGGATATAAACTTTGAAAAAACACCTACTCTTTTGTCAAATAGTCCCCAGTTACAATTTAACATCTTGTATGAGACGAATAACATAGAAATACACTAATGCATATTTTGTGTAATTGATTTTTAATATCCCCTAGATGTGGGTGACGTTCCTTCTCAACCAAGCGTGTTAAACACGAGTGTGTTGGGAGGTCGAGGGAACACAGAGGAGGAGACGTGTTTGGTGATGGAAGCAGATGCCTTCAATATGACGAGAGATGGAACTCTTAATGCACATTAGTGTGATCCATGGGGAGGACTATCAACAATAGATGGGGGTTCCTTTTTTCACCCAAGAAAAAACTGTTATATTTGATATTCATTTGTTGAATCAAAGTATAAAAATAATTGTGGCATTCAAGTTATATATATACCCACTGAGTCCCTAAAAAAACAGATTGTTTACATCCTCTATGCTAAGCTAAAGCTAGATAAATCAGGGTCATAGATATAAGCACTCTGATTCCTAGAGTAACTCATGTCTTTTAACCATTCCCAAGATCTTGAGCTTATATCTATGCCTCAATGGAAGGATATAATTACACACCTTATATTGAGGAGCAAAATTGAAGTGCAACACATACACCATTAAATGAATAATACAGTCAAAATAGAGGAACCAACCCTTCAGCTAGCTTGCATGTATTATCCCATTCCTCAAAATATATTAAACCTTCTATAGGATCAAGGGATTTCTTCAAAAGGAGGTCATCCTTCACATTGTATTCGTGGAATATGTGGAAATGATGCAACTGATAAAATAAGGATTGCAGACTCCTTATTTTTCATTGCCAACCCTCTAAAAGAACAACCTGCAAATGACACCTGTACTGAGCCCAGTCAACAATAAGTTTCAAGTCTCTAGTTATATACAACACTTGAAGGTTCATATGGTTTGCAAAGAACAACCAACCAAAATAGGTGAACAATTCACTTTGGGTATTAGTTTGAGCCCTGCATCCCATCGTTAAGTTGTAGTAATGATCGTGGCCAACAAACAGAACCCTCCCCTATCCTGAGACATCTCCTCCCCTCTGAGATGCACCACCAAAGAATCCAAGAAGTATATTCATATTGAAACCTAGAGGACGTCTGGAGGCATGCTGATTGTACATATGATGTTTCTATCTTTCTTGGAAGGTAGAAAAATCATTAAGACTGACCTAGTGTAGATTAGAGGAAACTCCTCCTTTGAATAAAATTTTGTTTCTATGCTTCCATAAAGACCAAGAAACATAATATGACAACTCTTTCCATCTGTTATCAATCGAAAACTGGTTAGAAATTTCCCCCTTGACCGAGCCACCTATCCAATTCTTGGATACATCAACATCATCAATACCTCTTGCCACACCAATAGATTGAATTGACAAGTAGATAGAATTCCAGAACCAGTCCACAGTAGGGGTATATATTTTAAGACCCTTTCTCCAAAGTCCCTCCCCAACCAAGGATATCCAAAGATTTTTTGCACTAAGGGCTCTCCCAAGATCAATTATGTTCTTCAAGCCCCAACCCCTGTCCTTTGGTCCAACCAACTTTTCCTAGTTCACCAAATGATATTTAGGTTGACAAAAAGCCTCTAGACAAAGAAAGGAGAAACACCTTTGGCGAATCCAATCCAAAATAAACTTGGTATGTTTGCTAATGACATCCAAAAGATAGGAATATTCTTCAAGACCGATTTGACAAGTATGAGATGGCCTCCTAAGGACATCCAACAGTAACACTGATAATTCTAGTTTCTACGCTCATTCACCATCAGGAAGATCATACCACTTTTCAAGATATCCAAATCGACCATTTATAGAGGAAGAGCGTTAATCGTTGTCTCCGGTTGATCGCCATTGCATTCAGTTACACGTATTGCCATTATCTCAACAATGTAGAATGTTGTAAGGATTTTTAGAATAAATTTCACATTTAGCGTAACATATACTTTCTTTTGTAGTCATTCGTCGTCATTCCGGAAAGAGCCTTAGCCGTCTTCTCCAGTTGATCCCCATTTCCATTCAGTTACAAGTACTTCAATTGTTTTAATAATGTAGAATGTCATAAGGCTTTTTAGAATAAATTTCACATATAACATAACATATACTTTCTTTTGCAGTCATTCGTTGTCATTCTGGTAAGATCCTTAGTCGTATTCTCCAATTGATCCCCGTTGCCATTGAGTTACAGGTACTACCATTGTCTCATCAATGTAGAATGTCATAAGTATTTTTAGAATAAATTTCACATATAACATAACATATACTTTATTTTGCAGTCGTTCGTCATCATTCTGGGAAGAGCCTTAACCGTCGTCTCCAGTTTATCGCCATTACCCTTCAAATACATGTATTGCCATTAATACTGAAATGTAGGCATACATATCATTTTAAAAGAGTATAAAGCTTTTGAATATGTTTAGCATTGGATATAGGCAAAACAAATGCAAACTTGTAACACACTACAATACATTCCAGAGTTAAATAAACTACAAGAAATGTCCTTTCTAAAACCATGTAGGGTATTCCTTTTATTACAAAAGTATATTTTAAGGTTTAATAATCTATTGGTAATAATAGAATTATTATTATAATACTTAAGAGAAAACTCCTATAACAAACCATCACCATGATAAGGTAAGGATTAAATCATTGGCATATGCCATAATATTGTTGGAAACACCAGTTACACTAAGAGGGGGGTGAATCAGTGTGCGCAACTTCTATTACTTTTTCACTTTTATTAACAATCAACAACTTATTAAATATTATGCATTATCACATTATCATTATATCATCATCAACATTATTATCATCATCACATAATAAGCATAGCATGAAACACAAAACACCATATTTTACGTGGAAACCCAAGTCCTGGGGGGAAACTCGTGGAAGCCTTTATAATAGTCTTCCAGAAATAACTGGAAGGAGGCACCAATCCCCTTATTACAATGACTTCAGTTCTCCATCTACAACTAGAAGGAGTCTACAACCCCCTAATTTACAGGCTACAACCTGAAGGAAGCTACAACTCCCTAGTTCTCCAGTTACAACCAGAAGGAGGCTACAACCCCCTTTCCTTGTCACATCCTTCCACCCTGATATAAAGATAGAAACTGTTGAACCACGACCGCACTGATCATGCGGACCCGCTAATCAACACATGTACTACACTGCACAATCTGTACCACACTGTATAACCATTGCCACTAATAACCACTACTCATCATCTGATCACTACTCATCAATTGACCATTGTCCCTTGTATCACATTGCTCATCAACCTGGACAATCAACCTGTCCAATTAAGCTGTACCAATCAATCTATTGCTCACGTCATCTGACTCAGTCAATTTGAGTCTAACCAACTGCACACCAAACTTGGTCCACTTGAGTCAAACAAACTTCTCATATAACTCATCTAGTCTGAGTCAGACCAACTGCACATAAGGCAACCTATGCCAATCCTTCTCAATTGAACCAACATGTACCAAGATACGTGTGTACCTGTGGCAAATTAATCATATACTTTTGTTAATCTAATCAAATGCTCTGACAGTAAACCAACCCTTCTTACTTGGCCTAGTTCATCAAGTAAGAGACACATTTGAGCAACCAAGAGACTTCACATACGGTCAACAAAACTTTGTCCAAACACACTCAACTCAATGACACCACAACCAACCTCAACCACAATCAAGGAATACTTGACAGTTAAATATGATAAAACTCAACCAACTAACCTTAGCAAAAAGATAAGACTTAAACAACTATGTCAAACTCAACCACTCTCATAAACTCTCAGACACAAAAGGATTTTTCACTCCACTCAAATCAATTCAACAAATCAATCAAATATGAATCAAATAGCCACTTACAATACTGCCAAATGTTGTCATTAACATTCAATAACAATCCAGCTCCACCTAGGTCAAAGACACAATGATCAACACTTTTCAAACTAGTTTTCAAAGAAAACACTTAGTTTGATCAAATAAATCACTCATGATATCTATTACTTACATGTCAACTTCTCATTCAATACTACACTAAACATAAGTCAAGATAAACACCAAAATATATTCCAAGCATATAAAAGATAATCATCAAGATCACATCCAGATATATTCCAAGATAACCATTACCATAGCCTCCATAACATATTCAATGACTTCAAATATACATACCAATATATAGCCTCACATACTAAGATCTAAGATGAACTCTATCCATGAAAGACATGTGCCATCATAAGAGAAACCCATAAGCATGAACCATACATTTTTTAAGTTCACAAGATAAAGAAATAGTAGAAAAACCAAAATAATCTCTAGTTCACGTCACCAAATATCCCTCGTAACAATCTTTCCAATGAGCCAAGAATTTTGTAATTCTGATTCCATATGAGAAAGTTATGTCAATTTTAGTGAAGATGCCAATAAATTTATCCTCCACAAAGTTTCGCACTTTTCTCCAATATTTGCGAAAATACTAAGAGAATTGATGATGAGCAAATGAAATGTTTGATATTCTATTTACATAGGTTATGGAGGAAAGTTATTACCTCAAACTGGGCCGACATGCAATTCAAAATTACAAATAATTAAATTCTCTTTTGTTTGGTCAGATGACCCAAAAAGGCGGGGTACACCAACTTAAAAAATTCATATCTCTTCAACCGTAAGGAGTTAGAAGATGATCCACATATAAACAGAAATGGATTGATAAGGACTATCTCCCTATGATGGGTTTATTTTCAAATTATCTATCTAATACCCTTAAATTCTTAAATATGTCCAGGACGTCAAAGACCCCACACATGATGGTGTCAAATACCATACCACCAACTACAAGAGTTTCAAAGTATTCTTCAACATATCAAGGAATGTCTATGGACTCTACCTCCATCTACATCCCAATATCCATATAACCACAAAATATAGGGCCATATATCACCATGGTTCAATACCCAAGGCACCACATGCAAGGGTTTCAAGGACTCTTTCAAAGATATCATATAATATTTAAGCAATATACTTTTCATGGACTTCAAACCCATCACATAGGACTCCATCGCCAAGTGATGAAGGCATCATGACCAAATATTCCATCATATCAAAGGCTCCAACTGTAACCCACCTAGAACTAAAAACATTTTATTTTGTGAAAAGACATTACTTTAAAAGTTATTGTAAAGTTTTATGTTGTTGACCAGGGATGGTCAAAGATGACTGTAATTGAATATTTTATTATTAAATAATTAAAAGAAGAGACATCTGTCCAAAGAGGATTGTTGAAGAGTGTTCACTGACCCACTAGGAGGAATGATCTGATGTAGAAGGCAAAAATGACAAATGGCAGCAACAACATTCACTTTCTAGCCGTTGTAGGAGGAAAATTCCCTATAATTGTGGTCATGTTCCCAAGAAAAGAGGAACTGAACAGGTGGCTCATTTAATTACAAAACTAACCCAAAGACCTAGGCAAGCATATATATACCCATCTAATGAGTAGAAGGCTCACTACATTTTCTAGAGATTAGAACCTTGTGGATTGCTGGAAACCGAAAAGTTAGGAACACAAGAGGAAATTCGATGAGGGGAAAGCTAAAGTGAATTGCTAGAGTATTGGTTGCAAGTGTGACTGCTAAGTTACATAGAGGACATAATAGGATTCTACACAATATCTTCGTCTTGGTGGTTCAGTGAACATGATCAGAGGTCCTAAAGCAAGTAATCTTGGCTATTTTAAGGAGACGTTTGGGAGGAATGATCTTTTTTGGATGTTTGTCCCCTTGGAAGGTTAACAGATTTTGTATTGTTATGGTTTATTATCTTTTATTTATTTTATGTTTATTTATGAATTATTGTTTTTAAGAATGTTAAAAGCTTCCCAAAACTGTAATTGTTTTGAAGTAAAGTAGGGAAGTATTTTTATTTCCTAGAAATTATCAGTTAAATATAGGAGAAATAAATTCTACTGTTTACACAAAATTTCATAGTATAATTGGTAGGCCATCTTATAATATTACTAAGAAATGGTAACATATTTCTATACATAGTTTCCTGAATAATAAGTAGCATTCATAGATTAATAATGATTAGCATTACAATAAATTTTCTTATAAAGTCACACATAAATATAATATGTTATCATAGCTTTTAACCAAGCAACGAAATTCTTATACATTTAGGGTTTAATACCCATAGAAATGAAAACATTTATACAGTTAGAGTTAATACCCATAGAAATATATGTGTGTGTGTGATTCAGTACCAATATCATGCAGCCAAAAGGCTTATGGTTTTATAAAATTACTCAGTATCTTTTGCATACAGCCAAAAGGCTTATATTTTAATTTCAAAACAATTTAGGGTTAACTTTCTACAAATAACAAATGAAAGATTCCATTCAACCATAAAATCAAACTAACTTTCTATCTGAGATTTTTAACATGAATCAAGGTTTCAAGGTTTGCAAGGCTACATTTTCTTCCCAGTAATTCACTAAATAACAAAACAAACAACGAAACTACCATAGTCTCAACAGTAAAGAAAGGTCGTAACCAGATTGAGCCGTAAATATTTTTGAGAAACCAACATGGCGTTTATTTATTTTTACAAAGGCATGATTACAGTAAAATGTAATCAAGTAAACAAATCTTCCACTTTGTAATAAACAAAATGTCTATTATGCAGAGCATTTCCGAAATATATAAAGATTTAAAACAACATACAGAGTAATATAAAATAACAAAATAATCAAATGTATAGAGTAGTGATAACAAATAGTATATCATTTAACACAACACAGATCTGAAAGCTTTTTGTAGGAGTAAACAAAATAACAACAGAAGTCGCAACACTACATTGATGGTAAAACTTGACAAAAATTTCATTAAAAGTTTCCAAAAATGACTATAATACATTTTCCCACAGACTCCACGGCCTGTAACAAAAGGGATTTAATATTTTTAACTCTACATAAACCCCTAACGAAGCCCGTAGGATTTTGAAACAATTTAAAAACCCTGCCATTAAGGCCATAAGGCAAAACACAAGAGTGTTACCATCAACTGAAGGCTCGTATATCCAAAACGAACCTAACCAGACCCAAAAAGAAACTTTGTTTTGAGATTTTCCTTTTCTTTTCACACCACAGACCATCAAGGAATCGTAGGGTTCCAAGGTTCTTGGGTCTTAATATAACCTTTTCGATGCCAGAGCCATGACCCGAACTTACTCTGCAAACCAAGCTTCAACGACAATGTCAGTCCTTGAAAACCCTCCTTCCAGATAAACAAAGCATAAAGGTTAAAATTGAACATATAACAGTTTAAAATATAATAGCATGGAATTAAAAACTAGAAACAAACAGAAACTAAGGAATAAATTACCTATGCAACAATTTCCTCAGCAAAAGAACGATAGTGACAACTCTTTGAAGTAACTAGTGGGTGCGTCGAATACTGGAGATACGACGATGAAAGAGTTGGAGTGTTGGAGGTCGTGGAGATGAAGGGACGAGATCCCTTGGCCCTCCGCACAATTCAACAATGCAGAAATGGAAAAAACCCTTGAGATTCCTCTTGGGGTTTAACCCCTTAGTCCAACTAGAAAGCACCACGAGCTTTCATGTGGGTGCTCATTTAAAAGTTCACCTACCTCCACTTTGTTTAATGTTTTCAAACACCCATACTCTCTCTATAGTTTAGAGCGATTTTTCCCTCGTTACTAAGTTAATCCATGGTATAAGAAATGTTGAACTAGGTTAAAGCTTAGTGTAATCTTCTCACATTTGTGGTGTAATCATATTTGAACTCTTGTTTACCCTTAGGCCATGATAGTGTCATATTGGTATTTTTACCTAGGGAAACAAATCCTTTTAGATGAGAACACCTGCAACGATACAAGTTTAAACTTTGCGTTAGCTTACAATAAGCTAAGTAAGACCCACAACCCTTGTAACCCTAGCATCGAGAAAGGAGTTGTAAGTGGAGTGCTAAAGCATTCAAAATTGATGAATCCATCCTTATGGTAAAATAGGATAAGCAACAAACTAAAACATACGATAAGTCAAGTATGACATAACAACTTTTGGAAGCAAGTGAATTATCATAAGACTTAGGAACTGTATTCTAGTATAGTGCCATATAAATTCATTTATGGAGTCGCATATTTCAAATTGTTATGTATCAGTTTTATAGATTTTTGTTATAGGATTGTTAATAGAATTTAGGGTTTATAATATTTACCTATAAGTTATTGTGAAGCCAAGAATAAACTGTAGGGTTTATATTATGTGAAACCAGATTAGTTCTTATACTGATCTAAACACTCCATATTAAAAACAAATTTTACATATCAAACTTTTGGAGTAGTCACATGTGGTATCAGAGCGAGTTTTCAAACACTAGGCCTGAAGTTAGCTTGTAACGGGGATTTCTCCCCTATTACATGCAAAATCACCAGCCTTACGTCAATGGGATCGTAAGCGAGAGTTCATGGAAAACTAAAACAACAAACAAGATTAGTAACACAAAGAAAATATATATACAAGGGCTAAACTAAATAAACTACAATTAAACAAAAGTTATACCTTCTTTCTTGTAAAGTGGGTCACCGTGGCTGTCTCGAAAGTGGTCCGCCTCTCCACAGGCTGGTTCTCCGGGTGGATATGGAGAATGCATTGACATACTAAGTGGGAATGGTATGGCAATGGGATGGTAATAAAAAGGGTGTGTGAATACCTAAGAGAAAAAAGGTGTCCCAGCGTACTCACAAAATGAAAATGGGAAAAAAGGTATTTTGGGAGAGCCATTCATAATGTATTTATATAATAGTTCTAGGATTTTTTGACCCAATGTGGTTACCCATGGTATTTTCCTATGGTTTTCTCTCTTTTAGGGTTTTGGAACTTTTTTTAGGGTTTTTAACCCTTTTCTAGGGGTTTTGACCCTTTTTTGGAGAAAGTGAGGGTAAACCATAGTAAATAATAATGTTTTGAACCATTTTTTGTGGAAATACAATTGTGAAGGTCAAAAGTAAAGGAAATATGGTATGAATATGATGTATGTATGTGGTTTATACCATGTAGATCAATGTGAACATTTTTTTGTGTTAATAGATTGCCCCCTGATGTGTGAACGTAGGAGCTTATCGTATGGTCGACGGACATCATAGGATCATGGGAATAGTGGAGAGACTGGAGAGACCTGCGGAGAAGTGGAGCTTCCTCATTCGAACCATGATGGATTTTGGTTATTTATTATTATTGGTTCCCAAAAATGGATGAGATACATATATGTGACATGTATATGGACGAGGCAGGCATCCGTGTGCTCGTAACAATGTCAAAAGAATAAATAATTGGATCAAGGCTAAAAAACATGGGAGCCGATCAATACATATACACATGGTGATACATAAGGGTGGCCTCAATAGGAGGTTGAATACAATGCTGATCTAAAGAACTGATACATAGGAACAATGGCATTCACATGGAATGCAATATCATCCCAACTGATACTCTGCTGAATTTGGAGGTGTACATACATACAGTCTCAATGATTGAGAATCAGAATCTCTATGGTACAATATGCATCATTAAGTACTAGAGATACATGCAAGCACAACACTGGGGGCTTCCAACCACTGTCGCCAACGCAACCCAAAAATCACAAGGGACATGAAACTGTGTGGGTCCCATAATAGACTCATCAATGTGCTAAAGTCAGGTGACAACCGCGGTCTCCGACCAAATACCGAATGGACTAATGCCCTGTATGAATCTCAACGGTGCGATGATGTAGTTGAAGTCGAGCACGTGAGACACAACCATCCTGAGAGGAACTAATGACTCCTCTCAAGTGGTCCAAGGAACTCATCAATGAGATGGATGAAACTAGGATATAGGGACCTCTGGGTCTATCCTCTGGAATAGATGTGTTATCGTCAATAGAGGGAGACCTGCAACTAATCAAGGAAATGGTGTGTCCTTGACGAGAAGCACGAGGGGGATAACCAAATATGTGGGACAATCGAGGGATTGACAAACTGAATGGGGGAGCAGGGGCAGGGGGAGTATGGTGGACTCAAACTTCCTTTGTTCAGAGTATGATGGAAGGGATGACCTGGAAACAAATGAAATTGACTCATGGGAGAGGGATCATAGCTGTGATACTGAGAATGTAAATGAAAATGGGAAATGCCGAGGGAGGTAACTGGACTAGTGATATACAGGGGATCCAAGGAAGACTCATTGCAGAATACTCTGAACAAAGGTGACCCAATGGGGGAAAGCTTCCAAACTGCGATATATGGGGTGGCGCTTAAAGACACCATTATGACACGATCTCATGGATTTTTAGCGAGCCCGAGAAAGTAAATTATCGATGGTATTTTCAATTTTAGAGAGTCTGAAAACAGGAAGAAGACTCCAGTGTGGTCTCTTTTTGGTATGTAGTCTCCTCAGCCTAAAAAAGGATAAAAGTGTACAAAGGAGAGATCTCCCAACCTTTGGGGAAGGAAGAATTCTTTACCGTTGGTAGTCCAATCTGTCTGGAAAAGGCTTAAACCTATACTGACTGGATGGTCATTCAAATAATTTTACGAGCATGAATGAAACTAAGTTTGCTCAGTAATCATTTATTGATGAGAAGGCTGGAAAAGAGCTTAAAGACAACCCATAATGAGCCTTTTTGTAAAGTATGGGCCCTATGTTCGAGAAAGAATAAAAGGATGCAAAGGGAAACCTTCCGGTCTTGAGTTTGCCAAGGTGGTTCTTTTCTTATGATAGTTTACATAGTCCAGAAAATGAGATAAACGAGGCTACATAGATGCCCTTTCAAATACTTTAACGAGCGTGAAAGGATGCAAGGATGCTCAATAATCTTTTCATTCTTTTAGGAGTCAAAAAAGAGCTTAACACAAACTTCGTAATGGTCAATCAAGAAAGGGGGAAGTGTTCAATATATGGAAAGAGGTTATGTTGTGAACATGGATGAAAGGATTAAATGCATAACACTGATGGAGCCCCCTTGTGGGACGATGGATGGTGGTAAAATATGGCCAACTATGCAGTATGGATGGAGTAGATGCCTCGTGAACATGCCAATACATACAAGGGGAGATTCATGTGATGGCACACAAATTGTGGTGACTTCTGGGAAATGGCCCAAAAAATCATAGTGAGAAAACGAGACAAGGGTCTCGTCAAAAGATAGAGGATGGAAAACTAAACTCGATGGTGCGAACGAAGTCTCAAACAGAATCCACATGAATTTGACTAATAGCTAGTGATGTTGCCCCTAGTGTAGTGTTGCACGGGAAAAAACTAGACCAAATGGAGGCCTATGGGTATAGAGCTAGCTCAACGTACATGCTGCTATTCACGTGGTGGCACATAAATCGATGTGACTCCAGGAAATGGACCAAAAAATCATTAGGGAGGGGGGAAGTCTAGAAGGTTGTTTCTTGACCCGTGAGATTTTTGTACAATGGTGGCAGTTTCCTATCCCTGTAGAGGATGATCCATATGTGGGCATGAAATACAAGGGAGATACAGAGAGGCCTCGACCTCAAAGGTATGTCTTAGGACCTGATGGTATGATAGAATAATGGTAGCTAGATCATATGTGCATCATACTATGTGCATGTGCAGATGTGGGGCCACACCCTCCAGTGGGCTACCAGCAGCGCAGGGGCAGGGTGGAGGGGTTAGATCCACCTGCTCATGTGAAAATGATGCGATAGAGTTCTATAACGGACTCACTGCGGCTAGATGTGGGGAAACTACCAGAGGGGGTCATCGACTCATGGTAAAAACAACGCAAAACAAAAAAGAAAAACTATGACCCAAGTGCACGCATGGTGAGTTCAGGCATAGAACCTCCAGCGATGGAAATTGGACTTGCCTTGGAGACTCTATAGTTGGTGCAAAGTACGTGGTGAGTGAAGATTCAGAATGGCTTGAACCTTAAGAGGGTCGACCGAAATCGCTTTGTGAGAGACGCTAAACCCGAGTAAACACCCATCTAGGATACAAAACACACACTTGAGAGGGTTCAAGCGGACATTGTATTTGCGACATCGTAAGAAGACTTGTCGTAAGTCATCTAGATGCTATGAATGCTTTTGAGAGCGAGTCGTGAGGTCATCAAGGTAAACCAAAATAATGTGGATGAGGTTGTGGAAGAAGTAGGTCATGAAAACTGGCTCCAACATTTTTAAGGTCGAATGGCATGACTCGATATGCAAATGTGCCCCAAGGGGTTGTGAAAGCAGTCTTGTATTGGTCTTCTTTTCAGATCTGAATTTGGTTATACCTGAAAAAACCATCCATGAACGAAAAATACTTCATGTCTGTCACAGGCGTCAATGATCTTGTCAAAGAACGGAGTGGGGAAATTGTCCTTGCGATAGGCCAAGTTCAAATCACGAAAGTTAGTACAGACACAAATGGTACCCTATTTTTTATTAACGGTGACAGGATTGGAAACCTAAGTGGTATACGTGATGGAGTATATAAAACCTACTTTGCGTAGTTTCTTAATCTTAGCCTTAAAAGCAGGAACCTTTGAGGGGTGAATGGGTCTTTTCTTTTAGCGCACATGTGCAACATCAGGCCAAGTGTCGATACGATGTTTGACGATGGATGGATCAATCCCAAGCATCTTGGTATAGGACCAAGCAAAAACATCATAGAACTCTTGAAAAAGTGCTTTGTAGGAAGCCAGTTCTTCAGGGGAGAAAGAGGATCCAAGTGTAGTGTATTCAACTACCTCAGGGTTTGTTGATATGTTGACCTTAATGGTTGGAAAAATGTTAACCATATTACCCTCTTCAAAGGTGTCAGGTGTCGAAATGGGGTTCTTGAACGAGTCGAATTTTCCATGGATGAAGTCTTTGTCTTCAACTGAGTACTGACCCGACGATGAGAGAGGTTCATCGAAAATAAAGAATGAGAGATGGTTCATATCATCCTAAGGGTACTCAGGAGACGATAGAGCTTCAAGGATTTCCTCATCATTGTTAAAACAATGCATAGATATATCAGAGGGATCCTCTATGTCTGAGGGAACGAAAGGGATCGTGAAAATGGAGATCATGTATATGGTGTTTGCTGTGTCCGAGGAAGAGGCCAGAGGGTGGATCTCCTTAAGAACACTGATGTCATATTTATGAGAGTGTTTCCAAAGGTCACAAAGGGATGACCGATACTCGAGAAAGTCTGAGTAGGGGTGAGAGTAGTGACCAACAAGCCACAAACTACACAGGGGTGGTTGGTTCACAATGACTTGTTCTTA
Organism: Pseudotsuga menziesii; assembly: GCA_001517045.1. Classification (NCBI taxonomy): domain Eukaryota; kingdom Viridiplantae; phylum Streptophyta; class Pinopsida; order Pinales; family Pinaceae; genus Pseudotsuga; species Pseudotsuga menziesii. Next base: position 78,863 of record LPNX010742407.1, read on the forward strand.
ACCGTCAGTGGATCGGGGACAGTGACTACTATATTTCCATCTGATGTATCCATTGCGTCCATGTGGGTGCAAAGGATAAGAAAATTTGGACAATTCTGTGTCACATGACCTTGGATATCGCACAACACGTAAGGAGGAGCCGAGCGAGGTTCAGTCATTGCTTTGGTGGCCTTGCCCGCAGTCTTCTTTGGAGGAGAAGGGGTAGGCTTGGAGATGGGAGGAGTCTTTGATGGACCAGGAAGTGGGTGTGACACCATCTCAATTGGTTGGATGGGAGTCAATACAACCTGGGGATTTGGGGGTGGGTTTGGTGGATCGAGGTACCACACAGGAATTCCTAGTGTAAAATTGGGTAGGTTTAGAGTAGCCATGACAGGCTTGCTCACGATGCTAGATGGTGGAAACATGAAGGGAATCGTGTGGATCGGGAATGAACCCCAATGGTTCCTTGGTGACTGATGTTGAGGTTGTGACTGAGGTTGCAATGTGTTTAGAATGGTACTAGATGTGATAGTACACAAATCCGATGCTTTAGTCGGCGTGGGCAGAGGTGGTAAGGACAAAAAGGTTTTCGTCATAGGAGTGTTGGAAAACAGGTCCGGACCAACAGCAAATAAGGATGCAATGGACACACTATCAATGGTGGAGCTGATAGTTGGAAGGACGTGTTTCAGCATGGCCGACCCCTGAGGATCGTAGTAATTCAACTAGTCGACAGTTCAATCTTCCCATCATGAGGGAACATCAGTAGTCGAAAGACGGTAGAGGCCACAACTTGCATTGCATACATGTAGCTATGTCCTAAAAAAAGGTTATAGTCTAGTTGGGAATTGACAACCTCAATGTCAATCAACACCATTTTACCATCTAGCTCAATAGGAACATTCGTTAGATTTCCCTGTGGGTGAGTGGAGTGACCATCATAGGCGCGAAGAGAGGTGGTATAAGTTTGAAGGGTAGGGGACATGAGTTTCTTCCAAATGATGGTCAACATGACATAGGCAGAGGCCCATTCATCAATAATGCATCAATGTATGACCAAATTCCAAATTAAGATTGGAACCTGGAAGGAAATAGTAGACACCATCATGGGTTCTCCTTGATCCAAGTCAAAGGTGATCAACCTAGAATCAGAGGGATCAACGGAACCTAGCATGGAAAACAATGCTTTATGTTGTGTTGGGAAAGTTTTAAGCACTTCTAAAGCAGACATGGTTGTAGGAGATTGGGCTAAGTCGTCAACTATGATGTAGTTGAGGGTAGCTCTGGAAGTAGCATTGTTTACGACTCGACACATAGGTAACTCTAGTGGGTTGGACGCCCCATGTGTAGGGGGTCTCGGTAAGTGTAGAGACATGTCGACATTGGTAGAGGTAGACGTCATTGTTGGGTTAATGGTTTCTGTGGTGGAGCCATACTGGTTGCACTGGGTTTGGAAGTTGACTTCGGACGACAACGTCATGAGGTGATGGACACCAGCCTTAGTAGGTGGGGCCCTAGCAGGATCTGCAGGAGCAGGTGGGGCCACGGGTTAGGTTGCAACCATCCCTTGGTATGGTAGGGAATTTTGGAGCACCATAGGCAAAGGACCTGGTGGTGCTGGGTTTGGCTAAGCTAGAGCACCCATGTTCAGATCACATTGTTGGTCATTCTAGAGAAGATGTTGGACATGAGCCATGTGAGGACACAGGTGCATGTAATGACCATAGGTGTTGCAGATAGCACACATATGGTTGGTCCGTAACTGTGGGTTATTCCTAGGTCAATTGGGACGTTGGGGATTCTATGCAGGCAGTTTGATACCGTTATAGTTTGGAGGGTTGGCCTATAGGAACATCGGGTCATGATATGACTCAAGTACATTACAGACACATCCTGAAATAAACATCGAGGTACAATACATAATAAATACAAGTGAATACATTTCGAAGTTACAATTACATCAACACTCCCTCTTAACTGGGAAGGTATTCTCTCGACACAATTTATCAGCACAAGTCTTCTTCTCTGTATCATTTGGATCATCATTGAGTCCTCATCATCTTCAATTCATCTTCATCTTCAAGTCATCTTCATCTAGATCTGGATCATCACTAGATCTGGATCACCATCACTGGATCTGGATCATCACTCGATCGGGATCATCATCACTGGAGAATCATCTCTGGATCTGGATCATCACTCGATCTAGATCATCATTGTTGGATCATCATCAAAGGTGCTATCTCTTGATTCTTCTCCTCATAGGAATTTCTATAGAGCTAGCCATTTTTCATGCTGGTTATAGGCCTGGCATCCATGTAGGCCTTCTTCCAGCACTTATATCTAACCCTAATTCAGAATGGCCTGCCCAACACTTATATCTGATCATGTAGGAACCAATCCTATAATCATATCAGAAAGGCACGCCCAACACTCACATCTGACCATGTGGTAACACATCCCACAACCCTGTCAGAAAGGCCCAACACTCACATCTGACAACCAATGTCAGAGAGGCTCAGCACTTACATTCGACCATGCGAGGAGCTAATCCTCCATGCCGAAAGGATTTGCACTTACATCTGACAACCAATGTCAGAAAGGCTCAGTACTCATATCTGACAACCAATGTCAGAAAGGCTCAACACTTATATTCGACCATGCGAGGAACTGATCCTCCATGTCGAAAGGGCTCTGCACTTATATCTGGCAACCAATGTCAGAAAGGCTCCGCACTCACATCTGATCATGTAAGAACCAATCCTACAGTCACATCAGAATGGCCCTTAGTCCCAGACTGAGATTTATTGGTAACTGACCAGGTGCCTCCATTCTAAGAATGGCATTCAATGCTTATATCTAATCATGTAGGAACCAATCCTATAGTCACTTCAGAATGGTTCAACATTCACATTTGACATGGAAGGAACCAATCCTCTTACCATGACAGAATGGCTCAGCCCTTACATCTGACCATGGAAGGAACCAATCCTCTCACCATGTTAGAATGGCTCACAGACTCATCACTTCCCTTTGGAGGGAACCTCGATCTGGAGAACACCAAGCTTATCCCTGAAGTATTCAAAATTCACCCTAGCCAATGGATTTGTCAACACATCAGCTATCTGTTCGTCCATCGCAACATATTGGAGCTTCACTGCTCCCCTCTGCACCATATCCCTGATATAGTGATACTTGATCTCGATATGCTTCGACTTGTCATGGAACATCGGGTTCTCTGACAACTTCACACAGCTCTAGTTGTCACAATGTATACAAGTAGCATCCAACTAGAGATCAAATAAATCAGACAGCAACTTCCTTAGCCATACTGCCTCACAACTAGTTGAACAAGCTGCGACATACTCTGCTTCAACTGTACTTAGTGCCACATAAGATTACTTCCTGCTAAACCAAGAGATCACACCTGATCCCATACTGAAGCAACACCCTGAAGTGCTCTTCCTATCGATGGCACTGGCTGCCCAATCTGAATCAACATAACCCTCCAGGTTAATCTTCTGATTCGCCTCATAATTGAGCCCATAATCAGTTGTACCCCTCAGGTACCTCAGAATATGCTTTGTAGCAATCAAGTGAACATGTCTTGGATCTGTCAGGAACTGGCTCAAGGTGTTCACAGCAAAGCAAATATCTGGTCTCTTGTTCGTCAGGTACATCAAGGACGCAATCATCTGATGATACATCTTAGCATCAACCGCTTCTAATGAAGCATCACTCAATAGCTTCAGGTTCGATGCCATAGGTGTGGTCATGGCCTTGCAGTCCATCATCCCGAACCTATTCAGGATCTCTACTGCATACTTCCCTTGTCTGAGGGAGATTCCATCTGTATTCTGCCACACCTCCATGCCTAGAAAACAGTGCATCATACCCAAGTCCTTCATTTTGAGCTCGGTAGCAAGCTTCCTCTTCGTATCAACAATCAACCCATCCATACCTGTTACAAACAGATCATCTACATACAGTAGGAGCATCACTGGGTTGCCATCTTCAACCTTGTAGTAAAGGTTGGAATCTTCTTTACTTTTGGTAAAGCCCAAACTAGATAGAAAGCCATTAATTCTGTCGTACCATGTCCTGGGTGCCTGTTTCAAACCGTACAAGGCTTTCTTCAATCTACACACATGAGACTCCCTGTCATTTGTCTCAAAACTGAGTGGCTACTCTACATACACTTCCTCTTCCACTACACCATTCAAGAAAGCAGTCTTGACATCCATTTGGTGTATCTTCCATTTCATCACTGCAGCCAGAGCAAGTACTGATTTGATGGAAGTGTATCTGGATACAGGTGCAAATGTTTCTTCATAATTTATTCCTTCTTTCTGTGAGAATCCACGAGCCACGAATCTTGATTTATATTTCTCTATGCCATCTACAGCATGCTTGATCTTGTAGATCCATTTGGAAGTTACAACCGACTTCCCTTCTGGTCTTGGGACAACATCCCAAACATCATTCTTCATGATCGATTGATACTCTTCAGTCATAAAATCCTTCCATTATTTTCATTCTACCACTTCTTCATAGTTGGAAGGTTCTTTAAAGTCACACAATAAAGCTACATACCCAGAGCAGGACATGGTCCTCTTCCTTTCTCTGTGATTCTCTTCTGGAGCCCCATATCTTTCCGCACCTTGTATAGCTTCCCGTACCCAAGCAGGTTTCCTCTTGTGAGGATTCTCCTCCTGAGGTGGATCTACAGGTTCTTGAGGTTCTTCAAATTCTCGATCTTCTTCTTGAGTTTCTTCGTTCATGGTTGTGTCATGAATTCTGGCTGCTTCTGATTCTTCAGGATCTTTAACAGCTCTCTTCCTAGATTTGTTGTAAGCTGAGTCTTCGTCAAATGTTACATCCCTGTTGATGTCGATCTTCTTGAAGAATCCTGGGAAGTATATTCTGTAAGCCTTTGAGCTTTTAGAGTATCCCACAAATATACCCTTCTTTCCTGAAGGATCTAACTTTGTCATCTTTTCTTTCGGAACATGTATGCACACTGTACAGTCGAATATTCTGAGATGGCTGACTTCTGGTTTCTTGCTGAAAAAGACTTCTTCAGGTGTCTTGTTCTCGAGTACTCTGTGTGGAGTACGGTTCTGTACATACACTGCTATTCTGGCAGCTTCTACCCATAGATGCATGGAAAGATCTTGATCATGAAGCATTGCTCTTGCAGCTTCCATGATAGTTCTATTATTCCTTTCTTCAACCCCATTCTGTTGTGGATTATATGGAGTGGATAACTCCCTCTTAATCCCTGAATCTTTGCATAACTCTTTGAATTCATTTGATGTGAATTCTCTACCATTATTTGATCGAAAGGTCTTGATCTTATTTTCTATGTGGTTCTCGATCAAGGCTTTGAATTCCTTGAACTTGCTGAAAACTTCATCTTTATTATTCATAAAGTATATCCATGTCTTTCTAGAATAATCATCAATAAAAGAAATATAGTATACATACCCGCTTAGTGAACTTGATGAAATTGGTCCGCATACATTGGAGTGGATGATTTCCAAGATTCCTTTTTCCTTGCTCTCGCTACTTGGAAATATCTTCTTTGTATTCTTTCCTTTCGCACATCCTTTGCAGACTCCTTCATGTTTTGCTTGAATTTCTGGAAGACCTTCAACAACTTTTCTTGCAAGTGGTAGTGCTCTGTAGTGCACATGTGCAAGCATTCTATGCCAAAGTTCATTTGGCTCTACTGTGTCATGGACCAAAGCTTGTTCTGGATGGCCCTTCAATTTGTATAATCCTCCTTCTTGTTCTCCAATTACTATTGCATCGTCAATAGTCTTTCCTCTTGGCCACATGAGGACTTGGCCATATACAAATTTAACCCTCATTCCTTTTGCATCCAGTGCCGATATGGAGAGAAGATTCTTCTTTAGTCCTGGTACAAACAAGACATCCTTCATTTTCATGGACTTTCCAGAGTCTAGCTTGTAGGAGGATTCACCACTACCTTTTATGGGATATTGGTAATCATCCCTAAGTTTCACCTTATGGGGTGAATTATGTTCGGATAGTTTCTCAAAATATTCCTTGAATCCTTTCATGTGTTTGGAAGCCCCACTGTCAATAAGCCAATCTTTGCTTCCATGAGTGATAGTTCCCACGAGAGCGAAGATCAGAACATATTCTTCATCACTTGAAGAGTCTTCACTTTCTTGTTTTACTTTCTTCTTCGGAGGATAATCATCCTCAGTAGTGTGAGCATGATGTCTTCTTTTTGAGTTCTTCTTCTTCTTGGATCCATTATTATTCATGGGACAACTTCTAACAAAGTGTCCTCTTTCATCACATGTATAACATCTGAGTTTGGATGGATCGCTTCTTATAATTTTTTTTTTTGATGAGAATGCTTACCTTGGTGATGATGATTTTCCCTTCTTCCTTTCTTGGAGTGTACTGTGAGAGCTTGATCTTCACTTCCCATATTTTATTCTCGAGCTACTATTCGAGCTTCTTCTTGTGAACATTCTTCCCACAGTCTACTGAACTTGATTAGCTTCTTCCTAGCACGGATTCCTTGGATGAAAGAATCCCATGACCTAGGGAGACCATTCAAGGTTGTCATCACAATTTCTGCATTCTCCACTTCTTCATCTACTGCTTTAAGTTGTCCTTTGATTTGGGAGACCCTTGTGAAGTATGACTGGATGGTCTCTTCATTCTGGATCTTTACATTCTTCAATTGGTTCCTTAGAGTCATCTTCCGGTTTATGTTCTTCCCTTCAAACAGTTTGGTTAGGGCATCAAACATAGCTTTAGGTGTCTTAAGGGAGGACACCTGTGGTATGAGGTGATCCTTGATTGAATCAGCAATAATCCTCTTTACCATAACCAAATTCTTCTTATGTAAGGCCTTAGCCTCATCTTCCTCTGGAACTGGAACCTTCTCATGGATGTAGGAGTCCAACTCATTTTCTTCAAGGACCAGGGAAATCCTATACTTCCAGGGTCAGAAGTTATCAGCTCCCTCAAGCTTTTAATCAAGCTTGGTATGATGAGACATCTTAACTGAGAACCTCAAATGTAAATACAAAAGATTTAGATCTTACCAGGTCAATATGTCGGATCTGGATTTGGAGCTGAAATTCTACAGTGTTGGTTCAGGAGCAGATTAGGGTTTTGCTTTTCTGGAGTTCTGTCCAACCAAATGCTTTGATATTGATCTCTAAACCTTGATTTTGGGGAGGATATAAATCCATGCCTGGGGTCATTGAAAAATTCCACTTCTGTAGAAAGCCCTAATTCCCGGCAGTAGTGTCGAGTCCAAAACTGAAAAAGTTCAGAATTGGATTCTGCTTCAACAGAAAGTTGCGCCCTAGGGAGGAGAGTTAATCCAACCTTCTTTTGCTGAAAATCTATGGAGAGAGATCCACAAAGTAGGAAGCCCTAGTTCCTGTAGCTGCACAGTGTCTTCTTCTTAGGTTAGCTTTGATACCATGCTAGATTTTTAACATTAAGCTAGCATTATATTAGGATCTTTAACTGAGAGAATAACAAGCACATCAATCAAACTCAAGATACAATGAACACAGTGTTTTTCCTTGGGGAAACCATAAATGGAGAAAACATCGCAACTTACTCAAAGATAGAATCAGCACCAAAAGTAAAACCCAAAACAGTAAGATGATCTCCCGACAACAGTAGCCTCTTTCTTCCTAGCCCCAGTGTCTTCTTCTTCCTTAGCTATGCACTACAACCGAGTGTGAGTGAGTCTGTGATAAATAGAGAGACTCACTCTCTATTTATATTAATTCCTGACTTGACAATAACCTACTAGGGCCGACTTCTCTAGGAGAGTCTAATAACCCTAGTGCCTCAGAACTGTGGGGACTTTAACCCTTGACCAATAGGAGGGTTACCCACATTGACTTGACATGACTTGTTTACATTATAGAAACTCCCGATAGGAACATCAGGGCATGACATGACTCAAGTACATTACAGACACATCGTGGAATAAACATCGAGGTATAATACATAAGAAATACAAGTGAATACATTCTGAAGTTACAATTACATCAACAGGTTATTGGGGGCAGGATGGTTTGGAAGGATTTGTTGAGCATAAACCTATCCTATAGAGAGTAGAGGAGTCGGGGCCAGAGCCATAGTGAGCTACACAGGTGGTGCTTAATAGACTGGGGGAGCTAGAGGGTCTACAAACTCGACCGCTTGGACAAAAAATGATTGTACCGAATAGGTCGACCCTTGGACGTAATGAGTTGGTGCGAGAGGCGCATAGGAGTTGGTGGCTTCGGACTGAGCCATGATATGTGAGTAATTGGGGGCAAAAATGGGTTGGACAACATGATGGAAGTTACCCGGGTGTGGTGGCATCATGCGAGAGGCCACATAGAACTGAGGGTGTTGTGTGATAGAGACAATGAATCCATCAGTAGCGTGGGATGCTCCAAGTCTGTCATGACAAGAGGTGCTGTCTCGGGGAGCATAAGGTATGATGGTATATAAATACCCCAACTGGGCGTAGATTAAGTCAAAGTGCTGAGCCTTTAAGATGACCTCCTCCTTAGATTGGGGTCGCTCAGAGGCGACATCCTTAGCTATGAGTGGGAGTAAGGTTTTCAATAACCAATCAAGGAAGATCCTATCATCGAATTGGATCTTGCACAAGCTACGTCGACGTCACCACTCATGGATGTGATCTGTGATGTGGGTAGCTATATTTTAACGGTAGGATAAAAGGATCTCCACTCCCTCATCATATCGAATGGGTAGTTGAAAGCATTGAAGGAACATGGAGGCAAGTGAGGAGAAATCAGGGTAAGCAGCATGAGGCAGCTCGATGTACCATTTGGCCGCAACACCTGTAAGTGTGCGCTGGAACAACCCCAATATAATAGAGTCATCCACAATGTTATTCGATGAACACCATAAGTGGAAATACATGGCGTGGTTTTGGGGGTCCTCACTTTCCTTGCCCTCAAACTTTGGGATATATGAGGGAAGCTTTGTAGGCATGGGAGGCCAGTGTGGTTGATGACTGATGGGGTCATCTGTTAAGCTTGCCAAATCTGGCAGGTTAAGAATAGCCATTAAAGGTAGGCTAGAACCAAGGTTGGCTTGGCAAGGACAAACAATGGTGCTTGTGGTTGCGGGAACGTAGTTCCCGTGTATGACTAAGGGCTACTAAGGTTGACTTCCCATAGCATGAATAGTCGGATTGGATGTGGAAGGGCCACTGCCCTCAGGTATAAAAGGTGGTATGGTAGGAACCACGGTAGATGGCATGGGTCTGCAACTAGTGGGTAGTGTACCAACATTCATGTGGGTAGTGGTGATGGGCCCACTAGTAGGGATACCCGTGATGATGGGTGGTAAGGACATAGGTCCACCATCGACTATCCCTTAGTGGAAGGGATCTGTATGCACACCAACCATGGGGATAGTGGGGGAAGTGAACAAAGTGGGTTTGGATTGGTATGAATCTGAATTGGATTCAGAGACTATGTGTGGCTCTGAGGATGGTGACTGATGTCGAAGATAGCTTCGACGGTGACAGTTCAAAGAACCGAACTAGGGGGTGTTCCCCCTAAGCCGATAGGAATAACGTGGTGGAGCAATGATGACTTATTGTAGTGATGGGAAATTAATATGGACCTCAGTTTTAATCGGCTTCCTAATGGTTCAAAAAAAGTCACTCGGACACCAATGCTTTCTGACGGCTTGCGTATTAGGGCAGTACCCCTTACTCCATGGCTCAGGTAAAACTAATGACCGCTTTGCCACAAATGACAGCTCTTGGTTTTCCTCACAGGTGGGAACTAGTCAATCCGGTGGGGATCGTTACCCTTTTCACTTGGCAGGTCCTCTCAATGGCCAACTATTTCAGGGTTCCTGTGGTACTCCTCACAATGAGTTTTAGGGCTATGCCCTAGTACTTCCCATAGTTAAGAGGATGGGACTTATGTCCCAATCCAAATGTTATTATGTTAATTGATTCTTTTTAATGGCTTTGCTCGGGGTCATGAACTGAGCATGTTCACTTAATGGTGTGACTGTGTGTGCATCTGTATGTAAAAAAATTTCCTTCCAATCTTGAAACAAAATGGTTAACAAGGGACTTTTGCAGGAAATCAGCAAGGGGCTGTAAAAGAGTAGGCCTGGATAGAGGGTTGGGGCTGATAGGGGTATGAACCAGGAATGAAAAATAGTCTGTAAACTGACAATCGCACCCGTCGATGAAGAAGGTACAATCTGGGTCACACAGAACAGGAAGGTAGAGGCGATCTGGATAGGATACAGTCAAGTCACGCAAACTAGGAGGAAATACGCGACTAGGTCGCTCGAAACAGGGTCACAGGGGCAACTTGGGTCGCGCCATCAGCCGGGACAGGCGCGATCTGACTCTGTGAGATAGGTCACGCATATCGGGGCTAAGGTCGTGACTTAGGTCACCCTTATCGGGTGAAAAGGGGCGACTGGGTCACGACTTCCAGCCTGATAGGTGCGACTGTTCTTGAATTTTAAAAAATAAAAAAAGAAAGAGCTGGCAGGGGCTGGGGGAGCAGGTACTGACATAATGAAGGTTCAGATCGGCCGCGCGAGGGCCTGATTGGTGACAGGTGAAGGCAGAAACTGAAGATGAACCTATAGCAAGCTTGCAAAAACAGGGATCTGAGAGGATCAACCAGCGGAGTTGCCAAAACTATAATCGGAATTTCTGCCTTGTTACGTGCAAAAGCACTAATCTTACCTCAATGGGATTGTAAGGGAGAGTTCATGGAAAACTAAAACAACAAAAAATATTAGTAACACAAATCAAATATATATACGAGGGCTAAACTAAATAAAATACAAATAAACAAAATTTATACCTTCTTTTTTGTAAAGTGGGCCACCATGGCCATCTCGGAAGTGGTCTACCTCTCCACAGGCTGGTTCTCCAGGTGGGTATGGAGAATGTCTCGACGTACTAAGTGGGAATGGTATGGAAACGAGGTGGTGGCAAAAGGGGTGTGTCAATACCTAAGAGCAAAAAGGTGTCCCAACGTACTCACAAAATGAAAATGGGAAAAAAGGTATTTTGGGAGAGCCCTTCACAATGTATTTATAGAATGGTTCTAGGGTTTTTTGACCCAATGTGGTTACCCATGGTATTTTCCTATGGTTTTCTCTCTTTTATGGTTTTTACCATTTTCTAGGGTTTTTGACCCTTTTTTAAAAAGAGTGAGGGTAAACCATAGTAAATAATAATGTTTTGGACCATTTTTTGTGCAAATACAATTGTGAAGGTAAAAAATAGGGGAAATATGGTAGGAATATGATTTATGTATGTGGTTTAGACCATGTAGAGCTATGTGGGCATTTTTTTGTGTTAACATGGCTTAACTCACATACAAAAATATTGAATATGTTTAAAAATTGTTTATGTACAGAAATATAAATTTTTATTTTGCAGGAAATGGAAGGAGTAGAGGCATCTGCTGAGAATGAATCACATCATAATAATCTAGATAATATATACGTGGAAATAAATAATCAACCATCCGAATTACTTCAAACTGTAAAAGACTGAAAGGCTGAATTGCAGAATGTTAAGGAAGATAATGAAAGAATCCTAAGAGCACAGGAAGAATTAAATCAAATATTGCTGGATAACTTACATAAAGAAGGAAAGGATAAAAGAAAAGAACATGAAAGTGAATATGGAACTATATCGTACAAGCGTAAAGGTAAAATTTAAAATTCTATTATAATGAAAGTAATTCCTCCTCAAGATTTAATGTTAGGTCACACAGAGAGAAACATAAATATTCCAGTGAAAGTAGTGATAGCGAAAACAGTCATAAAAAGAGAAAATATAAACCTTACGAAGAAATTTCAGGAGAGTTTAGAAGAGAAAACCCCCAATGCTTAATGGTGAGCTGGAAAAAGGAGAAGAAGCCCAGGCATGGCTGTTAGGTATGAAAAAGTATTTTCAAATTTATAATTACTCTAACAGACTGAAATCTAGAATGACTATTTATAATTTAACTAGTAACGTTGATAAATGGGGGTAGGATATAAAAAGAGTGAAAAACATTAGAGAAAAGTACGTGACTTGGAGGACTTTTAAGAAATAATTTAAAATAATTTTTTTGTCTAAATAATATTACGAAGAAAGGGATAAGGAATTTTACGATTTTAATCTAGGTTCAATGTCTACGAAGGAACTAAGTAGTAAATTATTAAGTTTATTACGATACGTACCTTATATCATTGATGAAAAACCTAAGATACAAAGGTTTCTGAGTTGTTTACCTTTTAGATTAAAGGAAAAAATTGAATATGATAATCCAAAAACCCTTGAGGAGGAAATGAGGAAAGCTAATTTATGTTATGAACAAAGCAAAAGTAAAAGAGAAGGTGTACTGATCTAGAAGGGTAAAAGAACAAATAATTTTGAACAAAGAAGGAAAGGCTTTAATTCCAACATAAATTTTAGAAATAATTCCTGAAACTATTCTAAGAATACCTACCAAGGAAAAAAATTTAAAAGTAATACACAATATAATTTTACAGCAGCAAAGAACAGAGACATACCTAACAATCATGTTAAAAATAATGAACAAAGAGAACCTATAAAATGTCGAGAATGTCAGGGGCCTAATTATGTGAAGGATTGTCCAAAGAGAAAGAGGAATTTCAGCAATATGCATACAATACAGGAAGAAGCAATTGCTAGTGACGTAGCGAACGGGATTACCATGATTAATGCCGCTTTGGAGAATAGACAGGATGATCACCAAACATCTATGGTGGAGATAGAAGGTATGATAAAGAACAAACCCATATCTATTTTGATAGACCCAGGTGCTAGTTTAAGCTATGTGTCACCTAGTATAGCAGAAAGTTGTAACTTGCATTTGAAAAAGTTTGAAAAATCTTGACTGGTTCAGTTAGCAACAAGAACCAAGAGAAAGGTAGCTAGCAATGTTGAAGATTGTGAAATGTTTATGAGTCAATTCAAAAATCAAGTGAAATTAAATGTACTACCTTTAGGATCATATGATGTTTTAATAGGTATGGATTGGCTAGAAAAACACAGAGTAGTTTTAAATTGCTTTGAGAAAACATTTACATGCTTAAATGAAAAAGGGGAAACAATTCCAATAAAAGGAATACCTGGAAAAGTTTTTGTTAGACAGATTTCAGCTTTACAAATGAAAAAGTATGTATGTAAAGGTTCCAAATATTTGGTTGTACATGTAATGAACGGTGAACACATGAATAAAGAAGATAAATTAAAATTCAATAATATAAACCCAATTTAAAAGAATTTTTCAGATGTATTCCTGGAAGAGATTCTAGGATTACCTCCGAAAAGAGAATTGGATTTTACTATTGAATTAGTACCTGGAGCTGTACCCAATTCAAAATCTCCTTACCGAATGAATATTCTAGAACTTAATGAATTAAAATTACAACTACATGAATTAATATATAAAAACTATATAAGACCAAGTGTATCCCCTTGGGGAGCACCTGTCTTATTTTTTAAAAAGAAAGAAGGTACTCTACGCTTAGGTATAGATTATCACCAGTTGAACAAGATGACAATTAAAAACATATACCCATTGCCTCGCATAGATGATCTATTCGATCAAATATGCGGAGCAACAATATTCTCAAAAATAGACTTAAGATCCAGATAACATCAAGTCAGAATTAAAGATGAAGATATATTTAAAACTACATTCAGAACTCATTATGGGAATCATGAGTTTGTAGTTATGCCATTTGGGCCAACGAATGATCTAACATATGTCATGTGTTTAATGAACAATCTCTTAAGTAAGTATTTGGATAAATTCATTGTTGTCTTTATCGATGCCATACTAATTTATTCAAAAACAAAAGAAGAACATGATGAACATCTACATATAATATTACAAGTTTTGAGAGAACACAAATTGTACACAAAGTTTAGTAAATGCAAATTCTTTAAAGATAAAATACAATATTTAGGCCATGTGATATCCAAAGAAGGGATATCAATGGATCCTGATAAGATAAGAGCAATAATGGAATGGCCTATTCCTAATGATGTATCAGATGTACGATTATTCATAGGGATTACAGGTTATTATCAGGAATTCATAGAAGGATTCTCGAAGATAATGAATCCCATAAAATCCTTATAGAAAAAGGGAAAAATATTTGTATGGAATTTAAAATATGAGAAATCTTTAAAAAGTTAAAAGAATTATTAACCACCGCACTGATCTTAAAAATAACAGATCCAAATAAGGAATTTGTTGTATGCACTGATGCATGCAATGAGGGCCTAGGTGGAGTGTTAATGCTAGAAGGTCATGTAATAGAATATGAATCAAGAAAGTTAAAAATACATGAAAAGAATTATGCTACCTACGATTTAGAGTTGGCAGCCATAATACATGCCTTGATAATGTGGCGCCATCATCTAATCGATAGAATATTTTTATTATTGTCTGATAACATAAGTTTGAAATACTTGTTTGATCAACAAAATCTGAATGCAAGGAAATCAATACGGTTAGCTTTTCTTAGCGAATATGATTTAGAGATCAAACATATAAAAGGAAAGGAGAATAAGGTGGTTGATGCCTTGAGCAAAAATGCAAATCTAAATTTTATAGACGTTGTTAGCAGCTGTAAAATAGAATTGGATGATAAGTTTGAAGACAGAGTAAAAATGAAAAAAGATTATCAAAATTTAAGAAAAAAAAGTTACTGAAAACAAATCTAAAAATCTAAAAACAAATTTCGGTTTAAATAAAAAAGGTTTAATGTTGTATAAAAACAGACTATATGTTATTAATGTACCAGAAATTAAATTGATGATCTTAAATGAAGTACATAAGAGTCCTTACTCAGGACATCCTAGTTACCAAAAGATGATAAAAATGCTAAGAAAAGATTATTTCTGGCCTAATATGAAAAATGAAATTGCTGAATACATAGATAGGTGTATAGAATGCCAGTAGGTTAAAGCTGGTCATCAACACCCAACATGTCTATTGCAACCATTACCAATTCCAAATTGGAAATGAGAAATTATTAGCCTTGATTTCATAACAGGACTGCCTAAAAATCAAAAGAAAAATGATTATGTGATGGTAGTGGTAGACAAACTTAGCAAGGCAACTCATTTCATACCTGTTAAAACTACTTATAAGGCTGATAATATTGATGATAATTTTATGAATTTTTTCGTTTGCATGGAATTCCTAAGATGATAATTTCTAATAGGGATCCTAAGTTTACTGGTAATTTCTGGAAATCATTATTTAAAGGATTAGACACTAAATTATTTTAGTGTCGCTAATCATTCGCAAACGGATGGACAAACAGAAAGAGTGAATCAAGTTTTATAAGATATGTTAAGGATGTATGTTAGGGATCATCCAAAGAAATGGGAAGAATGTATGCACTTAGTCAAGTTTTCTTATAAAAATCATTATCAAGATTCAGCTAAACTTAGTCCTTTTGAAATACTGTACGGTAGGAAATGTAATACTCCCATTTCATGGAGTAACCCAGTTGACATATTGATGTTAGGACCTGAATTGTTAAAAGAAATGGAACTAACAACGAAACAGGTACAAAGCAATATGAAAATTGTACATGACATACAAAAGAGTCATGCAGACCTTAAAAGAAATCAGAAAGAATTCCAAGTAGGTGAGCATGTTTTTGTCAAGGTAAAACCTAGAAAATATCTTTTAATTTGGGGAGTTGTGCTAAATTAGCACCGAGGTATTATGGACGATTTGAGAAATTGTCAAGAGTTGGACCGGTGGCTTATTAGTTAGCTTTACCACCTAATCTAAAAATACATAACATATTTCATATTCTATATTGAAAAAGTATGTACATGATGCTACTCATGTAATCGATTGGAATGTTATCCAGGTAGAACCAGAAGGATATTTTTGGGTGGAACCAGATTGTGTCAGAGACAAGAGAGAAATTTTTCTCCAGAATCACACTATTGCACAAGTAAAGGTGCAATGGAAGCACCTTAGTCCAAATGAAGCAACCAGGGAATTGGAGAGTCATATGCGGGAAGCATATCCAATTTTGTTCCAAGAAGACTCAGGCAAAATTTAAGCAACATCAAGGACGATGTTGAACTTAAGAGGGGGTGTTTGTAACCCACCTAGAACTAAAAACATTTTATTTTGTGAAAAGACATTACTTTAAAATTTGTTTTGAAGTTCTATGTTGTTGACCAAGGATGGTCAAAGATGACTGTAATTGAAATTTTATTATTAAATAATTAAAAGAAGAGACACCTATCCAAAGAGGACTGTTGAAGAGTGTTCACTGACCCACTAGGAGGAATGATCTGGTGTAGAAGGAAAAAACGACAAATGTCAGCAACAACATTCACTTTATAGTTGTTGTAGGAGGCAAATTCCCTATAATTGTAGTCATGCTCCCAAGAAAAGAGGAACTGAGCAGGTGGCCCATTTAATTAAAAAACCGACCCAAATACCTAGGAAAGAATATGTATATACCGATCGAATGAGTAGGAGGCTCAATACATTTTCTAGAGATTAGAACCTTGTGGATTGCTGGAAACTAAAAAGTTAGGGACACAAGAGGAAATTCGATGTGGGAAAAGATAAAGTGAATTGCTAGAGTATTGACTACAAGTGTGACTGCTAAGTTACAAAGAGGAAATAATAGCATTCTACACAGTATCTTCATCCTGGGGGTTTAGTGAACAGGCTTGAGGGTCCTAAAGCAAGTAATCTTGGCTACTTTCAGGAGATGGTTGGGAGGAATGGTCTTATTTGGATGTTTCTCCCCTTCGAAGGTTAATGGGTTCTATATTGTTCTAGTTTATTATCTTTGATTTATTTTATGTTTATTTCTAAAGGATTGTTTTTTATAATGTTAAAAGCTTCCCAAAAATTTTATTGTTTTGAACTAAAGTAGGGAATTATTTTTATTTCCTGGAAATTATCAGTTAAATATAGGAGAAATAAATTCTACTGTTTACACAAAATTTCATAGTAGAATTGGTAGACCATCTTATAATATTGCTTAGAAACAATAACATATTTCTATACATAGTTTCCCGGATAATAAATAGTATTCATAGATAAATAATAATTAGTATTATAATATCTTTTCTTATAAAGTAACAGAGAAATAACAAAGAGTTTTAATAGGCGATCATAGTTTTTAACCAAGAAACAAAATTCTTATACAGTTAGGGTTTATTACCCACATAAATAAAATATATATATAGTTAGGGTTTAATACCCATAGAAATAAAATATATATGTATATATATAATTCAATACCAATATCATGCAGTCGAAAGGCTTATGTTTTTATAAAATTACTTGGTATCTTTTGCATATAACCGAAAGGCTTATATTTTAATTTCAAAACAATTTAGGGTTAAATTTATACAAATAACAAATGAAAGATTCCATTCAACTATAAAATCAAACTAACTTTCTATCTAAGATTTGTAACACGAATCAAGGGTTTGAGGCCTGCAAGGCTACATTTTCTTCCCAATAATTTACTAGATAACGAAACAAACAACGAAACTACCTAAGGATCAATAACAAAGAAAGGTCGTAACCAAATTGAGTCGTTGATCTTTTTGAGAAACCAGCATGGCATTTTTTTTTACAAAGGCATGATTACAGTAAAACGTAATCAAGTAAACAAATCTTCCACTTTGTAATAAACAAAATATCTCTTATACATAGCATTTCTGAAATCTATAAACAATTAAAACAACATACAGAGTAATATTAAATAACAGAGTAATCAAATGTACAGAGTAGTGCTAACAAATAGTATATCATTTAACACAACAGATATCTGAAATCTTTTCATACAAGTAAACAAAATAGCAATGGAAGTCTCAACACTGCATTGCTGGTAAAACTTGACGAAAAATTCATTAAAATTTCCAAAACTGACTGTAATACATTTTCCCACAGAATCCATGGTCTGTAACAAAAGGGATTTAATATTTTTATCTCTGCATAAATCCCTAACATAGCCCACAGGATTTTGAAACAATTTAAAAACCCTGCCATTAACGTCAGAAAGAAAAACACAAGATTGTTACCATCAACTGAAGGCTTGTATCTCCAAAACGAAGCTAACTAGACCCAAAAAGAAACTTTGTTTCCAGCTTTGCCTTTTCTTTTCACACCACAGACTGTCAAGGAATTGTAGGGTTCTAAGGTTCTTGGGCCTTGCTAGAACCTTTTTCGAAGCCGGAGCCATGACCCGAACTTACTTTGCAAGCCAAGCTTCAATCACAATGGCAGTCCTCGAAAACCCTCTTGCCAGATAAACATAGGATAAAGATTAAACTTGAACATATAATAGTTTATAATAGAATTGCATGGCATAAAAAATCTGGAAACAAATAGAAACGAAGGAATAACTTACCTCTGCAACGATTTTCTTAGCAAAAAAACGGTAATGACAGCTCTATGAAGTAACTAGTGGGTGCATCGAAGACTGGAGATATGGTGACGGAAGTGTAGGAGTTTTGGAGGTCGTGGAGACAAAGGGCCGAGAGCCCTTGGCCCTCCTCATAGTTTAACAATGCAAAAATGACAAAAACCATTGAGCTTTCACTTAGGGTTTAACCCCTTAGTCCAGCTGGAAAGAACCACGAGCTTTCATGTGGTTGCTTATTTAAAATTTCACCTACCTCCACCACTTTGTTTAATGTTTTCAAACACCCATACTCTCTCTATAGTTTAGAGAGATTTTTCCCTTGTTGGTAAGTTTATCCATGGTATAAGAAATGTTGAACTAGGTTAAAGTTTAGTGTAATCTTCTCACATTTGTGGTGCAATCATATTTGAACTCTTGTTTACCCTTATGCCATGTTAGTGTCATATTGGTATTTTTACCCAGGGAAACAAATCCTTTCAGATGAGAACACCTGCAACAATACAAGTTTAAACTTTGTGTTAGCTTACAATAAGGTAAGTAAGACCCACAACCCTTGTAACCTTAGCATCGAGAAAGGAGTTGTAAGTGGAGTGCTAAAGCATTAAAAACTTAATGAATCCATCCTTATGGTAAAATAGGATAAGCAACAAACTGAAAAATACGACAAGTCAAGTATGACATAACAAATTTTGGATGCAAGTGAACTATCATAAGACTTAGGAGCTGTATTCTAGTATAGTGCCATATAAATTCATTTATGGAGTAACATATTTCAAATTGTTACGTACCGGTTTATAGATTTTTGTTATAGGATTGTTAATAGAATTTAGGGTTTATAATATTTACCTATAAGTTGTTATGAAGTCAGGAATACACTGTAGGGTTTATATTATGTGAAACTAGATTAGGTCTTATACTGATCTAAACACTCCATATTTTTTTATGTATGAAATTTTGGAGTAGTTACACCAACAATCATGGGCTTACAAACTACCATATGTATGGATTCCAAGATCAAAATAATTTCCAAATGCACCATTAATGATCATATAGTGACTAAGGGTCACCATGCCACCATTTATGTGGGTTCCAGACCTTCTCATCCATAATGACCATCTCCAAGGGTTCCATGACCCTAACAAGGGATACACGGGCATCAAGATCTTCATCAAGGATTCCAAGTCTTCATTAAGTCATTAATGACCACATCATCACCTTTAAGGAGACAAGGACCATTAAACCATCAAATGTGGGTCCAAGGGCTTCTTCAGAGCTTCTTCATCAAACAAGGGACTTCATAGGCTTCTTCAACCACCTCAACCACACCAAGATACCTCCAAGGGTCAAGATCCACCATGACATCACCTATGGGGTTGCTAGACCTTCTCCTTGGGTACCATGACCTAAATAAAACACAAATGAGTACTGAAAGGGTCATTTGGACTCTTGCAACTTCTTCAACGCACCAAGGAAACGTTTGTTGGGTACCGGGGCATAAGTTGTGGTACTGGGGAACTAGAGAAACAACTGGGAAACTGTAAAACATCTTTGGGGTACTTAAACACTCTACAGGGTGTTCAAGAATTTTTTCATTGTCCTAAGGGATCCAAGGGATTCGAACTTGGGCTTGGACAAGATAAAAATGTCTCCTTAGACATTGACACTTACTTAACCCTTAGGGGCTCCTCAAGGGGCACCAAGACATATTGGAATCAATGACTATACAATGTTTACATCAATGACAACTTAATCAACAAATACCTTATGTGTGCTGTGAGAGAAAAATATTATGAAGTATAGCTAAGGAAGATCGAAACATTAACTTATTCTTGAGATAAAACTCGATAAGAGTGTCAGGATAAACACATAGCAGAGCCATTTTAATATCAAACATAATAGAATTTATAATTTTACATGCTTATAATAAATAGTTTTACTAGTTAAAACCCAATTAAGATATTACGCCGAGCATTCCAATTAGTTGGCAAACTCGGATACATAAGATATTTAGCCTTTTATTTAGAGAGTAGATAGTATTACCAATTACAGACAAGATTTTAAACAATATATTTTGTAGGAATTATGGCCACTCTAAGGGTCACATTCATTTTTAATGTGCAAAATATCAGGAATCTATTATACAGTCTCACGCAGAGACATGGTAGTTATTAAAATCACACTAAAAACAAATTTGTAGCCAAATAATGATATATATATATATATATTGTTGAATTTTTACCTAGGAAGTGTTTGTTCACTCATGTCTTGGGGTGGACAAGGACACTTTAAAAGTGGTCCCTAGCCTAATTAAAAAAAGGTGAGGATGACTTTATTATAAAAATGACATTTTTAATGTGAGTTTGAGTTTACATTTTAAAGGTGACTTTATGAGTATTAAATGTGGTTGTGCATTAAATTATCATTTTAATAATTAAAAGGGATTTTTAATGAGGAAATGAGATGGGCCCTAGATCTCATTTAGTTGGATTTTAATATAAGCCTTTGATTTAGATGTGGAAGTTACCCAAACAAAAAGGCTTGGGAAAGGAAAATCTAATTCATTATTGACAATTCCAAAGAGAAAATTTTTGGAGGGAAGAGAGAAGAGAGAGAAGTCATTTTTCTGAGATAGGAAGAAGACAAACGCTTACAAAGAAATAAAAAAGGTTCAACATGGCACGATTCCCAAGGTATGAAGTAATTTCGGTCTCACGCAGAGACATAGTAGTTATTAAAATCACACTAAAAACAAATTTGTAGCCAAATAATGATATATATATATATATATATATATATATATATTGTTGAATTTTTACCTAGGAAGTGTTTGTTCACTCATGTCTTGGGGTGGACAAGGACACTTTAAAAGTGGTCCATAGCCTAACTAAAAAAAGGTGAGAATGACTTTATTATAAAATGACATTTTTAATGTGAGTTTGAGTTTACAT
This sequence comes from Pseudotsuga menziesii, assembly GCA_001517045.1. Taxonomy (NCBI): domain Eukaryota; kingdom Viridiplantae; phylum Streptophyta; class Pinopsida; order Pinales; family Pinaceae; genus Pseudotsuga; species Pseudotsuga menziesii. Next base: position 100,267 of record LPNX010742407.1, read on the forward strand.
TTTAAAAGTGACTTTATGAGTATTAAATGTGGTTGTGCATTAAATTATCATTTTAATAATTAAAAGTGATTTTTAATGAGCAAATGAGATGGGCCCTAGATCTCATTAGTTGGATTTTAATATAAGCCTTTGATTTAGATGTGGAAGTTACCTAAACAAAAAGGCTTGGGAATGGAAAATCTAATTCATTATTGACAATTCCAAAGAGAAAATTTTTGGAGAGAAGAGAGAGAAGTCATTTTTCTGAGAGAGGAAGAAGACAAACGCTTACACAGAAATCGAGAAGGTTCAACATGGCACGATTCCCAAGGTATGAATTAATTTCGTATAATAACATTAAATGAGGTCGTACAACATGAATTTTGATGTCACCATACAACAATAGGCACAACATTAAATAGGGTTGTACTCACATGATTTTCGAGGTAGAGTGGTGCTACATTTATTGCCGAACGTACATGTAGTGTTTGGCACAAATTTCGTTGTGATACGTACAACATTTATTGCCGTCGTACAACTGTTCACACATGTGGACCATACAACAATTTTCAGGCACACATTTCGAGATGAAAGTTGGAAAAATTCAGTAGGCCATTCAGTGATTGTTTGGCAAGAATTCCAAGGAATTTTGGTAGAGATAAGTACTATTGTAATTTTATTTAGTTTGCCTGAAGAAATAAAAATATCTCTCTAAAGAACAAGTTTTCCCTTCAACGTTTTTCTTGGGTCAACTTGACCAAAAATATTAACATTTAATTTTCATGTGTGTGCCTGAGTTTAAATTTCTAAGTAAGAGTTTAGGGTTTCTATAAAGTTTCATAATTTAAAAGTTGAAAAGAAATCTCACGTGTGTGATACTATGAAATGACACTTCTTCGTCCACGTATTGACACTGAATAAGTTGGTACACAAAAGGACAGTATGGATTGAAGAAGCCTAAAAATTATAGATGAAGTGAATCCTTAACACATACTTTTCCCTTTAGATTTTCCTTTGTTTACAAGGAAGTTTGTCTTGCATTCACGACTTCTTATTGTGACAAGTTGCGAGTCACCCGCGGGTATGCTCATATACAACCCGCGAGTCAACTATGCAATGTTGTAATTGCGGGTTGTCTTTATATAAGTCATGATTAATTCACGGGTTTCCTATACATGCACCCGCAATTCCCTTAAGACAAAAGTTAAAAAAAAACATGATTAGTTAAGGGTAGTTGGGTTCGAAATCATAACTCTAACTCTCATAAACCTCGTAACATCTTCTTATCAGCGAGTATAGTGAAGAGGGGTGGAGGATTAAGGGAGTAAGGAGAAGAGAAAAGTTATGCTGGAGGAATCCATAGGAAAGAGGATCAAGAGAACTCAATATCTTGGTTAGTAGAGAGGCTTGTCTCAGACAAGGTTGTAATGTTCCCTGCAACTGCTGAATAAAGAGTGAATTTCTTCCATATTGTCTTTGTGCATGTTATTATTGTTATGAATTATGGAATGTATTTCTATTAGTTATTATATGGAATTATAATCTTTTCATATTTCTTTGAATAGAAATTAGGTTTTTGTGGAAGAACACTAAACTCTTTTGCAGGTACAGAAGGCCGGGAACTTGAAAAGAATTAGAGGAAGAAGGCTAAAGCTTGTATCAACCGTCAGTAACAAGGTACACATCCATTTCAACCCATTTCTCTTATATATGTTTATGTAATATTTATATGTTTGAAAGCCAAAACCCAGTATGTTGGTGACCCTAGGACCCCAAGTCATAAGATAGATATCCCTCACAACAGAACTGGAGACTCCGTTGGGGATTTCTAGTTTGTATTGGTGCCTTTCCAATTAGGTTTTCAATCCAGTTTTTCGCTCTTTTGTTTCTTTGGTGATTTTCTTTTACCCGTGTTTCATCTAGTGTGGTTATGTTCTTAGGATCCTTAGTCCTTTTATTTTTTCTTTTGAAAAATTTAAGGGCCATTCGCAGGTTGTTGTGTTAACAATCATGAATCCTGGTTTGTAATCATAGGTTTCCTTCGTAACAGTCATGATTCATTCATGGGTTGTCCACTGGACAGTCGTATTTTCCTATAGGAGGTGTCCATTTTTTAGGGTTTTTCCTTGTTTTGATTGTTTTGGGCTTTTGAATACTCATGTAGGGTTATTTCCCAAGTCAATACTACTCTATTACCTGGTGCATTTCACTATAACTTGTTTACAAGTTTGTATTGAGTAGGTTAGGTTTGATTTTGTGTGCAAGTGTGATTATGTATTTCCTCTTGGATTGTGCGGTTGAAGTGCTTCTATGAGTTCTTGACCTCTATTAGGTCCCTGGTATGCTTTCCTGCATCCAATTGTTTTAATAGCAGTCTGAACTTGTCATTTTTCCCAACCTTTTTATTTACTTGTCTTCCAAATCTAGTAATTCAGTCCAAGTACGGTTATAGGTCAACTTTTGTAGTGCTTGTCAAAGTTGTGATTATAAGGTCTGAACACTCTTTCTTGCATTTATACATTTTCATATTGTCTAGCTTACATAGTTGCATTAGTTTTGATTAGGTTTCAGTTTTTGAAAAGAAAAATAAAACAAGGCATTAGTAGTTGCATTGTAAGTCTCATATAGGTTCTCTGTACACTTGTTTTTTAAGTATTTTTCAAAAAGAAAAAAGAATAAAAAGAAGTCTTGTGTTTTCCAAAGTTATTAAGCATATTTTATCTGTTTCGAAAAGAAAAGAAAAAAACATTTTGAATAACATTTGTATTTGAAAATTATTTACACTATCTTTCCTTTCAGTTGAGTCAAAACACCATGAGTTGCACTTCTTCTACCTTGAGTAATATTAACCTTAAAAATAACGCTATAAATTAAAATTGATTAGTAAAACTTTCTTTCTAGGGCCATACATCAACTAGCTTAGGATAGGATATTGGACTAGGAGATCTTTAACTATCCAAGATCATTTGAACTCAGGCTTAGTGGCATATCATTAGGTAAATCCAAGTTTGCAAGAGATCTACCGGAAAGCTCCTCTAACACATGAGTCAAGCACAAGGTCGTGTGAGGACTTAGTTGCAGAGATACACCTCCAATACTTCGTTCGAAGATAAACCAATATTTTTGTGCATATGGGGGTTCTTTCAGTACCACCTTTGGGCCCTGTGAGGGGCCGATCCTGTTAGAATTTCGGGCTTAACTACCCTTCCCATGCACACTAGTTAGAACTGCGACTGTTCCGCTGAGACCTTGTTGTAATTTTGGTAGCCTTAGTACCCAAACTCTTAGGTTCTTTCACAAGTCACGGTGGAAGACTATTTACACTGTACCTAGGGTGGACGTGGGAGGAAACCCCAATTAAAAATTTGGGAGGGCGGTTTGGTGATTCAAATGCTTGCACCTAGAGAAATTATCATGGGACCCCGGGTAACTGCTCTCCAATATTCACTGGTTTGTTCTAGGCCCTAATCATCATAGACTCTCCTTTGGAAGGTGTATCTTTTACCTGCCTGTGTTTGTGATACTTAGGAATTTTTAGTAGTGTGTTATGTGGTTTTCCTGTGATCTAGTTTGAATTTTAGAGGTGTAATCTTAAATATTTAGATGTGGAGTATCAACCTCCCTATAGGTCTTGAAGGTTGCAAAACATTCCTCCACTCTCAACAGTGGTGCCTCCACCGCCCCCTAAAAGGCAGAGATTAGATACAAAAGGTTTTTTTGAAGCGACTGAAGTTAGTCAAAGTCTAGGAGAACCTGAACTTCATTATACTCGGAGTGATCCCTTATCAATGGAAATTAAAGATTTTCAAGCTCCAGAGTTTGCAAGGAATTACAATTCTCCCCTCACTGACCTTAGAGATCTCGTTTTAGTGCAAGTTCATACTTTAGGTCCTCTTGTTGTTGGTTTTCCTTTGAGTGTTGTAATGTCTAGCTTAGGAGAATGTCCGAGGGATATTTCTACCCCCACTTCAGCCTTGATGGCTAGTGGTGTCTCTCCCTCACTAGTTAGTGCACCCAGGATAAGCATATCTACTGCACCAGTAGTGTCATTAAACTTTGGTTCATCTACCCCAATGTCCCTAAGAGGTCAAGTGGCTAATCCATTGGCACCATTGTAACACCCCAGTTTTGAACCCGTTTGCATTAAAAAATGTATATGATGTATATATTGTATTTAATCGTGGTGTGGAGCTAAAGGTAAAAGCCCCACCATCGATATAGCATTTTATGTTTCGACTATAAAAAATTGTTGTCGATGGTATTTCATGCTAGCCAGGCACATTATAATTTTGGACATCATGTAAATACGCAATTTAATTAAAATACCCACAACCAGCTATGTCAATGCAACATTAAAGAGATGGGGGCATGATTTCCTAAGGATAAGGGGCGGGGGGGGGGGGATATTCAAACCTTGGATCAAATGGGGAAAAACCAAATGTCAAAGGGAGAAACAATAAAAAATGTCAACTACCCATTTCTTGTCTTTTTCCCCAATCATTTATTTCTGCCAGAAATTGGTTGAGGTAGTTATTGCATGGGAATAGGAAGAGTATGGGAAAAATTTGAATTAGGAAGAGCACCTATTTTGGAAAAACATGTTTTGACTTCTTGGGCAAGTAAAAACCCAAAAACGTATGCCCATTCCACCATGCATCCATGTTTTCCTCTTCCTCGCGTTTTTGGAGCTCCTGGGCATTCTCCATTCACGTTTTTGCAATGTTCTTCATTTTTCCCATGGCTGGGAAGTCGTTTTGTTAATGTACAGTGGTTGGGATCTCTCCTAGGTGTTTTTATGTTGTTTCCACATTCCAACGATTGGGAATTTCATGTTTTCAATGTTGCACAACCAATCGAGGACAAATTAAGGAATTTAGGGACTGAGGGAGCCTCGTTTTCCCACGTGAAGCCATAGAAAATTTCTGAAACACATTGCTCATGCTGGGTTGTTTTTCCCCTATTGCCATTTTCGTTTTTGGACCCCATGGTGTTTTTCATGAATCCCAAAACTTGTATTTTGATGTGTATGCATATTTTGTTTTGGTCTGAACTAGTTTGGAGTGGAATTGGGTTTGAACTAGCTTGATAAACCTGGTGTAGGAAGGAACCTCATAGACAGATCTAGAGGGGTTGGTTTTCTTCGTTGCACACCCTGAATAACACTGGAATGGAAGGAATAGACTAAGGGGCTATGCAGCAGAGAAGGGGATGCTTCCTTCTGTTGGGTGTGTAGATGTTTTAGGAGCCAAGACCAATCTGGTGCAGGTGTCCATAGCTCTATGGTTGAGCTCACTAGCTTAGCAGTTCAAGCTTCCCACCTCCTTGCAACCTTGATAAACCCAATTGTAGTTTGACTTGGCTGAATTTTTCTATATCTTTGATCCAGATGGAGATCGGTGGCCACCCACCTATTCCACTGGCTCAAAACAATTGTCCATTGTGGCAGTTTCCTAGTTATTTTTCGGCAGTTTTTCGAATCCTAAACTTTCGGGGCCGTTTTGAGGCCCTAAACGATGTTTTTTGGAGATTCGGGAGCAAATGGTTGCCATCAGCATGCATTTTGTTCACCAAAATTTGTAAATCTTAGATAGACCTTTCCAACGAGCTATCGAACGCCCAAATCAGAGATCGTATGCAAAAGTTATGACCCCGGGAAGTTGACTGTTCAACTTACCACCTTGGGGCTGCAAACTTTATGACGGTTCATCTTCTAGGGTTACGTTTTGGGACTTTTGGGGTTCTCCCCTCATTATTATTATAAATAGGCCCCTTTGGCCTCATTTTGTATTCAACTTGGCACGAATGAGCGTAGCAGCCACATCTCTTCTCAGAGATCGCTACCACCATTTTAGCAATTGTATTACAGTCTGTTCTATTTCCGCCATTTAATAGAATATGTGTTTACTGTATCTTTGTTATCTTTGCAAAATGTCTATTATTATGACTCTGTATATGTTCTTTCATTTCGTTCACGCATAAATCCGGATCAATGGTATCAGAGCAATCTGCTCTTTGATTGTTTCTGGGTGCATGTCCCCGACGAGGTCCGAGTATAGAGAGTTTGGTCTCGAACTAGTTTCACTTGATCATTCTCGCCATCCCAAACGACCTCCCATGGCGGAAGAAAAGAGAGACGATGGAGCAGGAGATCCTATCAAGTTGCTGCTCGAGGAAGCCCTCGAGCGACAAAGGAACGAGATGATGGATAGTTTTGCCCAAATCCTTCGGCGAATGCCGACCGCGGCCAGTGCATCTTCAACGAGCAGCCGGTTCGGGGATGAAACTCCCTTTAAGGTACAAGTTAAATTTGATATTCCTTTATTTGAAGGTAATATTGATGCAGATGCCCTGGATAATTGGGTGAATGTGCTAGAAGGGTATTTATCTGTTCACAATTTTTTCGACAGAGAAAAGATCACCTTTGCGCTCCTTAAGGCAGCCCCCCATGTCCAAAATTGGTGGGGTACTTATTGTGAGCAAAACTTATCAGATGAGTCTGAAATGTTTGAAACAATTCCCACTTGGGCCTCTTTCATAGATGCCGTCAAGGAACAGTATTACCCTGTGGGAAACTATGATGACCAGTACACAAAATGGACCATTCTGCGTCAAGAAAGGGACTAGACGGTGTCGGAGTACACCAACAAATTTCATACTCTGCGGACAAAGCTGAGTATCAAAGACTCCGAGCGGCACCTCATCCTGAAATATCGCAGTGGTCTACATCGGTACATCCGAACTGAGATGGACTACCTCGACATCTCTTCACTTGGATCCGCCTATCAGTATGCTGTCAAAATCGAGGAGAAATTTTGACAAAAGAACAAGCGAGACTCTGGACCTGCGAATCCACCGCAGAAGCCAAGCAAAGGCAACCATGGCCCGCAAAGCACAGCAAAAGAAAACGACAACCAATCCCCACCACAAGCAAAGAAGGGAGATCGAAAGACAAAGAAGGACACTGGTAAGTGGTGCGAATTTCATAAAAGTCCTTGGAACAACACTGATGAATGTCGCTCAAAGCAGTCATTAGTGGCCGAGATCAAATCTTCAGAATCAGATCCTGATTCTGATTCCGAACCCAATGCCACAGTCGCAGACAATGGGAGGCAGATCATTGATGCAGACCCCACTGCCACTGTTGCTACCGCACAGATTCAGCTAGAGGATCCTGAAGAGTCAGAGGCAGAGGAGCGCTTATTCCACTCGCAGATGTGGGTAAAGGGAATGCCTCTACACTTTGTTGTTGACAATGGCAGCCAAAAGAACTTGATCTCAGCAGAAGTCGTCAAGAGATTGGAGCTTCCTACAACACCACACCCGCAACCTTACAAAATCGGTTGGCTAAGCTAAGGACGTGGTATCCACATTACTCAGCAATGCCTCCTACCATATGGCATCAAGCCTTTCCAAGACGAGGTATTGTGTGATGTGGCCCCACTTGAAGTCTGTGATGTTCTTTTAGGACAACCATATATGTGGAAGCGTCATGCTGTATATGAGTCACGGCCTCGCAGTGTCATTGTCACTTTGGGAGGACAACTCTACCGGATCCCAGAGACAGTTGCACCTAACAAAGTCTCACAGGGTAGGAAGATAAGCTCCCACACCAGAAAATTATTCCTCTTCACAATTGCGTCTGAAGGAGAACATAAGATCACAGAGACCTCCACACCCTCTGCACAGGGTGTCTCTGCTCCTCAGACACAAGAAGAAGACAAAGCCATTGGTTCCTCATCTATCCGAGTACCTCTACAATGCAAGGCCACGCATTCAAGGTGCTCATCCAGAAACAAACCATCCAGACAACAATTACAACCCTCTCGGGGTGCCAAAGAAAAGCAGCCTCTTCACTTCAACAAATGTCGCACCAGGAGATCAACTCAACACACAGTTCGAGATATGATACGGGATTCGACGCAATGGATACCATTGCTTCCTAAGGAGGGAGGATTGATCCAGATGGATATCGGTGGCCACCCACCTATTCCACTGGCTCAAAACAATTGTCCATTGTGGCAGTTTCCTAGTTATTTTTCGGCAGTTTTTCGAGTCCTAAACTTTCGGGGCCGTTTGGAGGCCCTAAACGACGTTTTTCGGAGATTCGGGGCCAAATGCATGCCAAATGGTTGCCATTGGCATGCATTTGGTCGACCAAAAGTTGTAAAGCTTAGATAGACCTTTCCAACGAGTTATCGAACGCCCAAATCGGAGATCGTATGCAAAAGTTATGACCCCGAGAAGTTGACTGTTCAACTTACCACCTTGGGGCCGCAAACTTTATGACGGTTCATCTTCTAGGGTTACGTTTTGGGACTTTTGGGGTTCTCGCCTCATTCTTATTATAAATAGGCCCCTTTGGCCTCATTTTGTATTCAGCTTGGCACGAATGAGCGTAGCAGCCACATCTCTTCTCAAAGATCGCTACCACCATTCTAGCAATTGTATTACAGTCTGTTCTATTTCCGCCATTTAATAGAATATGTGTTTACTGTATCTTTGTTATCTTTGCAAAATGTCTATTATTATGACTCTGTATATGTTCTTTCATTTCGTTCACGCATAAATCCGGATCAGTGGTATCAGAGCAATCTTCTCTTTGATTGTTTCTGGGTGCATGTCCCCGACGAGGTCCGAGTATAGAGAGTTTGGTCTCGAACTAGTTTCACTTGATCATTCTCGCCGTCCGAAACGACCTCCCATGGCGGAAGAAAAGAGAGACGATGGAGAAGGAGATCCTATCAAGTCACTGCTCGAGGAAGCCCTCGAGCGACAGAGGAACGAGATGATGGATAGTTTTGCCCAAATCCTTCGGCGAATGCCGACCGCGGCCAGTGCATCTTCAACGAGCAGCCGGTTCGGGGATGAAACTCCCTTTAAGGTACAAGTTAACTTTGATATTCTTTTATTTGAAGGTAATATTGATGCAGATGCCCTGGATAATTGGGTGAATGTGCTAGAAGGGTATTTCTCTGTTCACAATTTTTCCGACAGAGAAAATATCACCTTTGCGCTCCTTAAGGCAGCCCTCCATGTCCAAAATTGGTGGGGTACTTATTGTGAGCAAAACTTATCAGATGAGTCTGAAATGTTTGATACAATTCACACTTGGGCCTCTTTCATAGATGTCGTCAAGGAACAGTATTACCCTGTGGGAAACTATGATGACCGGTACACAAAATGGACCATTCTGCGTCAAGAAAGGGACCAGATGGTGTCGGAGTACACCAACAAATTTCATACTCTGCGGACAAAGCTGAGTATCAAAGACTCCGAGCGGAACCTCATCCTGAAATATCGCAGTGGTCTACATCGGTACATCCGAACTGAGATGGACTTCCTCGACATCTCTTTACTTGGATGCGCCTATTGGTATGTTGTCAAAATCGAGGAGAAATTTTGACAAAAGAACAAGCGAGACTCTGGACCTGCGAATCCACCGCAGAAGCCAGGCAAAGGCAACCATGGCCCGTAAAGCACAGCAAAAGAAAACGACAACCAATCCCCACCACAAGCAAAGAAGGGAGATCGAAAGACAAAGAAGGACACTGGTAAGTGGTGCGAATTTCATAAAATTCCTTGGCACAACACTGATGAATGTCGCTCAAAGCAGTCATTAGTGGGCGAGATCAAATCTTCAAAATCAGATCCTGATTCTGATTCCGAACCCAATGCCACAGTCGCAGACAATGGGAGGCAGATCATTGATGTAGACCCCACTGCCACTGTTGCTACCGCACAGATTCAGCTAGAGGATCCTGAAGAGTCAGAGGCAGAGGAGCGCTTATTCCACTCTCAGATGTGGGTAAAGGGAATGCCTCTACACTTTGTTGTTGACAATGACAGCCAAAAGAACTTGATCTCAACAGAAGTCGTCAAGAGATTGGAGGTTCCTACAACACCACACCCGCAACCTTACAAAATCGGTTGGCTAAGCCATGGACGTGGTATCCGCATTACTCAGCAATGCCTCCTACCATATGGAATCAAGCCTTTTCCAAGACGAGGTATTGTGTGATGTGGCCCCACTTGAAGTCTGTGATGTTCTTTTAGGACAACCATATATGTGGAAGCGTCATGCTGTATATGAGTCACGGCCTCGCAGTGTCATTGTCACTTTGGGAGGACAACTCTACCGGATCCCAGAGATAGTTGCACCTAACAAATTCTCGCAGGGTAGGAAGATAAGCTCCCACACCAGAAAATTATTCCTCTTCAATGTTGCGTCTGAAGGAGAACATAAGATCACAGAGACCTCCACACCCTCTGCACAGGGTGTCTCTGCTCATCAAACACAAGAAGAAGACAAAGCCATTGGTTCCTCATCTATCCGAGTACCTCTACAATGCAAGGCCACGCATTCAAGGTGCTCATCCAGAAACAAACCATCCAGACAACAATTACAACCCTCTCGGGGTGCCAAAGAAAAGCAGCCTCTTCACTTCAACAAATGTCGCACCAGGAGATCAACTCAACACACAGTTAGAGATATGATACGAGATTCGACGCAATGGAGACCATTGCTTCCTAAGGAGGGAGAATTGATCCAGATGGAGATCAGTGGCCACCCACCTATTCCACTGGCTCAAAACAATTGTCCATTGTGGCAGTTTCCTAGTTATTTTTCGGCAGTTTTTCGAGTCCTAAACTTCCGGGGCCGTTTGGAGGCCCTAAACGACGTTTTTTGGAGATTCGGGGCCAAATGGTCGCCATCGACATGCATTTGGCTGACCAAAATTTGTAAATATTAGATAGACCTTTCCAACGAGCTATCAAACACCCAAATCGGAGATCGTATGCAAAAGTTATGACCCCCGGAAGTTGACTGTTCAACTTACCACCTTGGGTCCGCAAACTTTATGACGGTTCATCTTCTAGGGTTACGTTTTGGGACTTTTGGGGTTCTCGCCTCATTCTTATTATAAATAGGCCCCTTTGGCCTCATTTTGTATTCAGCTTGGCACGAATGAGCGTAGCAGCCACATCTCTTCTCAGAGATCGCTACCACCATTCTAGCAATTGTATTACAGTCTGTTCTATTTCCGCCATTTAATAGAACATGTGTTTACTGTATCTTTGTTATCTTTGCAAAATGTCTATTATTATGACTCTTTATATGTTCTTTCACTTCGTTCACGCATAAATCCGGATCAGTGGTATCAGAGCAATCTTCTCTTTGATTGTTTCTCGGTGCATGTCCCCGACGAGGTCCGAGTATAGAGAGTTTGGTCTCGAACTAGTTTCACTTGATCATTCTCGCCGTCCCAAACGACCTGCCATGGCGGAAGAAAAGAGAGACGATGGAGCAGGAGATCCTATCAAGTCGCTGCTCGAGGAAGCCCTCGAGCGACAGAGGAACGAGATGATGGATAGTTTTGCCCAAATCCTTCGGCGAATGCCGACCGCGGCCAGTGCATCTTCAACGAGCAGCCGGTTCGGGGATGCAACTCCCTTTAAGGTACAAGTTAAGTTTGATATTCCTTTATTTGAAGGTAATATTGATGCAAATGCCCTGGATAATTGGGTGAATGTGCTAGAAGGGTATTTCTCTGTTCACAATTTTTCCGACAGAGAAAAGATCACCTTTGCGCTCCTTAAGGCAGCCCCCCATGTCCAAAATTGGTGGGGTACTTATTGTGAGCAAAACTTATCAGATGAGTCTGAAATGTTTGAAACAATTCCCACTTGGGCCTCTTTCATAGATGCCGTCAAGGAACAGTATTACCCTGTGGGAAACTATGATGACCAGTACACAAAATGGACCATTCTGTGTCAAGAAAGGGACCAGACGGTGTCGGAGTACACCGACAAATTTCATACTCTGCGGACAAAGCTGAGTATCAAAGACTCCGTGCGGCACCTCATCCTGAAATATCGCAGTGGTCTACATCGGTACATCCGAACTGAGATGGACTTCCTCGACATCTCTTCACTTGGATCCGCCTATCGGTATGCTGTCAAAATCGAGGAGAAATTTCGACAAAAGAACAAGCGAGACTCTGGACCTGCGAATCCACCGCAGAAGCCAGGCAAAGGCAACCATGGCCCGCAAAGCACAGCAAAAGAAAACGACAACCAATCCCCACCACAAGCAAAGAAGGGAGATCGAAAGACAAAGAAGGACACTGGCAAGTGGTGCAAATTTCATAAAAGTCCTTGGCACAACACTGATGAATGTCGCTCAAAGCAGTCATTAGTGGCCGAGATCAAATCTTCAGAATCAGATCCTGATTCTGATTCCGAACCCAATGCCACAATCGCAGACAATGGGAGGTAGATCATTGATGCGGACCCCACTGCCACTGTTGCTACCGCACAGATTCAGCTAGAGGATCCTGAAGAGTCAGAGGCAGAGGAGTGCTTATTCCACTCGCAGATGTGGGTAAAGGGAATGCCTCTACACTTTGTTGTTGACAATGGCAGCCAAAAGAACTTGATCTCAGCAGAAGTCGTCAAGAGATTGGAGCTTCCTACAACACCACACCCGCAACCTTACAAAATCGGTTGGCTAAGCCAAGGACGCGGTATCCGCATTACTCAGCAATGCCTCCTACCATATGGCATCAAGCCTTTCCAAGACGAGGTATTGTGTGATGTGGCCCCATTTGAAGTATGTGATGTTCTTTTAGGACAACCATATATGTGGAAGCGTCATACTGTATATGAGTCACGGCCTCGCAGTGTCATTGTCACTTTGGGAGGACAACTCTACCGGATCCCAGAGACAGTTGCACCTACTGCAGTCTCGCAGGGTAGGAAGATGAACTCCCACATCAGAAAATTATTCCTCTTCACAATTGCGTCTGAAGGAGAACATAAGATCACAGAGACCTCCACACCCTCTGCACAGGGTGTCTCTGCTCATCAGACACAAGAAGAAGACAAAGCCATTGGTTCCTCATCTATCCGAGTACCTCTACAATGCAAGGCCACGCATTCAAGGTGCTCATCCAGAAACAACCATCCAGACAACAATTACAACCCTCTCGGGGTGCCAAAGAAAAGCAGCCTCTTCACTTCAACAAATGTCGCACCAGGAGATCAAATCAACACACAGTTCGAGATATGATACGGGATTCGACGCAATGGAGACCATTTCTTCCTAAGGAGGGAGGATTGATCCAGATGGAGATCAGTGGCCACCCACCTATTCCACTGGCTCAAAACAATTGTCCATTGTGGCAGTTTCCTAGTTATTTTTCGGCAGTTTTTCGAGTCCTAAACTTTCGGGGCCGTTTGGAGGCCCTAAACGACGTTTTTTGGAGATTCGGGGCCAAATGCATGCCAAATGGTTGCCATCGGCATGCATTTGGCCGACCAAAAGTTGTAAAGCTTAGATAGACCTTTCCAACGAGCTATCGAACGACCAAATCGGAGATCGTATGCAAAAGTTATGACCCCGGGAAGTTGACTGTTCAACTTACCACCTTGGGGCCGCAAACTTTATGACGGTTCATCTTCTAGGGTTACGTTTTGGGACTTTTGGGGTTCTCGCCTCATTCTTATTATAAATAGGCCCCTTTGGCCTCATTTTGTATTCAGCTTGGCACGAATGAGCGTAGCAGCCACATCTCTTCTCAGAGATCGCTACCACCATTCTAGCAATTGTATTACAGTCTGTTCTATTTCCGCCATTTAATAGAATATGTGTTTACTATATCTTTGTTATCTTTGCAAAATGTCTATTATTATGACTCTGTATATGTTCTTTCATTTCGTTCATGCAAAAATCCGGATCAGTCTTTGGCTATGTGTGAGCCTGCTAGTGTTCCCTTATTCCTTGTGGGAGTCGAGCCAAGCTCAGGGGTGGTAGTGGTGCTGAGAGATTGATGAGCACACTGGCCTATGGTTGGGTGGAACGTTGCAGCGAAATAGTTGGTTGCGGGACAATATTCTTCTCAAGATAAGTATTTCTTGTGTTTAAATATCTACAAGTGTAATCGTTTTAATGAATTATATAAACATGTTGAATGCTTTTAATGAATGAATTTTGCTTTCGCTGTAGATTGCATTATGCATCTATGATATACTTATGTTCAATGCATTTTTATTATGACAATGTTCATGGGGCCTAGTTTCCCCGTCTAAATGATAGCACCAACGCTGTAGTCAAGTCCTCTTGGGCGGAAGGGGACGTGACAACCATCACACACTGTTGGTCTATCTGGAATGTTTGTCACGAGGATACCTAGTGTCCCTTTTTCTTCTTATCCCTCATTCCAAAACACTTAAAGAGGTCCTAGTAGTTCTGCTCCATTAGTCCAAGGATTTGTGTGGTATAGGGGACACATTCCTCCATCCAATCCTTATGTAGGTCCATCACCTACTTATACTGGTGTGCCAACTGAAGTTTCAAACTCCTTTTCAGGTTTTAACTTCCATACTTATAGTCAAGTGTTGGCTGCTCCTTTTGGAAGCTCTCCTTCCTCACTTTTTAATGGGGGAAAATCAGCTCTTGTATCTGATTCAGCTGGAATTGGTTGAAAACAATACCACACACCACAAGTTTGCAATCCTTTGGGTTTTGTATGGAATTCATTTCAAAACCTTGCTACTTCATCACAACCGATGGCTGAGGGAAACCCCAACCTCTCTTTTGGGAGCCCTGGTGCAGTTACTTCCTCGCCCCAGACTCCTCAATATCAAACTTCGGCTCGGCCTAGTTTACCTTTTCTAGCACCTTTAAACTTGCTAGACTTATCTAAAATAATGAATGACCCTGTGTGCCATGATATGACTTGGCCACCGGTCCCAATTAAATTATCTTCAAACATTCCTACGTTCGAAGGGAAAACTAGTGAGGACCTAGGTGACCATGTCACGACATTATATTTATGGTGCTCTTCCAACTCATTAAACGATTATTTTGTTCATTTGAGTCTATTTCAATGAACATTGACGAGTGTAGCGTAAAATTGGTATATTAAACTCTTGTCGGTCGCATACGACCGTTTTCTTGACTTGGAAACCATTTTATTGAATCACTTTCAACTTCATGTCCGGTATGATGCTGGTACAAACCTTCTGTTGACCTTCCAACAAAATAATGCCACTCATATATCTGATCACATTTAGGAGTGGAGAAGGAGAAAGAGGCTTATGAAAAGCCAATATTCCTCTCGAGTTCTTACTAGAATGGTTTTTGAGGTCATTATTGCCTTACATTTTAAAATATGTTTCCACATCGGGAGTGACTACAAAGTAAGAGGCCATTCTCAGGGCGCAACAACTAGATTTGATATATGCCCAGTCTAGGATTCTATATGAAATTATCCCTGAGGCACCTAGTCATACGAGGAGATGCCAAGCACCGATTCGTTAATTGTGGAACATGAAATCCAAACTTACCCTAATAACAAACATGTTCGACAAAATATTATACCTATAAATCCATGGAAAGTGGCAGCCATCAAGACTGAAGTGGAAAAGTTGTTGAAAGATGGTTTCATTCACCCGATCTCTCTGACGGAATGGATATCCAATCCTATTCTGGTAGATAAGAAACAAGGGACTATGCACGTCTATATAAATTTATGTGATTTAAATAAGGCTTGTCCCACAGAAAACTACCCTATGCCATTTATTGATCACATCATTTATCCTTGGGGTACATTTGCGTACAAAAATATGCCTTTTGGTTTGAAAAATGATGGAGCAACCTTTCAAAGTGCAATGAAATTTGATTTCCACGATATTAAGCACATTGTTGAACCATACTTAGATGATCTACCTGCCTATTCTCGAAAGAGGAAGGATCATCCAGATCATCTTCGCTTAATTTTTGAATGATGCAGACACTACAAGATCCGTTTAAATCCCCATAAGCATGTCTTCTGCGTTGAATTGGGGCGATTACTCGGTTTCATAGTGTCTAATAGGGGCATACGGGTCGATCCTTTAAAAGTAGAGGTGATTGTTAATCTGCCTCCTCCTCGATCCATGAGACAATTGCAAAGTCTACAAGGAAAGTATAACTTTCTTCGACGATTTATTGTAAACTATGACAAGATCACTAAGGGTTTCATGTGATTGCTTAAGCAAGAAAACCTATTCCTATGGGATGAAGTCGCACAATAATATTCCAAGGCATTAAAAAGAGCACTACTATCCGCTCCTCTCTTGCGCCCGCTAGACTACACAAAGGACTCTATATAGTATATGGATGCATCTGAGTCAATGATAGGTGTTGTGCTAGTTCAGGAAGATGACGAGCTCCAGGAGCATGCTATCTATTATCTCATTCATGCTTTGTCTAGTCCTAAACTGAGATAATCACATGTTGAGAAACTAGATCTGGCGACATTTTATGCCATCAATAGGTTGAGACACTACATTCTGCTAAGGACAATTAGTGTAGTTGCAGACATAAATCCATTTAAATATGTTTTATCCTGACGAATAATCAGGGGAGATTTTAACAAATGGATTGTCTTTCTACAAGAGTTTGACCTCGATTTTCAGTCCACTAACTCTAAGAAGTCCCTAGTGTTCGCGGAACTGATCTTAGATTTCCCAGCTGAAAAAATCGTAGTGATAGAGGATGAACCATTTTCAGATGAGTACAATTTCTTGATTTCAACCTCTGATTCTTGGTATGAGGAAAACCTAGTGTATCTCCAAAATTTGAAATGCCGAGCGACCTTCTCAAGGGAAGATCGACGTAAGCTAAGAGTAAAGGGAAAAAACTACCTCATAATTGGTGATACTTTATATAGATGAGGGGTATACTCCATCTTGCATGGATGCCTCACCCATGAGGAGGATGAACTTGTCCTAAATGATTCTCAGAATATCTTACGTGCCAATTATTTTGGGCCTACCATCTTCAAATATTATGTGGAAGCAGTGAAAGTTTGTCATCAGTGTTAACTTTACACTAGGAAAATGCGGTTACACCCTGCTCCTCTTTTCCCCATCATCGCGGTAGGGCCCTTTACCAAGTGGGGGGCTGATTTCATGACCTACAACTCTGTGTTTGTTGGGGGACACAAGTATATCATTATTGTTGTTGACTACTTCATGAAGTGGGGAGAGGCAATGCCTACCTTTAAAGGTGATGGTGAGACGATGGCATATTTTGTTTTTAATTAGATCATTTCTCAGTTCAACATCCCGAAGGAGATTGTCATTGACTAGGGCAGTCACTTCCAGAACAAGATGATGACATAACTGACCACTATGTTAGGTTTTAGGTAAAGACCACTCGTCTTCCTCTTACCCTCAAGCGAATGGGCAAGTAGAAGGAATCAATAAAACTTTGAAAACTATTCTCAAGTGAGCTATTAATGCTAGTAGGTCAAACTGGCACATTATGTTGTATCCGACACTTTGGGAACACCGAACCAATCTTAATACTTCCACAATTTTCTCACCTTTCCAGCTCGTTCATGGGGTGGAAGCAGTCACACCAGTTGAATGTGAGATACCATCCTTGAAAATTTCTATTCATGTACTTCCCAACACTACTGAAATTGAAGAACATTTTCTACATTTAGAACATCTATATGAACAACACATAGATACGCTCACTGCAAATGAAGCACACAAGAACCGGGTAAAAAACCAATATGACAAAGCTATAAAATGTAGGGTTTTCTCTGAAGGAGAGCTTGTTTTGGTTTGGGACCAGGATAAGGAACCCCTGGGGGGGAGAAAATTTAAATCTATGTGGTTAGGTCCATATGTTGTGTCAAAATTTCTGAAGAAAGGAGCATATGAGTTAATCGATTATGATGGTAATAAGCTATCGGACCCCCGGAACGGGCTCTACCTAAAAAAGTATTACGCCTAGGAACTATGCTTTCTATTGTATTATTATTGTATAATTATGTAAATGGTCGTTACCCATTAGTGTTTCTCATGTAGTCTGGTGGGTTTTTAGATGTCTTTGGAGTGGTTTGTTGGGTTCGTTGATGGAATCCACCGTAACACTTGTAATATGGCTTTAGCTGCTTGGGTTATTTATGCACCCACATGAAAACTACTTTTCTCGGGAGGCGCATGCTTGTGTACAACAACTAACAATGTAGCTGAGTATAGTGTTGTAATTGAGCTTATTTGGGATTCTATTTTGCATGGTATGACCTGTCTAGAAGTTAGGATTGACTCCCAGTTAGTAGCCTCTCAGCTTAATGGGGTCTACCAGGTGAGACACCATACTCTTTTAAATAATTTTTTAGAATTAGGCTACTTGAAAGAAGTTTTTAACATATTATATATCATCACATTTCAAGACATCAAAATACTCTTACTGATGCATTTGTGAACTACATATTAGATTGACATTTGTCACACACTTTGTAAAATTAAAATACATAGATACATTTGAGACACATGTAAATAACCAATTTATGTGTGTGTGTGTAGAAATATGTTCATATACATCGAGTTTCTGGTACAAAGATCCAGTAAAATGTCTAAAAAAATAGCAAACAAGATGAAAGTCCTTCATATGTTAAAAAACTAAGGGTTTTCCTCAGCCTCCTCAACTGCAGCTGCCTCCACAGCTCACCGATAACATAAAACAATTCGGGTCACCCTTCGAAGAAGGCACAACCAACAAGGAGGTATGCCTATGACTTGCTCTTGCATAGCCATGAAAATCCTCTCCATCCTCAGTGTAGGAACATAGTGGGTTATCCTATCCATCTTTCCCTCTACAACATGAAGCATAACTTCATCTACAACCCCCTCCACTAGTCGCATGAAGGTCCTCGAATGTCCATTTGGTCGGACAGGTCCTATATCTTCTTATCATTAAAAATGTATCAGACTCAAATACATATGTATATACAACATCATGAACAAAACGCATGAAGGTCCTCGAATGTCCATTTGGTCGGACAGGTCCTATATCTTCTTATCATTAAAAATGTATCAGACTCAAATACATATGTATATACAACATCATGAACAAAATTTCATAAAAAATAAATATTAAAAAAGTAAATACTTACCCTTATCTCCCCATGCTTCCCCAAGAGGGAGAGTGAGCTCAAGATTGCCACGGAAGTCCAAGCCTTAGCATGGAAACTTATCCAGTGTAGGCACCTTCCAACTTCACCAAAAATAAAATCAATCATCATAATCGTCGTGGACCTCACCACCACCTTGGTGGAGAAATAAATCACCCCATTGCATAAGTATAGGCTCGCGGGGTGGGGAGGGTGGCAGTGTAATAGCGGTGATCAGGGCAGGAACCCTCTCAAAGAAGAACACTACTAAAATACTCGCGTAACCAAAGTTCTTCTTCCTCCCTCTCCCACAGTCAGATAGTTTCCCCTTCATGATCACGACTGATCCCGAAGACCAGTCAAACATTGCACCCTGTAAACACTCCACTGCTACACGCATGTGGTTCCATGCAAACAATTTTAAAGGGAACGACCCTGCCACTATGAGAATAGTGATCATAATCAATTTTAGTGGGAAACTAGTAATCTATGAGATCGAGATTTGAGTCCCAGGTACGCAATAGGTGTTGATATAATCTTGTACACTGATGGGATCACACTCTCGGCTGGTGCCCCTAAGTTCAAAGGTTCCCCTCTATGAGACAAACCTGTGATAATATAAACATCCTATACGGTAAGCTCCAATGTCTCTCCTTGGAGGTCAAACATGTCCAGTTCGTGGTCCCACAAGTGTACCAATGTTTCTAGTAACCGAACTTGTGCCCTCAAAGTTTGATGTGCGGTAGAATTTGAGTAGTCCGCACCTTCGTAGAGCATTTAAGGTCATGGGATTCCCCATAGAAAGGCGATCCATGTCTTCATGCTCTCTTTCATGCCACTCTAGCACCATTTTTACCTGCCCAATCATCATTTTTTTCATTAGTTTTGGTAAAAACACCCTCTGCGTAGAAATCGTGACTGTTCTTTGAGGACATTGTGGTCCATTCGCGGGATCCTCATGGAAAACCCGTGATTAGATCGTGAAATCACGACTTTAAAACATGTTACCTGCGGTTACTGCGTAGTTCCCTTAAGGTAGGTTAAAAACCCAAAATAATGCATAATTTTAAATAATTAAAACATCAAAATAAAGAGGAAGGAGATGTGGATTACCTACACTTTGTAAAATGAAGATTCGTCCACGGGATTGGTTACACCGATCGTTTGAAGTTGAGAGGTAAAACTTCCCAAATATGGTAAAAAACAAACGCTATGATTTTTTTTACTATATTTTTTCTATTTATAGTAAAATTTTGTTAATTTTTACCCACTTTTGTATAGTTGAAATTATTTTATGTCATATGATTTAATACTAAATGTTTTTCACCTAAGTTTTTCAGGTCATGGAAGAATCAAAGCATGTTTCCTTGGATCTAGGTTAGGATTTGGTCCTCTTTGCATGTTTTGCACCTATGCCTTATCCTTCGATAAAATTTAGGATCTCTTTGATATCCATGGACTGCGATGTGTAGCCGCTTCTTACCTTTCAAACATCGTTGTTCTTCCATGGTTAGGAACTACCTCTCATGGGTTCCCTAGTTAGAACACTTCTCGCCATTTTTGGTACCCATGTTGCATTTGTGCTAGGTTGTGGGAGCCTTTGTAGTTGTTTTTTACACCAAACTAAACCTCATTTTGCATCTTTTACTGATCTACCTCATATTATAAGGCTCCCATCCTTATGGACTTATCTTCAAGCCATGGTCAGACTCCTTAAAATTGACTAGATAGTCGAGTTACATGTTTTTTCAGACTTGTTAAAGGAATTGAAGGATCATTCATAGTGGTATAAGTTTAACCCTTTTCCAGACCCTGTGGATTACTTACGAAAAAGGAATACTCTATCTTCTTCAGAATTTAGAAGAGTATCTTTAGGTATAGATTTATCTCTTTTCCGAGACTGGAGGACTAAACTTACAGAAAAGGAACATGTTTGAGCTTACTTTTCTCTTTTTCGTGCTCTGGACCTAAATATGAAAAAGATTCTAAGTATTCTTTATGTCATTGTCATGCTCGTTAAACCTTAGTACAAAGAATTGAGTTTATTGTTGTCAGTATCATTATTGTAAATAAATGGAACTTTCCGAGTGATCTTGCCTTAATTCACACTCGCTAAATTAAGGCTACATGCTTCCTTTTGAAGGAGCATAGATTAGGTGATAATTTATCCCTTTTTCGGTCCTTCCTGACTAAGTACGAAAAAGGTATACCTTCATTCTTCGGAAGCTAAGAGCATTCTCCTTTGGATTGTCTTACACTTTTTAAGACTCATGAGACTAAATTTACGAAAGAACACCCCCTAGATTCTTCTTTGGAGTTTTCAGACTCTCAAAACTATGAAATAAATGAAGAGCATTTACTAATTCGGGCTAGTAAAATCCACAAATAAGTGACATATCAAGCATTATTCTCTATTTTCTTCAATCTTGTTAAAAATGAAGAAATACTTGAGCTGACTTTCTTGGACTCGTTAAACCTTAACTAGAAAGGAAAGGAAGAAATTTACTCTTTGGGTTATAAGTTTGTTGGCAGCATATCATCCTTGAACAAAGCACTAGTTTGATCCTCTCACCACTCATGTCTCAGTTTTTCATTTCTTAGTTCAACTATCACTCTGAGTCATTACTCCTCCACTTGTCCAGAATACATGGGGAATATGTCCATGTCTCCTACATGGTAGATAATTTTAGTTGTTCCAATTGAAAGTTTAAATTTGCCTTAGGTCATCTCCGTGTCGTGTTCACTGTTCAAGGATCCTTACTCTTGTCTGTTTCACCTTGATTCTTATCTATGATCTTATCTTGTGTACACTTTCCCTTATCCAGTTTTCTAGGTACTCATGTGACCTGTTGAAGGATTTGGTGCCTTCCTCTTCACACAACGGTTTCCAATCAGTATACCTCATGAAGAAGAAGACCTAGAGTTTCAAAGATAGTAACTTAAGATCCAGTGGCCATATTGGTGGACTCCTCTGCATTAGTAGTCAGTACAATTTTTTGACTAACACTTTGATGGTATCCTTCCATGTTCAACTTCAACTCATATATTCACATGGTAGGATTCCTAATGGTTTCTATGGATTTGGATGAATACCTAAGGATACAACCTATATGACTTAAAGTTGCACAAGATTGTGCTATGATCCTATAATACTATTTCCATCTATTGAAGACTCATCATTGTACTATTGTGGTTTTGATCCACCATTGTAAAAAATACTTGGCCTTGTTTCTCATACTATATGATGTCAATGAATCTTGTAAAGGAGCTAGTGTTCCACATTATTGAACATGGCATACTCAGTAATGATTTTATAAATTTTCTTGATTGTCTATTTCAGGTACTTCTCTGCAGCCTTGATACTGAGTCTCTTCATGGTAAAATATTTGTAATGCATTTTAGTCATCGCTTCCCTCTGACCTCACACATTAGGGGGCATCTGTTATACTATGAAATGGCACTTCTCCGTATGAGTACTGACACTGAACGAGTCGGTACACAAAAGGACAGTATGGATTGAATAATCCTAAACACTATAGATGAAGTGAAGCCTTAACACATACTTTTCCGTTCAGCTTTGCCTTTGTTTACCAGGAATTTTTTCTTGCATTCACGACTTCTGTTTGTGACAAGTCACGAGTAACCTACAAGTATGCTCATATACAACCCGCAGGTAAACTATGCAACATTGCAATTGCGTGTTTTATTTATATAAGTCACGATTCATTCACGGGTTTCCTATATATGCATCCTCAATTCCCTTAAGAAAAGAGTTGAAAAATAAAAACATGATTAGTTAAGGGTAGTTGGGTTTGAAATCATA
Organism: Pseudotsuga menziesii; assembly: GCA_001517045.1. Classification (NCBI taxonomy): domain Eukaryota; kingdom Viridiplantae; phylum Streptophyta; class Pinopsida; order Pinales; family Pinaceae; genus Pseudotsuga; species Pseudotsuga menziesii. The sequence continues at coordinate 123,022 of LPNX010742407.1, forward strand.
ACATCCCCAACTCCCCTAACTATCATAGACCTCGTAACCTCTCCTTATCAACAAGTATACATAGAGAAGAGGGGTAGAGAATTAAGGGAGTAAGGAGGAGAGAAAAATTATGCTAGAGGAATCCATTGGAAAGGGGAGCAAGAGAACTCAATATCTTGCTCATCAGAAAGGCTTGTCTTAGACATGGTTGTAATGTTCCTTGCAACTTCTGATTAAAGAGTGAATTTCTTCCATATTGTCTTTGTACATGTTCTTATTGTTATGAATTATGGAATGTATTGCTATCAATTCTTATATGCAATTATAAGCTTTTCATCTTTCTATGTATAAAAATAAGGATTTATGTGGAAGAAAAATAAACTCTTTTGCATGTACAAAAGGCTAGAAACTTGAAGAGCATTAGAGGAAGAAGGATAAAGCTTGGATCAACTATCAGTAACAAGGTACACATCCCTTTCAGCCCATTTCTCTTATATATGTTTCTGTAATCTTTATATGTCTAGAATACAAAACCTAGTATGTTGGTGACCCTAGGATCCCAATTCATAGGGTATATATCCCCCAAAACAATTTGTTTCATGTTTTCCAGCTAAATTTTAATTTTTCAATGTACATGCATGATGGGGTTTGGGAATTAAACCATATGCTGCACTAAAACTGAAACCGGGTTGGGTTCTTAAAATTATATATATATATATATATATATATGTATATATATATGTATATATAGATCTATATATAGATCTATATATATATGTATATATA